>JAECXW010000545.1:0-449675 GCA_018153365.1 Drosophila fuyamai
TTATCACAGATTGACACAGATTTGTTATCTGCAGGTGCAAATCTTGTCCCCTTTGGGCCAAGATTCCACCCGCAGGTCACTGTTGCTTTGGCTCAGACCAGGAGCAAATTGCCTCCAATCTGGGCATGCCTCCTGTCTGCTCTAATCCTACCTACTCTCTTCATTTTCCCCCAGCCCACCACTTCCGATGCAGTTGCATGCAACTATATTGCTGCTCTGCAAGTCACGGTCGTGTTGGCTGAGGGGAAAAGAAAAAAAAAAAGGCAAATTGGTGAGACGCCGCTCCCGACAATTTGTATTTTTTATTTAATTTGGGCGCCATAATGTTATGGAACTGCATAATTGCTTCCTGGGACGGCCCCGGCTAGCTCGAATTCTCAGGGCGGAAAATTCCAATGTCCTCAGCCCCACAACATTAAATCTGTATAAATATATATAAGGAAAAGTGCCTTTTGACCTGAGTGTTTTCCTTACTTTTAGGGATTCCCGCGACCAAATTTGCCGAACTTAACGGGGGCGAGAAGGACGGACGCAGGTAAGTCCGCATCAATTTGACAACAATGATAAGTACAATTAACAAATTACAGATTCTTAAATAACTAAATATTTCTGTGTTGCAGGTGTGGAGTTGGCGGACCGGACCGGCGGTCCCACGCCTTGGCTTGACCACTGTGGACCGCGACGTGGGAGAGGCTGCGTGGTGAAAGAGCACGGTCAGGGTCGCGACGCTGCGCTGCACGGGTTGTACGTGCCCAGAACGAACTCAACGAGAAAACGTGGAATTGTTTTAAGGTTAAATAACCTAATTTCCTGCGGCGGTTGAAGCTGCCTGCGGCTGTTGGTGCTGCCGGTGACTGTTGCTGCTGCCTGCTACTGGTGGCGGAGTACTCCCACGAGGACTGCTGCCCTTCCTCCAAGAGAAAAATTTCGAAAAACGACGAAAATCAAAGAAAACTGCCGGGGCCCAATGTACTAGGGTCCCCGGTGGACCTAAAATAAATAGATATTTACTTAATTTCCACACTACACTAGCACTTTTCGCACCCTTACTATTTTTTCTGTATCAAACGAAAAACAAAAAAATACAAAGAACTCCGTCTACATTGCTTTGATCTCCGGCAGCAACTAAACCCGATTCCTGACCTACGCAATGTCATGCTCATCACGCCATATTCCCTTTCCCTCTCCCAAAAGTGGGTCATTGGACGAATTCAAGGCCAACCTAGCCATACCCAGAGCGAACCGGGCTAGTTTAAATAGCTAGATAGCCAAGGGCATGAGCAGAAGGGGGCGCCACTTCAGTAGGGGTTGCCACCCACCAAACTTTATCGATAGTCCTTTGCCCTCGATTTCGATCTACTCCCGGCCGGTTCCAACTTGAAATGCAACAATTGCTACAGTTTCTCAAGCAGATCACAAACTTTCTCGTTATTCTGATATGGCTCTGCTACGGCTCTCGTCAAAAACATAGCGATAGCAATAGCATAGTAATATTTGTATTCATCTCGCTACTACGGAGTAGTAATTGCAAACACTGCCTATGAGGCCGAAACAAATAAGCAATCGACAAATAAGCAATTCGAAGACGAGCCAAATCCAACGAAAGTTGTTCGTGGAAGAAACACTTCGAAGCAAATGGTGGCTTGTTTCTTCGGTAAAACAGGTCATGGTGCGACTGTTCCGCTTGAGCAACGTAGGACGGTCAATTCTGAGTGGGACACCACAATTTGTTTGCCTGAAATTCGAAAAACGAACAAGAGAAGACGGATCATTCTGCACCATGACAATGCGAGCTCTCACACATAAGCTCAAGCCAGCACCTTTTGGACCGGCCAAAATGTCGAATTGATGGGTCATCCTCAATGCAGCCCTGACTTGGCACCCAATGACTTCTTTTTATTCCCGCACATCAAGAGAAAAATGCGTGGTCAACGATTTTCGACGCCAGAAGATGCTGTTGAAGCTTTCAAAAACCATGTTTTGGAGGTGTCTCAATCGGAGTGGACAAAGTGATTCGACAATTGGTTTGAGCGCATGCAAAAGTGAATAAGTCTTGCTGGAGAATACTTTGAAAAACAATAGAAGCATTTTTATTCATAAATATTCGTACTTTGTTCAATGTAGATCCTATTATTTTTGATTTTACAACCTCAACAGCTATCTCTTCGAATATCCTTTTTATACCCGTTACTCGTAGAGTAAAAGGGTTTATTGTATTCGTGCAAAAGTATGTAACAGGTAGAAGAAAGCGTTTCCGACCCTATAAAGTATATATATTCTTGTTCAGGATCACTAGCCGAGTCGAGCTAGCCATGTCCGTCTGTCCGTCTGTCCGTCTGTCTGTCCGTCTGTCTGTCCGTATGAACGCTGAGATCTCGGAAACTATAAAAGCTAGAAGATTGGCATTTTGCTTGTAAGCAATTAATCATAACACTTGGAGCAAAAAATGTCCAAAACCGTCTATGGCGTCCAGCAGAAAAGTACATAGGTTGATGACAAAATCATGCTAACAAAAAACATTAATATTGATGTAGAGGAGCTTCTCGAAAACATCATCGAGGGAATTCCTGTAACAGGATTGCGTGATCAGGCTCGTAAACAATGCTTCTCCGAACCGGAGCAGATGTTAAGGGCTCAGGAGCCCGTTTAACGAAGCGTAAACGAGGAGGCATTTCTTCGACGGACTTGTCCGGAAAAGTCGCAGGCATCAAGGATTTGCGTTGCGCCAATTGCACCAATTGTCTTAAGCCAAAAGGAGAGTCTGGTCTCTGCTATGCACGTTATCCAACCAGTGAAATGCCTTTGAACTTATGGAATTAATAAACAAATTTTAAAATTCAATATCCACTATGTTGCCCTTGCTTTCAGTGACATTGCCTTTGACCTTGTTTATAATTTTGCCTTTGCCTTTTCCATTAGTCACGCTTGACCGTAATTTTAAGATAAATAGACCTATCATAAAGTAAACACAAGCTTCCGTTCGAAGGCGAAACTCCCACGATCGAAGCCCGTTCGATGTATTGCGTTCTAAGTTCAATCATATTGTCTTCCGATTTTCAATCAAAATCGCATCGGTCAGCATAATTTCATTTCACAATGAGACATAAGCTTTTATTTTAAGCAAAAAGAAAAGTTTTAGAAGCCTAAGAAAGAAAAACTTATGGCCCAGTTGGATAAGATTTTAGAATTAAGAAGTCAGTCTTTTTCGGATTGAAACCGCGATCGGTCATATCTAAGAATTAAAGGTAAAAGTGTCGTGATGTATAAGTGAGTTAGTGAATTAAGGTCTATCACCAATAAAATAACATTTAAAATAAAAATTATATTTTTTTGAATCAACTACAACAAACAAAATTAATTAGCGCCCATCGCGGGGCTGCGTCTCTAAAAAGTTTTAAACATAAATATTTAATGAAACATATTTTATTTCCCAATATTTTAAAATATTCTATTCGTATAGTGTTAAAGATCTTTTCGCTCGGTGCCACTTTGTGTTTGCTCATATTAAGTAACCGACACCTTTTTCAAGCCTTTGTTAGAACTGACATAAGTCGAGAATTTCATCACTTATTGATATAACGTTTTTTTTATGCTTTAGTAAACATAGTGAATCCGTTATTCGCAAGGTCACTACTTTTCGTACCTCATCATTTACAATGTCTATGTATAAGTTAATTTCCAGGATAATAAAAACCCAAAAATAAGTTTTGAACGTTTGATTTATTCGGAGTTCAATTTGAGACTGATTTTATTCATTTAAAAATACCCTGATCTAAGCTGTGGGTTGGGGCAGCGACGTCGACGTCGTGGAAGAGACCGCGGCTGTGGCCTAGTTCTGGTGGAGCGGCTTTGCAGAATCGGCATTTTGGTACTGCGCTGTGGCTGTCAACCGGATGCGTGTGTCTGCAATATTTCTCGGAAAAAATGTACAAATATTTCTGTGATTAACTCTCCCTCCTTAAAAACCTGCTTGTCCTCAAGAGGTGTTAGAAATAAGGAATATCATTAAATTCTAGTATTATTTTTTTAGGAATTGATATAATATTAGTTTTGTTATTTAAAATTTGTGGAGGCGGTTCTAGGATATGTAGGATTACTTTTTCTTTTTTGTGAATACAGTTTTTTAATACGATCAAAGCAAGAACAATGGTGCAAATTAATGTTACTGTGGTTATGCGGTTTATTGTAGAATCATTCTGTAAGGTTTGTAAGTGCTTTCTATTTTTGATATGTAGAGCTTCCAATACTTCTAATGACAGAATTTGAATGCGTTGTGCTTGCAATAGGGTAATTTGAATTCGTGGGATTTCGGGTTTCATTATTACTTTTTCTTTGTTTGTAAAATTTTTTCCATTTATATTTATAGTTTCGTTTAAAAATGTAACCATGAAAGTTCCTCTGAGTTGATGTGAAATATTGTTTGAATTTAGGTTGCCGTTAAAGTCATTAAGAGTAGTATGCCATCGTCTATTTCCTCTATTGGTTCAATGTGGTCCGAGTTACTATAATCACACAGCGATTCCTTTCCCTGAGCTAGTTGTGAAATACATTTTGAATTACTTAAATTAACAATTTTTCCATTTTTACAAGTTTTAACAAAGTTTGAAGTTTTACAATCATGGGGTAGGCCTAGTATTACATTGTTTGATACAAAAAGTTTATTAGTTTCTAAATGTATTATTAGTTGGTTTCTGATGACAGGCTTTAAAAGAAGATTTTCATATTTAGTTGGTTCGAGTTCAGGTATTTTTATTAAGTAAATTATGGTTGTTTTATTATGTAAGACAGAAACATCAACAAATTCCAGTGTTTCCTCAATTGAAAACGAGGTAATGTTATTTTTTTGAGATATTTTATTTATTTCGTTAAGGGCAGGTTCGTTTAATAAAAGAGTATTAATTACGTTAATTTTAGCCCATTGTATTGCAAATTTAATGTTTCCTATTTCTTCTTTCATAAGTCTAACTTGCGTTTGCAAGCTCGACGCAATGCCATTATTAAAAAATCTGTCTTTTTGAATTGAATTTGCTAGCATATTGGAAGTGGTTGTTAAATTGTTTATTCTGTCTTGAAGCTGATTATTGATAATAACCCCAAGCGGACAATAGCTGTAAACGTTATAGGTAATCTTATTTATTATTATATTTTTTTTATTTTTAAGTTTTTTTTTTTTGTTTTGGACTAACGTGGACATAAATTTCCTAAGGAGTTATCGAACTTAGTTATCTTTAATATTACTATTCTTCCTGCTTCTGTTAAAATTGTTGTATTCCTGTTTTCTTTGACAATTTCCTTTTTAAAACGTGGGGATAATTTAGAGCCTAGTCTGGTGTTTTGTTTTACAAATATTTCTTGTCCTGGTAGATATGATTTTATAGGTTTTCTTTCTTTGTTGTGGTTTTCTAAATCTATTAATTGCTTTTGTTTAAGTTTTTCTATGTTATCCTGCCTGCTTTTTTCATATTGTTCTGGGTCGGTATTAATATTTCTGCCAAAAAAAATTCTAAAGGTCTTTTCTTCGCTACTGAATGTATTGTGTAATTGTATTCGTAAATGGCTCTGTCTAATAATTCTTCAAAGGTGTTGTATATTTGTTTGGTTTTAAGGCATCTCATTATTTCCGAAAGGGTCGAATGAAATCGTTCAATCTGTCCGTTAACTGAGCTTTTGTAGGGAGGAGCTTTAAAAATGGTTAACTGATCTCTCATCATGAAGGTAATAGATGCTGAATTAAAAGCTTTTTCATTATCCATTACTATAAACTTGGGTACTCCATAGTAGAATATTATTTCGTGTAACTGTTTTTTAATGTCTTCAGTGGATTTGGATTTTATAATTTTTGCCTGTGCTGGTTTGGAAAATGTATCTATTGCGGTCAATACTAATTTCTTTTCTGTTGAGAAGATGTCAATGTGGATTATGTGTCCAGGGTATTCAGGAATTGGGGTTTCTTTAATTTCTGGATTTGGGGGATGTCTATCATATTTGCCTTCTTTACAAACCCTGCATTGTTTGACTAATGTTGTTATTTTTTGTTTCATTTTGGGAAAATAATATTTTTATGCAAGTTGGTTTCTGTTTTCTTTTGCATTTCTATGTGCTCTGTTATGTGTTTCTAATATTAATTCTTCCTGCTTAGTTTGTTCTGTCAAATCTTCTACTTTATTTTGTGTAAATCTGATTTTAATGGAATGTTCCGGATAAATTCGCTGTATTTCTCCCATTATCTCTTCTGATGTGAAAATTCCATTTAGGATTGACGGATTTAAATATTTTTTTAATATTTCAATAAGATCAATATTCAGAAATTCCGGTTGAGTTATGACGTGTCTATGAAAGGTGGGAAACGGAATAGTAAATCTGTATTCAGGGGGGTTTTCTTTGTAAATGAATATCTGATTCTTGAAGGCATTTATTGGTACTTCGACGCTGGGGAAGAGGTTATGTCCAGAGCTCTGCGCGCCCTGTTGTGTTGCTGTTAATGAGTTAATTTGGTTGCTTATAGGGATTCTAGATAAAGCATCGGCCACTATGTTTTCATTTCCGGGTTTATAAAGTAATTCTTTATTATATTCGTCAAGATATGATTTCCATCTCTTGATCGCTATCCCTCCCTTCCAATTACAATCGTGTGTAAGTGGTTCGTGGTCAGTATAGATTTTAACCTTGGTTCCACCGTAGAGATATCCTCTAAGTGTTTTTACTGCCCATGAAATGGCTAACATTTGTTTCTTTGCCGTTTCGTTGTTTTCTTCGGTTTGAGATAGTGTTCTAGATATGAAAGCTATAGGTCTGTCCTTTTGTGAAAGTACTGCTCCGATTGCGTGATCGGAGGCGTCTGTGGTCAACACAAATTCCTCGTTAAAATTTGGATATTGTAGTATTACGTCTTTCGACATTAGGGTGCTTTTTAATTTATTAAAGGCCTGACTGGCTTCATTATTGAAATGAATAGATTTCTTCGATGAAGCTTTCTTCGAAATTCTCCCATCCTCGCCCCTAAGCAATGTGATGAGTGGTTTTGCTAGTGCAGCGTAGCTCATAATAAATCGTCTGTAATACCCTGACAGTCCAAGGAAGGATCTTAATTTGTTAACGTTTTTGGGAATGGGGTAGTTAGCGATGGCCTCTACCTTTGCTGGATTGGTTTCTATTCCCTTGTCTGAAATTACAAATCCTAAAAATTCAACTTTACTTTTGAAAAATTCGCATTTATCCAATTGGCATTTTATGTTTGCATTATTTAAGGATTCAAATATTGTATCTAAATTTTTTTAATGAGATTGTGCGTCTGGACTGAAGACAATTATGTCATCAATATAAATATAACAGATTTTCCCTATGTGTTCCCTAAGAATATCGTCTAGGGCACGTTGAAAAATGGATGGTGCGTTTTTCAGTCCAAATGAAAGTCTTGTGAACTCAAATTTTCCGTTATTCACGGAGAAGGCTGTCTTTTCTATATCGCTTTCTTTTAAAAGAATTTGATGGAACCCACTTTTGAAATGTAACACAGAAAACATTTTATTATTTCCTAGTTGTGCAAGAACTGCATTTATGTAGAATCTATTACCATTCTATATTTCTTTACATTGGAACACACCATGGGTTCTGGTCGTGGTTGTGGCTTTAGAGCCAAAGGTCGAGCCGGGGAAAAGTTTCCTGAGGGTCGTACTGCAGTATATTGTGGCACTGGTGGAATTTGATTGCTATTGTAGAACTGGGGTCGCGGTTGATTAAACATATTATTATTTTGTCTAGGTGGAACTATAGGATTTTGATACTGGTTATTAATGGGGAATGACCACTGTGGCCTGCTTGGCTGTGGTCTGGTTGGCTGTGAATGTGGTAAGTTTTGGGAAGGCACGTTTCTAAATCCGGATTGTTGCCCTCTATTAACTGCATGGTTTGCACGGAACGCTTGGTTCTCTAACTAAAGCTGAAGGAAGATCGGTTGGTTCCTTCATACCGAGAAGACGAGATAGATCTCCGCGAAATCCGCGCACAAAAGTGTCTAAGGCTTTGTCCCTATACATTTTCGTCATGAGTTGTTCGGCTTCCATTCCTAATTCCATACATCCAACCTTATTAAGAATAAGCGAAAGGTGTTTGTAGACTGACTGATGAAATTCCTCTACCGACTGGTGAGCACCCTGACCCTGAGTGGAGTATTATAAGATTCTAACGCAGTGTCCGCGTTTTCCGTGATTTTATTACGTATGGTATGTAGAATCCCAAAATACTTAGATGTACCTACAGTGTGTTCATATGTTTTAAGAACTCTATACACACCCTTTTTCCAAGAACTGAATTCTGTTGGGTTGCCAGAAAATTCCCTTAAGCTTTTTATGATGTCTGGTACCCTATCCAAACCTTCGAGGTTAGCTCGATTTTTATAGGAAATTTCCTGATTTGGAATCGAATCGAATCCTGTGTTTTGAGCTTGTTGTAATAGGACCGGTAATTGTTCAGCAATTATTTGTCTGACTGCTTCTTGTAACTCTAGTGCTGCCATATTGTCTCTGTGTTCCTGATGTAATTCCTGTCTATGAATTTGTCTTTGATTTTGAACTATGTTAGCTTGATGTTGTTCTACCTGATTTAAATGATTATTTTGAAGTTGTTCTGGCTGATGTTGAGGTTGTTCTTGGGGTTGTAAATCAATGATGGGTGGTCGATTGGCCATAGGAGATTTTTTTCAAAGGTTTGTCTTACGATAAAAAATGTTTGTTAAGTATAATTCTTAGAAATATTAAGTTTCAAAATTATTTATTATTTTTTTTGTATGATAAGCAATGAATGTTTCATTTGCTTAAATTAATTTTGTAAATTTAATTCGAATTTTAATTAAATAGTAGTAAAAATGTTTAATCAAATTTTAATCACTTAAATACTTTAAAATACTTTAATTAAATTTGTATTTAAAATGGTTATTAATTAAAAAAATTTGATATCAATAAAATTTGAATAACTCAAAATAATTAAATTCAATTTTAAATTTTAGATTCACTTTCAATTTAAATAGAAATTAAATTTTAGAACTTTAACTTTAAAATTGTATTTTAAATTTTAAATTTTAAATTTTAGGTTTTATTAAAATTTTTTCTTTTAGTGTAGAAAATTTTTCGGTTTTATTTTTGGTTTAACTTTTGGTTTTGTTGTCTTCACTTATTCACTATTTCACTTAACTTATCATGATGTGGCTACGCCTCCTGGTGATCCGAATGTCTTCCCTTTTGTTTCCTACTGGGGATCCTGCGATTCACACTTTAATAGAGGTTGTCCTGCGGTCGTACCTGACAGTACTTGTAGTACAACGATGGATCAGTAAACTTGTTTTTCACCGACCGGTTACCGTCTTCAGCTATCAAAATTAATTGAAGAAGTCTCTCTAATTTCAGGTTTTATGTTTGGGCCAACGGAGTCCCACAAAAAATATTTTAATTATTTGCACTAAAAGGAACTTAATCGATTTTCCTCGCGTTGGTCCCTGTTCGTTCGCCAGTTAATTTCCAGGATAATAAAAACCCAAAAATAAGTTTTGAACGTTTGATTTATTCGGAGTTCAATTTGAGACTGATTTTATTCATTTAAAAATACCCTGATCTAAGCTGTGGGTTGGGGCAGCGACGTCGACGTCGTGGAAGAGACCGCGGCTGTGGCCTAGTTCTGGTGGAGCGGCTGAAACTGCAAGGTTTGCAGAATCGGCATTTTGGTACTGCGCTGTGGCTGTCGACCGGATGCGTGTGTTTATGTTATTGAACTTGGGGGTTTTTGGTGTGTTTATGTTATTGAACTTTCGGGCTCTTGACCGTTGTATTGAAATGTTGCAATGTTGCCATCGACAATGTTGCAATATATCTCGGGAAAAATGTAGAAATATTTCTGTGATTAACTTATACGCTGGACTAAGAAGCTTTCTTAAGAGTTTGCTTTTGCAAATCTACTCTTTCTTTTCCTACGCAGGAATTGTTCTGTTTACTTCGATTTCTGGTAGTGACTTTCAGAATTTTATTATTCAATTAAATATTTTTCAAGTCCGTGATTGTAATTCTTGATAGCAAGTCAGCTACATAATAATCTTTGCCCATTAGGTACTCTACTGTAAAATTTTATTCCTCTACATAATTCAAGTCTCATTCGTGTTAGTTTGGAACTGTGGTTTACCATTGAAAATGGTCTCAAATGTGTTATAGCTCAATGGCGCTTTTGAGCGTATAAAATGGAATTTGCGTTGCCTATCATTTGAGTACTACATTGTAAGTACTTTGATGGCTTCGTTCATTGTCGAAAAGTTTCCTCCCCTAGTATTGTTTTTATTTTTCCGTGTTCGCAATTTTTGACCATTGTGCTAATGGCTTCTTTGGTGCTGAATTTATAAGCATGTTCTGCCGGAAGGTTTCGTCAATATACAAGGCTTCCAAGAGCCCACGTAAATTGTCAATTTCCTTAGTACATTTTTCCGCAGTTTTTCCTTTTTGAGTGGTTTTTGCCAACTTTGCCTTTACTACGTCAGATGTTTCACCAATTGTAGTATCTTGAAATTTTTTATAATTGCATTAATTGTTTTTCGTTTTGTACGAGGGCTGCTATATATATTTCTGGCATACGCCATACTAAGTGTTGCCTGGCGCCATCTGACGTTTTCATTGGGAAGTTTGACATGTTTTAGCAGAAACGTGCTCAGAACGTTTGTGTTGTTTACAGTGACATGAAAAAATCAAATTTGGCAGAAAATGGAATTAACTCGCGAACATTTTCGCGCAATCATTTTTCACGGCTTTCGACGTGAATTAACACGACAAGAGTGCATGCAGCGATGGAGCACCATCTTATAGCACTGTGAAAAACTGGTATAATGAATTCAATCGTGGCTGACGCTCGCTCGAAGACGAAGGTCGTGAAGGTCGTCCAAAAACAGTCGTTGTTCCAGAGAACATTGCCGTCGTGGATGAACTGATAATGCAAGATCGTCATGTGACATACCGTGAGATAGAGGCA
Organism: Drosophila fuyamai; assembly: GCA_018153365.1. Classification (NCBI taxonomy): domain Eukaryota; kingdom Metazoa; phylum Arthropoda; class Insecta; order Diptera; family Drosophilidae; genus Drosophila; species Drosophila fuyamai. Next base: position 11,002 of record JAECXW010000545.1, read on the forward strand.
TCCGTGGGCATTTCTGGGCATTGGTACTCGGATTTGGGCCAGACGCGAATGAGTGAACGCCGTCACGTGCGTGCCGGAGGAGGCACAGTGGGGGGGAAATTGGCCCATACCACTGTGTCAACTCCCGCCGCCTGGGTCGCTGTTTCACGCCCACGCAGAGGAATCGTCTCTAAACATGGACAGAAGTCAGCGCTCCCAGTTCTGGGACAGGCTTCCACTCTTCGGGATGGGTGTGCATCGGTCGAAAACCGAGACGGAAAGCTATGCAAGCGGAAAGAAAACCCGTACTTGCACGCCTTCACGTCTGTGCACGTGGTTGCCACCAAAGTCCAGTTGCGCAGAGGAATCTTCTCGAAAACGCAACCGGCTTGGCTTGGACCACTGATTGGCACACGCGGGTCGGGTTCGGGTTACTTGGGGCTTGGGTGTGTCGACCGGAATCGCGACGGAAAGCTATGCAAGCGGAAAGAAACCCGTACTTGCACGCCTTCACGTCTGTGCACGTGGTTGCCACCAAAGTCCAGTTGCACAGAGGAATCTTCTCGAAAACGCAACCGGCTTGGCTTAGGCCACTGTTTTAGCACACGCGGATCAGGGCTTTGAGGGTCAGGGAAGAAATAAATCCAACTCGGTGTATGTTCGCTGTTCTTATTGTCCGTGTTTTCGTTTTATTTTTCTTGGTTATCTTTGTGGGCTTTTCTTCCTCTTTTCTATCTGTATATTTTCCCTAGCCGCACTATTTTCTTTCCCTGTCACTCCCTATCTCTCTCGCACTCTACTCACTAAGGTCCTTCGTCCTGATCCTTGATGTACTGCGGGTCCTTCGTGTCCTGCGTGTCCTGCGTGTCCCTTTGCGTGGTTTTCTCTGCTTCGATGCTGGGTCTTTGACTGGTGGCGAATGAAAGAGACTGGACTAGCAACCGCCGGGTTTATATAGCCAGCCGGGTTCTCGATTCTCAACACTGGAACCGTGCGTAGGTCGCCTAATCCGATCATGTGTAGATCGCCTAACTCGCTGGGTAGAGTGCCTGATCAGCTGAGATTCTAATTAATGCATTAAATAACGCCTGTTTGAACTACCGGCTAACGGCCGAAGTTTTGAACTTAACGGCTCTTTTGGCTTCTTGCCTGCCTCCGTGGCCTATCCTAACTTAGGACTAGTTATACCCGTTACTCGTAGAGTAAAAGGGTATATTGTATTCGTGCAAAAGTATGTAACAGGTAGAAGGAAGCGTTTCCGGCCCTATAAAGTATAATATATTCTTGTTCAGGATCACTAGCCGAGTCGATCTAGCCATGTCCGTCTGTCCGTCTGTCTGTCCGTATAAACGCTGAGATCTCGGAAACTATAAAAGCTAGAAGATTGGCATTTTGCATGTAGATTTTAGGAGTTCCTACGCAGCGCAAGTTTGTTTCAAAATGGTGCCACGCCCCCTCTGACGCCCACAAGCCTCAAGCTGTGGCCACAGTTTTGATGCTATTTTAAAAATTTTAATTGATATGTATTTGTTTCGTCAATACCTATCGATAGGCTAAATATAAGTTTGCCACGCCCACTCTAACCCCCAAAAACCCATTAAACGCTTAAGCCTGGCTAGCGCCTACATTTCCGCCTTTCATGGCACAATAGCGCCATCTAACGGATGACTTTGGCATAGCTGGCCAAGGTGCTCAACAGAGTCAACGTTAATTCTCGATAAAGATTTCTATTAAAGGAAATTGCGATGGTTTTCATTTGTCAATACCGAACTATATCCCAAAAACTATGCAAATCAAATCAAGTTAGCCAAATTGGAGGACTGAGTCAAACAATGGCGTATGTGTGTATGTACATATGTAAGCATATACATATGTATGTGCATATTTACATTGAACACAGTTGCAATTGCCCGGCAAAGATAACTCCTTTCAAAGAAAGCTATTCGCTATACCCGTTACTCGTGTTTTGCAAACATTTAGACTTTAATATACATAATACTCTTTAAGAATGTATGTGTTTAGCCAATATAAGTATGTATGTTTAATATTTCGAGTCAATTTATTGCAATTAAAAAACATAAACATAAACACAGCTGCTGGTGTAGGACAAAAGCTGCCAGCTCTAATAGATCACCGAATTCCAACTGATAATTTGAACTTTTTGTCCTTTTCCCTTTTTCCTGTGGTCACTCTAATTCACATTATGTTAATGCAAAATCTAAATCATTTGAAATGGGGCGCGCATTTTGTCACTTTTTGCTCCTATTCGTTTCTCACAAGTGCATTCACCTGCGATAGAGAGAGACGGAAGAATGGAAAGTTCCAGAAGGCACGGTTCGCCGTTAGCAAAAAGGGCGGGAATCCTTGCAAGTAAATTGGCGGTTATGAACTTTGCATTGCTGCAAACTATTCTGCTCTCGCTTTAGTCTACGACTAACCATCGTATGTGATCTCTCTTCTCGTCTGCGATTGCGATTTTTCTCAATTTGGCTATTTTAAAACAAATCTTCCTTAACGTAAACTATCCATTTTTACTTGCATTTTTGTAACTCATTAAAGTCATTTTTCTGTGCTTAAAACTAACGTAAATTTTGTAAAAAAATTGTTACGCGGTCGCGAGTTGTTGCTGCCTCTGTCGATTTGCTGCCGACGTCGCTGCCGTTGTTTGCTGCTGGACTGGTTGCTGCGCTCGCTGCTAAGTACCCCTTTTAACGTAGATTTTGTTTAAAATAATATATGTAAGATTAAGTCTTTTTCAAGACTTACTCTTAAATTATTATTATTCATTTATTCTGAATCTCAGCGTAGGAGAAGGGAAAATGCAGTAGCCAGGAATTCAGAGCAGGGTGTAAATACAGCGTCTCGTAGGTCAAGACGATTGAATCCGCACACTCGTGCGAGTGAGCAGGGAGCAGATACTGCAAGACGTAGGGAAATTCGCTTGGATCCCGTTCTTCGTGTCGGAGAGCAAGCAGCCGACACTCGGCGTCGCTTTATTAGTTGTTAGTTGTTAATACCGCTGACCATCGGTTAAGGCGATTGGATCCCGTTTTTCGTGCGGGTGAACAAGAAGCAGATGCTGAAAGACGTAGGGAAACTCGCTCGAACCCCGTTCTTCGTGCGGATGAACGAGCATCCGATACTCGGCGTCGCGCTATAAGGCGACAATTAAGAGAAGTCCGAGCTATCGAGCAAGTTGGTAATACCGCTGACCATCGGTTAAGGCGCTTGGATCCCGCTTTCCGTGCGATTCAGCAGGCAGCCGATACTCGGCGTCGCGCTATAAGGCGACAAGTTAGAGAAGTCCGAGCTACCGAGCAAGTTAGTAATACGGCACACCATCGGTTAATGAGCTTGGATCCCGATCTGCGTGCGAGTCAGCAAGCAGCCGATACTCGGCGTCGCGCTATAAGGCGACAAGTTAGAGAAGTCCGAGCTACCGAGCAAGTTAGTAATACGGCACACCATCGGTTAATGCGCTTGGATCCCGTTCTGCGTGCGAGTCAGCAAGCAGCCGATACTCGGCGTCGCGCTTTAATGCGACAAATTAGGCAAGTCCGAACTACAGAGCAGGTCCGAAATACTGCTGACCGTTCGGAAAGGCGCTTGAATCCTGGTTTCCGTGCGGGTGAACAAGCAGCCGATGCTCGGCGGCGTTCTCTGAGGCGGTTGGATGCTACGTATCGTGCGTGTGAGCAAGAAGCAAATACCCTGCAACGAGCGCAGGCAAGATCAACTCAGGATCGCTTATTGGAAAGAGCGCAGGATAGGTTTAGGAGACCTACGGCAAGGAGTTTTAGGGAACGTAGGGCCGTTGAGCAGGCGAGAAATACACTGGCTCGACGAAGTGCTCGTATAGCTGCTCGACAAGCAACTATCGATGCCATTAGAAATATTAGTCAGAGAGTTAGTCAGTATAGAAGCCTCAGTGGCAGAAGGGATGCAGAAAACCTTCGGAACGCAAACCGAAGTCAGGAGATTCGATTTGATTTATCCCAGGGAAATAGGACTCCGAGAAATATACCTATTGGATTGAATGCTCACATAGCCAAATTCAATAGGTTAGTAAAACTTGGCCCCGATCAGATTTGCTTCTGCTGCAAGGGATTGTGGTTCCCCAAGCAAATACGAAAGCTTTCTAGAGCCTATTTGGAAGAAAATTGAGAGTTTGGCTATGATTCGCCAATTTGGTTTGCCAACTTTCTTCATAACTCTGTCGGCCGCAGAAACTAGGTGCCCAGAGCTGCTAGTACTGCTCAAGCGCAATGTAGATAGGATTGACATTAGTGAGGAGGAAGCTTTGAACTTACAGTTTAGAGAAAAGGCGCGGTTGATCAGAACTGACCCAGTGACGTGTGCTAGGTATTTCGATTATAGGTATAGGGAAGTTCTAAAGCTCATGAAGAAGCAGGGGGGAGTCTTTGGAAGTAACTTTGTTACTACCTATTATCGGCGAGTTGAGTTTCAACAGAGAGGTTCCCCTCACATTCACGGCATGTTTTGGCTGAAAAACGCCCCGGAAGTGGATTTCAACAGTGAAGAATCTATTGCTAGTGTAGTAGCCTTCATTGATCAGTTTGTAACTGTGGATGTTACAAACACAGATTTGGCTCCGTATATTGAATACCAAAAGCATAAGCACGGGCATTCGTGCCTTAAAAAGGTGCGCGACTCCGTTTGTCGATTCGGTATTCCATACCCCCCAATCCCCCGCACGGAAATATTGAAGCCACTTCCCGAAGAAACTCCCAATTTGTCTCTTCATCACGAAAACTATCAGAAAATTCGCAGTCTTTTACTTCGCGATCAATCCGAGGATTTGATTAGCCATCTAAGCATATTCGAAAATTTTCTTTCTCACGATGAGGTGAGCCTCAGTTACGAGGACTATATATATGCTATTAGGTCTAGTTTGAAAATTTCCAGTTAATTTTGGACCCTTTTGCGTGCTGTAGCTACATAATTAATTACATTAACAAGTCCCAAAGGGATATTTCGAAGTTAATGCGCGAAGCAGCTAATGACATTCGAAGAGGCAACTCAAGCATTCGTCAAAAGCTACAGTATCTCGGTCACAAGTTTCTTTCGGGCACTGAGATCTCTGCTCAGGAGGCCGTATATTGTTGTATGGGATTGGCGTTGTCAGAAACAAGCAATAAATGCGTGTTCATAAACACCTTCCCTCCAGAACAACGAGTTCGTATGCTTAGACCTACAAGCGTCCTGCAAAATATGCCTCAGGATTCCACTGACATCTTTCAGAAAGGTTTGCTGGACAGATACGAACAAAGACCAGATTCCCATGACGGCCTGTGTTTAGCCGATTTTGCTGCAAATTACGAGTATTCTAAAACCCGTGGTAGAGCTCGCCAAGGGGAAAATAGTAACAATGAGGCTGAAGAAGAAAATGAAGTCTTAGGAACAGTTTTTTTCGCACTTCGCGATGGTAGTGGATTTATTAGGGAAAGAAACCAGCCGAGTATCCTTAGGTATAGCCCCTTTAATATTAATTCTGATAGGCCCAACTATTTTAGAGCATTAGTTATGCTATATTCTCCATGGAGAGATGAACAGGTGGAATTGTTTCAGAGAAATTGTGAGGAGTTTTATCATGAGCACGAGGAGGCTATTAAAGCCAACTTTGACAGGTATAATCCCATAGACAGCTTAGAAGACGCGCTCAGAAGGGCCATGGAGGCTGAGGAAAGTAGCGAGGAAAATGTAGAATAAATGTTTTAAACTTTGACGACCGTGTTCAGGAAGTAGATCCGGATAGCAATATCCGCATAATAAAGCTCCCCCCAATTATTTTCCCTGAAAATTTAGCCACCTTAGTTAGGTCTCTTAATTTAAAGCAAAAAACTTTCCTTACGCATGTCTTGCACATTGCAAGGAGAAATGCTAGTTTCTATGAGTTCGTAGGAGGCGGAGCAGGTGTCGGCAAGAGTAGACTTATATCCACCTTATTCCAGTCTCTTTCCAAGGAGTATAATGGTAGAGTACTTCTGTTAAAATACTGCTGTGTGCTCCCACAGGCAAAGCTGATTTTGGAATCGGAGGCTCCACTCTCCATTCCATGTTCTCTCTCCCTGTAAATCAGGCTGGGTCTGCATTTAGGAGTTTAAGCCCTGATCTGTTAAATACCCTGCGTTCAAGATTTATTGATCTTAAAGTTCTTATAATAGACGAAATTTCTATGGTCGGCGCAACCATGTTTTCCCATCTGGACTCTCGCCTTAAGCAAATTTTCTCCAACGTTGATACTCCCTTCGGAGGCATTTCGGTCATCGTGTTCGGCGATCTTAGGCAATTGCGGACAGTTTGTGATCGTTGGATTTTCGAGCCGCCGTCGCATGATCCATACAGCGCTATATTTGGATCCCACCTCTGGAGTCCTTTTAGGTTTTTCGAGCTCACAGAGATAATGCGACAGCGAGATGACCAGCCGTTTGCAATAGCACTCAACAACATAACGTCCGGCCAAATGTCGTCTGAAGATATTGTCCTACTTAGAGGCCGCTCTTCCGTAGAAAGTCAGATTCCAAATGACGCCATTCACCTTTTTTCAAGCAATCAGGACACAGACCGATACAATAGGGAGAAGCTCAACTCGATTCCCACTGATCAGTTCATTTTGGGTAACATGGAGTTTCCAAACTTGAATAATGTTTGGCAACTCAAGTCGACTCGTAGGTTCCCAAATTTTATTTTGGTTTGAAAGACCCCGTTGCAAATCAAAAGCCTCCACGTGGTGTTCCCTGGGTACCGATTTTAACATAAAAATCGGGAGCTAATTCGAGCGGCGAAAAACATACAAGAAGGCATATTTATATTAAGTTGTTTAGCTGAGTAACGGGTATCTAATAGTCGAGGCACTCGAGCAGTATGCCCTAAGCAAAGTATGCTTTGCTATACCACCAACTCAAGTAAGAACTATAACTTAATTTGAAACAAAATATTTATTAAAAGTGTAAAAATTTTTTTATATTTGTAGGTAACAATGGAGCGGGCGTTTTCGTCTTTAAAACTGGTGTTGTCGGATAACCGAAATCGATTAAGTCACGAAACATTGTAAAATATTATTCTTGTCCGACTTAACTCAACTCACTTGGATATTGCCATCGACAATTTAAGTTTATTTAAAGACGTAGAAGATGCCGGGTAATTCGTGTTTCTAAATGCATATGTTCTTATTTCTTTTTACTTTTTTATATTTAATTAACATTTACCTAATACATTAATTTGAATACTGGCTTTTAATTTTTAATTTTGATTTAATCTGAATACTGTGAATTAAAATACGTTTTTATTTTGATTTTTCTTTTTTGAATAAAATTCTATTATTTATTTTATTATTTCAAACCACTTTATTCTGACAGAAAATATTTTCTTTCTCATTCTGGCAAAGCGACAAGTTTATAGTTAATTAACATTTACTTAATACATTAAAGTTATGACCTGTCATGGTCAGAGGGGGGATAACTCCCCTTATATTACCTAAAAGATGTTATTTTCATGCTGATCCTTCGTCCTGCTTCTTTTCGTCCTTCTTCCTTCTTATTCCCTTTTTATTTAAAAACGATTTTACTTTAAAATAAAACTGTAATCGATTTCTTTCGTTACAAGCGGTTTTATTATTTAGAAATATTGTAGTGTTCAGCTCGGGGGTATAAATAGAATTCATTCTAACAATTATATTTTTGTGGCTTGTTGGCTTGGGCAGCGCCGCGACGTCAGCAGACCGCTGGCAGAGCGGTTGCAGAAATATCCAAGCCGACACCAACGGTTTTGGGTGTCTGACCCGAAGTGTTTCTCCACTCCAGATGCTAACGCTGCACTTATGCCTGGGCTCGGCGAAGGGTAGGGGGAGCGGCGGCTATAGCTGAGGCAGCTAGCCGACGCTCGGTGTTCTTCCGCTATTGCGCTGTTGCCGATGCAATTCGATCGCTGACGTTCCGTCGCTGTCGCTGTCGTTCTGACGTTGTTGACATTCGGTCGCTGGGTCGCTGTTGCTGCATCGCTGTCGTCGTTGGCGTTCGCTGGCTGGGTCGCTGCGTTGCTGTTGCTGGTCTCATAATTCGGCGGTGTTATTGCAGCCACTTGGAATTATAGCCACTTTAATATTGTTGTTGTTGGTGAATGGATTGGGTTCCAGTTTGTGGGTAACCGAGAAGGGTGAATGGTGCGGTGTTCGGTGTCGTAGGGCACAAGAGGGGTATAGGGAAGGGGCAGTTGGCTGGTGTTAACTTTAATTTGAATACTGGGGCTTTTAGTTTTTAATTTTGATTTAATCTGAATACTGTGAATGAATATACGTTTTTATTTTGATTTTTAGTTTTTGAATAAAATACTATTATTTATTTTATTATTTCAAACCACTTTATTCTGACAGAAAATATTTTCTTTCTCATTCTGGCAAAGCGACAAGTAAAAAGAACACGCTGCATAAGAAAGGTGCAGAAAATAAAAAAACGAACACAAGCGAGAGCCGTAGCACATGAAAAATAGCAAGTACTCTGCTCTCATCTCGCTATCAATTTTTGACTACCGTTACTGCTACACAGAGCACAGGACTTGATTTTCTGCTACCGCTATTGCTACAGTTTCTCAAGCGACAAAACTGCGAGCAGAGCAGAGCACAAACTTTCTCGTTATTCTGATATGGCTCTGCTACGGCTCTCGTCAAAAACAGAGCGATAGCAATAGCATAGTAATATTTGTATTCATCTCGCTACTTCGGAGTAGTAATTGCAAACACTGCTTAGAAGCCCGAAACAAAACAGCAATCGACCGTGTGGGTCTTCGAAGACGAGCCAAATCCAACGAAAATTGTTCGTGGAAGAAGCACTTCGAAGCAAATGGTGGCTTGTTTCTTCGGTAAAACAGGTCATGGTGCGACTGTTCCGCTTGAGCAACGTAGGACGGTCAATTCTGAGTGGTACACCACAATTTGTTTGCCTGAAATCTTTGGATAAATTCGAATAACGAACAAAGAAGACGGATCATTGTGCACCATGACAATGCGAGCTCTCACACATAAGCTCAAACCAGCGCCTTTTTGACCGGCCAAAATGTCAAATTGATGGGTCATCCGCAATGCAGCCCTGACTTGGCACCCAATGACTTCTTCTTATTCCCGCACATCAAGAAAAAAATGCGTGGTAAACGATTTTCGACGCCAGAAGATGCTGTTGAAGCGTTCAAATACCATGTTTTGGAGGTGTCTCAATTGGAGTGGACAAAGTGATTCGACAATTGGCTTGAGCGCATGCAAAAGTGATTAAGTCTTGCTGGAGAATACTTTGAAAAACAATAAAAGCATTTTTATACCCGTTACTCGTAGAGTAAAAGGGTATATTGTATTCGTGCAAAAGTATGTAACAGGTAGAAGGAAGTTATGCGTGATCAAAGTTTCTATCTCCATCTCCCTCGCACTCCCTTTACCTGAGTAACGGGTATCTGATAGTCGGGGCACCCGACTATAGCGTTCTCTCTTGTTAATCATAAATATTCGCATTTTCATTATAAATATATATAGCAATGTAGATCCTATTATTTTTGATTTTACAACCTCAACAGCTATCTCTTCGAATGTGCTTTGTTTAAGTTTACTCTGTTACGAATCTTTGAAGGTGTAGCCCCTGTTCATTGAATTCTGGAATGACATTCGAAATGTCATTTATGTATGCTCTTTGGGCAGCTACCTCGTCTGGCATTATGTTATCTTTTGAGTCTATTACACTTGTATCTAAATCACTTTCTTCTTCTCCTAGTATTTCTGGTATTTTTTGGCATTCATTATACCTTCGACAAGGTATAAGGCCTCTGGCCCCTTATAACTGATAACTGACCATTCGTCCGAAAAACATACCTAAAAAATGCCATAGAATTTAGATTTAACAATATCTACAGTACAAGAACAACTTGAATATAGTTATATAGCATTTATTTACCTTCCTCCAGTCATCAGTCGCGATATTGAAAAACCCAAGTTCTACCAACATATCTACAAAAAGTTCATATTAAAACAAGAAATATTAAGTAAAAGAAGATTTGCAGCATGAGTCTAATAATATGGCAAGGAACTGTACTTATTATTTCCCTATTTTCGTGAACTAATATTCTTGCCTCATTGAAGAAATCGACAAAGAATCTTAACATGCTTGTTAATTGTTTCTTCCCGTGTTACCCTACTTTGGCTCATTTTCATTTCACGAATATGGAGAGTCAGTTGTTGTTGTTGTTTATTTTTATTTGTTTATTTTCTTGTAATTTTTAATATAAGTATTTGTCCTAAAAGTGGGTATTTGCAAGTTTCTGAGAATATTTTACAATTTCTCACTGTAAACAGTACTATTGTCTTCTGAGTGCTGTTGCAATGGATAAGGGGGAAAAAAAGGTAAGTTGTACCTACCAATACATTCATATTCAAGATCGGAAATTGAAAAACGCTTTTCCATATGTCTGATTATCCTAAATACCCTATTCTAAAAATCTGGTTCCTTATCTAACGTAATTCTTATTCATGTTTGTCAGCCCTATTTATGTACTTATTTTTTTCCAAAAATTTCTCATATCGTATTCGATTTATTTTTAGATTCTTATTTTCATTTTTTTGTGTTTTTAAATATATTTTTATGACAATTGTTTGTGCGTCTAGGATATTAGATCTTATCTAGATCGTTAGCTTGTAGAGGTGGAGAAAAATCGATGTTAACATCGATGTAATCGATGTTTTCAAAACATCGGTAACAAGCCAAACATCGATGTTTTCCATCTCTAACTGCGCATCTGAGGAAGAAAACGTGTAATTGTAAGTAAATTTGTATTCATTTATTTTTTATAAATTACTCATATTTTGTTTTATATTAGTGTTCTGTTGGTGGTGCTGGATGAAGTTGTGGAGTGGACGGTCATGGACAAAAATCCTACAACCGCGTTGGATGTGTTTGTGGGAAGGGGCACGGTTTTTTATACAAATGATTCGGCGAGGAAACGCAAACTTGACGAGATGGTACTGAATATGATAGCTGTCGACGTTCAGCCATTCAGTTGTGTCGAGGATGAAGGTTTTAGTGCCCTTCTTAAAAAGATGGATCCTCGATACAAATTGCCAAGTAGAACATACTTGCGGGATGTTTGTTTGCCAAGAGAGTACGAAAAATGCAAAGAAACGCTGAGAGGAATTCTAAACAGTGTTGATCATCTGGCACTAACAACTGATTTGTGGACATCTCGAGCCAACGAGGACTACATACATGCCATTTCATATCCAATAATTTCAAATTGGAATCGGCAATTTTATCAACACAACATCTTCTAACGCCAACAAATCACACCGCTGCAAATATAGCAGAAACGATAAAATCGGTGCTAGATGACTGGGCGATAGCGCAAAAAGTTGTATGTCTTGTGTCTGATAACGACGCTTCCATGAAAAAGGCGTGCGTTTCATTAAAATACAAACACTTGCAGTGTGTGGCCCACACTATTAACCTGCTGGTCCAGGACATATTAAAACCGCCAATATTAGAGGAAATTCTAAGCAAATGCAAGACTGTTGTATCGTTTTTTAAAAGAAGCTCGACTGCGTATGCAAAATTCAAAGCAGCACAAAAAACAGAAACTCCATATGGCCTGGTTCAAGAAATGCCGACGCGCTGGAATAGCGCATACGAAATGATCAAGCGAGTAATTCTGACAAACGAATATATTAGTGTAGTATTGGCTGTATCTCACAATGCCCCTTCACCGTTGTCTGCCGAAGAAATTGACGTTTTAAAAGAGATTTCGATATTGCTTGCTCCATGCGCGGATGCAACCTTGTCGGTTTCGACGAACACCAATGTCTCAATTTCGTTGATCATTCCTGTAATTTGTGAACTTTTCCACAAAGTTAATGGATTCGATTTCAAAACAATTGAAGGAATCGCTGCCGCAAATTACATGAAGATTCGTCTAAGGGAAAGATTGTTTGCACATGAAACTAGAACGATTCCTCGTATCGCAACAATTCTCGATCCGCGATTCAAGAAGCAAGGGTTCCTTGCCCAATCGAACTCGGAGGAAGCGGCCAAGGCTTTGCAGGAAGAGCTGAACTCCGTTATGACAACAACTCCACGACCGCAGCCAGCACCACCAACAGAGGAACCTACACGGTTCTCATTCCTCAAAACTAAAATGGAGACAACAGTTCAATCACTTCTGGCGGATTCCATTATACTCTTACGCCAACATCTAGAGAAAGGGAACCAACCGGAAAAGTGCGATCCGATGGCGTATTGGGAGGTAAAACTTTATATGCTAAGTCTTTTGTTCTTCAAATATTCAATTAAACAAAATATCTTATTTCAGATGTCAACTGATGAACCATTTAAAAAGATCTCGAAAAAGTTCCTTTGTATTCCAGCATCCTCATGCGAGTCTGAACGCCTCTTTAGCAAGGCAGGCCAAATGATTTCGGACCGTCGCACTCGCTTATCGCCATCAGTCGTCGATAAGCTTCTGTTCCTTAACAAAAACAAAAATATTAATAAAATTAAAATATAATAACAAAAAAAAAATTTTGTTAAACATCGATTAAACATCGATGTTTTTCACCAAAAACATCGAAAACATCGATGTCCACAAACATCGATTATTCTCCACCTCTATTAGCTTGGCTTAAGGCCTTTTTTGTTATACACTTAGTGTGTAAAATATATGCTTTATAAAGAATATACACACACTTAATTATTACAATTATCAATAATATTTTATTATATTTATTTTTTATTAAATTTTATTAATTACATTAGCAGTGGAGTCCACTGTTTAAGTATCGATTAACCTCATTGTTGTTATATCAATTATATAAAAATCGTCTGGTATATTTCATTTGTATTTGTATACAGAAAATCCTACCTATTTTTTCGTAAAGCTTTACGGGCTATACAGCTATTGGGCAGAAAGGGTTCCGCTCAATTTTATCAAAGTTTTATCTTAAAAATATATATTATTTCCTTTGTGATTTCTTTTTTTTTAATTTATGCATATATTTTTGTATAAATTTTGGTCTTTGTAGAAAATGTCCTTTGCTGCATCAGTTGGTCGTCGCCGGTTGGCACGCTGATGCTCCTTCGCTGGTGTAAGAGGCGGCCTCACACTTCTTGTCTCAGCTGTTGGGCGGCACCGGTGCCGGTCATCGCACAGGTTTTGCGCAGGTGCCTTCGCAAAATGTGCTTTCCAGTGGTCCCGGGCAGACTTTCGGACATACTTTGTATCTTCTTGGAATCTGCTTCGGAAGTGGAGGTGTTAATTCTCTTAATCACTTAGTGAGCTGGAGTTTTGTGCTTTTTACATACAAGACTTTAATTAAGAAAATCAAGTTCTTCTTGTAATTTTTGGGCTGTTGCCCAGGGCGGTTCTAATTGGTTATTAAACAAAATAAATCGTCTCTGACTTTCAAAGTGAACGGTCGTGTTTTTTTTTCTGCGCTTCGAATTTTGTATTTTGTTTTCGTTTATTCCTATCGGTGGGTGTTATCAAAACAATTTTAATTTTCTTCCGCGTTATTCAAACATATGTAAATTTAAACTCCGTTCGCTTCGCGAGTGCACTTTGTATTTAATACTAATTAATTGTTTTATTTTCGTAATTCTTATCTGTGTTTTCTTTTCTTTTATCTACACCGTTTTCTCTTTTGTGCATGCACTTTAACTTAGTTACGCTCCCGCTCTCTTGCTCTCTTTGCTTTGAAAGTTCTAAGCGTGCAGTTTCTGCGCTCTTGCGGTACTTATAACTGCTCGCTTATAAATTTCAATTCGCTTTCTTGGTACAGTGGTCCCAATAAATACAATGAATAATAAAAATTTAGTCTGCTTCTGCAAGAAATGCAGCCTCGTAATCAGGGCTGACCAGTCGAATATGACTTGCTGGTTGTGTGAAAATATGGTGCACACCAAGTGCGCCGGTTTTACTGGCCGGACAAGTGATGACCTATCGAAGGGGCCCAATTTGCAGTTTTGTTGTGATGCTTGTGTTGAGGTTGCGAACGAGATGAAATCGTTCATGCGCCAAACTAAAGGCGGCCTGATGGGGCTGATTAGCTGTTTCGGTGTTGCTAGAGATAGTTTTCGCCGAGCTGATGATCTCCTCTCTGCGCTGGACTCGCAGTTTAATAGTCGTAAGCTATTAGAAGAGTCCCCTAAGCGCAAAAAGGCCGCTGGTGGTAAGGAGCAAAAGGGGAACACCCCGCAACCGAAATCAAAAGAACAACAGAGCATTCCGGCGGATCAGCAGCCGATTTCAGCAAACCCTCAAATGTTGCTAAGATCGGCAGCTAAAAAAGATTCGGTATCCGAACAATCCGTTTCAGAATGCATACAACCAGGGACTTCTAAGAATTCCGATTTGTCCGTAGTGGTTTCACAATTAGTGGATCCACCTATCTCTCAGAATATAGCATCTCCTCCACAAGGGACTACTGAGTCCGGACAACCGGCTCAAGTTGGTTTGGCAGAAGCATTGTCTGCTCCACCAAAATCCCTTTCAGTGGTTCCACTCAAGAAACAAATTTTCGTTTCTCGGCTTTCCCCTGATCAAACATCTTCTGATATATTGTCTTATATACAAGACAAAACTAAAGCCGATTGTAATAGTGTAAAGGTGGAAAAGTTTAAGTTTTCTTATGCTAGAGACATTTCATCTTTCAAGATAACTGTCCCTAACGAGCTTTTTGAAGCTATATGCTCGGGCGACTTTTGGCCGGATAATATGGTTGTAAAAGAGTTCGAGGCTAAGATAAAGAAGAAGGGGCCCGTGGGAGTAAAACTTCCTAGTCGAGGCCAAACCAGTGTACCAATTTCAAAAAACTAACTTCTAACCTCCTACTTTCCTATCAGAATGCAAGAGGTTTGCGCAGCAAACTTACTAAATTGTATTCCGATAGCCTTTCCTTTGCATCTCATATTATTGTGTTCACAGAAACCTGGTTAAAGCCGGAGATCTTTAGCTCCGAAGTTTTTCCAGGTAAGTACACAATATATAGGTATGACCGTCCCTCTAGACGGGGAGGTGGAGTCTTAATTGGAGTTGATTCAAACCTCCCGTCTGAGCAGTTATTTTTTGATGAATTCAATGTCCAGAGTAGCACCACTCACGCAACCTGAAGATCCATATCACCCAACATTCGAACTTTCATTTGATACGGGTAGAGTTATAGAAGAAAAATCAGAAAAATCCAAACGAATACATTGTTTTCGCAAGGCAGACTTTCTGAGGCTAAATAATTTTATTTCTGGCTTTAATTGGTCTGATCTTTACCTATGCATTAATATGTCCGATGCAGTTAATGTTTTTTACACTGCAATAAACTCATTTTTTAATTCCTGTGTTCCGTGGTACTATCCGTCAACTTCCAATAAATCACCTTGGTTTAGCAAAGAGTTGACACACTTAAGAAATGTAAAGTCCAGACTTTTTAGGAAATATAAAAATACCGGTTCTCAATCTGTTTTTACTAGATATTTAAGTGCTCGGTCAAGATTTACCGTGCTTAATGCTCAGTGTTATAACAGTTACTTAAACCGTTGTAAGGTCCAGTTCTCTCAGGACCCGAAACAGTTTTATAATTTTGTTAACACCAAGCGTAAATCTAATTCCTTTCCTTCCTCGCTATCGTTCGAAAACATGACGGCAACCACAGATCAGGCAATAGCCGATTTATTTGCCCAATTTTTTCAAACGACTTACTCTACTTTAGATTATTCATCACAGCCTTATTCTTACAACATATCCAAGTCAAACCTCATATTCTGTCCCACTTTAACAGAAAGCTCTCTTCTTTTGGATCTTCTTCGTATTAAACCTGTTTATTCGCCAGGGCCCGATGGTATTCCTGGGTGCGTGCTTAGGTATTGCGCTAAGGCCCTGTGCAAACCTCTTCACAAGTTGTTTACCTTATCTATAGAAACCTCCCAATTCCCAAATATTTGGAAGGAATCATTTGTTATTCCTCTTTTCAAAAAAGGTAACAAGTTAGAAGCCAGTAACTACAGAGGTATTTCTAAGTTGTCAGCTATTCCTAAGCTTTTTGAAAAATTATTACTCCTCATTTGCAGCACCTTTGCAGATCAATCATTTCTCCGTGTCAACACGGATTTATTAAACGTAGATCCACAATCACAAACCTTCTAGAGCTCACTTCATTAGTGATAAATGGCTTCAATAGTAGTTTTCAAACAGACGTCATATACACTGACTTTAGTAAAGCATTTGACTCTGTAAATCACTTACTTCTCATTCAAAAACTTGACCTTTTAGGTTTTCCAGTTGATCTGCTTAAATGGATTTCAAGTTATCTGAATGGCAGGTGACAAAGGGTCCTTTTTAAAAATTCAATTTCTGAAATTCTTTGTGTTACCTCCGGTGTCCCACAAGGGAGCCATCTGGGTCCGTTACTTTTTACATTATTTATTAATGATCTTCCCTCAATTATAAGTCATTCTCGCGTATTTATGTACGCAGATGATGTTAAGTTGTGCCTGCAGTATAAGGACATTTCCTGCCATTTAGACTTGCAATCCGATCTAGATAATTTTCAATACTGGTGCCGAGATAATTTACTAAATTTAAACGGTTCCAAGTGCAAGCTGATGACTTTTTATCGGGCCAATCCGATATACGCGACCTACACGTTAAGTGGCAGCTCTTTGGATAGAATAACTCTTGTAAACGATCTTGGCGTTCTCTTGGACCCCAAACTAAAATTTTCTAATCACATTTCGTCCATGGTTAATAAAGCCAGAGGAGTGCTTGGATTTATTAAAAGGTGGTCAAAAGAATTCGATGATCCTTATTTGACTAAAACGTTATATATTTCGCTAGTCCGTCCGATTCTGGAGTATGGGTCTCCCGTCTGGAGTCCACAATACGGAATACATATTGGTCGTATTGAATCTGTACAAAAAAACTTCCTTCTTTTTGCTTTACGGCGCCTAAACTGGGATGCAAATCTTATCTTACCTTCTTATTCTAGTAGACTTCTTTTGATTAATTTACCATCCCTAGCCAACCGTAGAACGATGCTTGGTACTATCTTTATTTATAACCTTATACATGGTGATATTGACTGCCCCGACTTGTTAAGTCGGCTAAACTTTTCTGTGCCAAGTAGATTAACCAGAAATTATATTCCCCTAACTTTAAATCATTGTAGATCTAACTATGCCTTGCATGAGCCTTTCAGAGTATTATGTTCTGACTATAATAGACTTTTTCCTGTAATATCAAATCTTGACTCTCTGCCGCTCCTAAAACGATTAATACTTGCTTCATTGGCACAAGATTGATCTAACTATTACTTTTTTCCCCGGACCTTTACCTTTATTTTCCTATCTCGCGTCTATCTTATCGCGAATCGTGCCGTACGATACACGGCTGCGCCCCTCGGTCGGTTGGGCGGGTAAGTGGGCCGTGGGACTCCGCGCGAAAAAAAAAAAAAAAAAAAAAAATTGCCCCTTTATGTGCCTCGGTCGACATGTAGAATAAAACGTCCACTGTTTTACCTCCTCCACTTCCGCCAATGCAATTGATAAAGCTCATCCACCATTTAGTTTGAGTTTTATTTATTAAATACTAGCAGGGTACCCTCAGCTTCGCTTGCGGTGGATAACCCGAATATCCTACTTTTCTTATGTTATAGAAATATGTAATTTTGCATTTTTTTGTAAATATATTTGTAGTTTTGGCTGAAACTTTAATTAACCCTCATTAATAATATTATTGCTCACATACGGTTATACACCAAAATACATGGTTATGCAAAGATATTTTCCTATTAATTAGGCGAAGAGTAGGATTTCACATAAAAACACAACTCGCGGCAAATTTTCTTCATACGAATCTGACCGAATTGAAATTTTTTCCGTTAACTTCTTCTTTTGCGCACTTGCTACACTCTTTTTTCTCTCTCTATCTACTGCGATCTCCCGCTCTTATGTTTCCTAACAGCGCGTGGCAAAACATAAAACAATTTGAATGGTATATTTTACCTACACTATCAAAAACCAGGCCAAATAGATTTTCGCCAAAAAAAACGTCTTTTGCGTATTCTGGGAGCAATAACTGTAAAGAGCACTTAAATAGATCGACTTTTTGCTTAGTTTCTTTGTTTAGAAGAAAGCTAGAGCTTTGGTGAAACCATTAAATGAATCGATAAAGCTTAAGGAAAAACTTTACCGCAGGAATATTTGATACTCAGTTTAGAAGTGTCATTTCTCCACGTTTGAAGAGATTCTTGACAAAATTGTTATTTTATAATGTGTTTTAAAATTGGAAAAAGCCTTAAATCTAAGCGGTCAAATTTTTAATTTCTTAAACTATTTTTGGGCGTCCAGAATTTTTGAAATTTGCATGAGCCTTTCAGAGTATTGACCTTTTTTTTCCAATTGGAAGTAATTGGGGCCACTTGGGAAGCCCCAATACATCTTAGCAAATCAGTTCAAAGTTATTAGAACGTAATAAAAAGGTATATTAATATTGTTAACCAGTGGTTTTTGGCCAGCGTTTGTGACGCTGCGCGCACAATAAAATAGAATAAACGCATGAAACAAAAGAAGTATTTAATTTCAAATTCAAACCGAGAACGCGCGCGCGCCAACGATCGCGCATATAGGGGCACACTAGACCGAGAGAGAGATGGTCACACTTAGCCTGGCAAACCCCACAGACGACGGGCACACTAAATCTCGCCGAGCCCTATATAAGACTGGCCACGGGCCATGGAAAGGCACTTAGCAGTCAACCGTCTAAGGGTGCAGAGGAATCTCCCCAGTGGTGGTAAGCAGCAAAGTCATTTTTGGTGGACTAGATCATTCGATCAAAGTCCGCTTATATCCATTGTAGTTAGTTCCCGTACTACTTTCTCCTTCCTTTAACCTTCCCGGCTTGCCGAGCTGAAGGTATCCCTATCACACCTCCTTACGGCACGGTTCACCGGCTGATCTCTCTCTCTCTCTTGTGGCTGACTTTAGGGTCCCCAAGCACTTCTCTCTCTCTTGTGGCTGACTTAAGGGTCCCCAAGCACTTCTCTCTCTCTCTTGTGGCTGACTTCAGGGTCCCCAAGCAATTCTCTCTCTCTCTTGTGGCTGACTTCAGGGTCCCCAAGCACCAACTTCTCTCTCTTGTGGCTGACTTCAGGGTCCCCAAGCAACCAATTCTCTCTCTCTTGTGGCTGACTTCAGGGTCCCCAAGCACCAACTTCTCTCTCTTGTGGCTGACTTCAGGGTCCCCAAGCAACAAATTCTCTCTCTTGTGGCTGACTTCAGGGTCCCCAAGCAACCAATTCTCTCTCTCTTGTGGCTGACTTCAGGGTCCCCGAGCAACAAATTCTCTCTCTTGTGGCTGACTTCAGGGTCCCCGAGCAACAAATTCTCTCTCTTGTGGCTGACTTCAGGGTCCCCGAGCAACAAATTCTCTCTCTTGTGGCTGACCTCCGGGTCCCCAAGCACACACTCTCTCTCTTGCGGTTGACTTTCGGGTCCCCAAGCACTGAATCGATCTCTCTCGCTCGTGGCTGACTTCAGGGTCCCCAGGCACCCTATTCTCATTTCAGGTAACCCAACCCGTGCTGGTTCTATCGAGCAGCTGGACGGCTCCCGAGACCGAGTATTCTAAGCATAAGACGGAAGAGAAGGCTGCAAGGGCGGCATCCCGCCAAACCGGTGAATTCGCTAGTTGTTAATGAATTGTCAAGATACTTACTGAAATAAAACCTAGTTCTAATTTAATTACTAAGTAATTTCCCCACGACTTCTACTCTGGGCTGGGTCGGAACTCTCTTTCAGCAACCACGCCTGACACAAACAAATTCTTATGACGAATCCTGGCCATCCCTGAGCCACCCGACGAACCGTCACAGTGGCGCCCGAACAGGTTAAAGTGGTTGCAAGAGGTACACCGACACCAGCGGAGTAATGTCGAGCTGGGTATATCTGGCACCAAAGAGCGAACTAACGAAATACACGGAAGAGTTCGGATTAGGAACGGCAGAAAAAAGTGAAGACTTAAGACGTTTGCTGACAGCGTTCGCCAAAAAAACGGATCATACGGAAACAGTCAGACAAAGACTCGCAGAACTGACAGAAAAATATAGGAGAGAAAAAGCCCGGCGAAGGAAACAATTCCGGCGATCGTGGTAACCAGGGAAAGGGAGGAGATAATGGACACCAAAGGAGCAAGTCGAGGGGACGAAACGGAAGGAAAGACAGAAATAAAAATGGAAACAGAAGTTATAGACCGGGTACGCGGATGGGGCATCCGGTACCAAGGAACAACAAACCCGCTGGAGTTCCTAAGCAAAATGGAACAGTGGGCAGGCGGATACGGAATACGGAAGGACCAGCTGATACAGACGATGCCATTCATCCTGGAGGGGATCGCAAGTGATTGGTGGAACACCACGCCGAGCAGGATCGTAACATGGACTCAGCTCAGAACAGAACTTCTAGAATACTTTTTGCCGCCGAGGTATGAGGAACAGTTGGAGAATCAGATTGCACAGATGAAACAGAGAGAAACGGAGCCCGTAAGAGAATACGCAATGGGGCTACGAAAACTGATGCAATTCACGAAACTCTCAGAAGAGGCCAAACTGGACCGAGTGTACAAAAATAGCAGGAGCAAGATAAAGCTGTACGCTAGGAGGGCAGGATTCAACTCGTTGACAGAGTTCCTCAAACTAGCGGAGGAGGTAGAAGGAATAGAGGCAGAGGACCGGGCACTGGCAATCCAACCTGTGCAGCAGCTAAGACCAGAGATATGCATGCGCTGCGGAGGAACCGGACATGGTGAACGCACGTGCAACAATCCACCGAGTCTGTTTTGCTGGAAAAATCGGTACGAGAACCACGGAGTGCTGCAGGGCTGGGCCGGGAAACGCAGGAGGCCTGAGCAGATGAAGCTGGCAGCTCAGGCGGCAACAAAAGATCCAGCAGCAGGGGAACAGTTGTATTGCGACGGGTTCCAAATAGTAGCCCGGATAAGGGTCGGAAACAGGACAGCAAAAGGAATCGTGGACACAGGAGCGTCCAGGAGCGCTATAAGCAGAAACAGATATCAAGATCTGAAACACCAGGGCAAATGGTGTGGAGCCCGTGCAGAGATAACAATGGCCAACGGAACGACGCAGAAGGCGATAGGAGAATTCACAGCAGAAGTCCAATTTGGAGGAAAATTGTTCAGTGTGTCGTTTATGATACTGGCAGAAGTAGCAGGAATAATACTGCTAGGGATGGACTTTTTGGCAGGGGTACATAGCACGCTGAGGTGTGGAAACTTAGAGCTGGAAATAAGAGAACCCGGAGACGAAGAAGAACAACCGGAGACAAGTACAGAGCAAGAAGACACGACAGGGGAACCATCCGAAAAGGAAGTGCAGGACTTTCTGGAGACACAAAGGCAAGTATTTGAAGGAATGCAGGGAACAAGTAATATAACAAAGCATAAGATTTACCTCAAGGATGATAAACCGATTAAACAGAGGTACTATCCTCGAAATCCGAAACAGCAGGCAATCATCAATGAGCAGGTGAACGAGTTGTTGGCACTGGGACTCATAGAACCCTCACGTAGCCCGTACAGCACGCCAGTAGTGCTAGTGAGAAAGAAGAACAACGAGTGGAGAATGTGTGTTGACTATCGACTACTGAACGACAAGACAGAAAAAGACGCCTATCCGGTACCAAGAATGAATTTCATATTGGACCAGTTAAGAGAGGCAAAGTTCATAAGTACAATAGATCTCAAGTCAGGATACTGGCAGATCCCAATGGATAGGGATAGTAGACAATACACGGCATTCACCGTCCCCGGACGTGGACTGTTCCAGTGGAAAGTTATGCCATTTGGGCTAACCACAGCTCCCGCAACGTTTCAAAGAGCACTGGACTCAATAATAGGGCCAGAAATGGAACCGTTTGCATTTGCATATCTGGACGACATAGCGGTTATTGGCCGGAGCAAACGGGAACATCTGGAGAAGCTAACAGAGGTATTCAGGAGACTACAGAACGCGAACCTGCGGATTAATCCGGACAAATGCCACTTCTTCCAAAAGGAGCTAAAGTACCTGGGACACGTCATAAGCGATCGGGGCATACGAACAGACCCGGACAAAGTAGCGGCAATTCGAGACTTACCAGCACCGAGATCCACAAAGGAAGTACACAGCTTTTTAGGAATGGCGTCATGGTACCGACGGTTCATACCGAATTTCACCGAACAGGCAGGAGCGTTGCAAGGTTTAATCAGGAAAGGACAAAAATTTGAATGGACCAAGGAACAACAGGAATCGTTTGACCAACTGAAAACGAGCCTAACAAAGGCACCAGTACTGGCATGCCCCGATTTCACAAGGCAATTTAAACTGCAAACGGATGCCAGTGACTTAGGCGTAGGCGCGGTCTTAACGCAGGACGGAGAGGACGGGGAGCATGTGATAGCGTTTGCCAGCAGGAGGTTGAGTAAAGTAGAGAAAAATTACAGCGCAACTGAAAAAGAATGCTTAGCAATATATTGGGGCATCAACAAGTATAAGATGTACCTCGAAGGCTATCGGTTCATAGTAATAATAGACCACATGGCTTTGAAGTGGCCAAACTCAATAGAAAGCCCGTCGGGAAGAGTAGCCAGATGGGCGCTAGGCCTACAACCATTCCAATTTGAAGTCCAGTACAGAAAGGGAAAATGGAATGCGGTAGCAGACGCCTTATCTAGAGCACCACAGAACGAGTTAAAAACAATACGGTACACGGAGACATGGATTGAGGAAAAATACAAGGAACTGGAACGAGACCCACAAAACACGGAATTCAAAATAGAGGCAGGCAGGCTATATAAACTAGGTAGCAATCGGAGAGACACACAACCATGGAAATTGTGCATAACTGAAGATGAAATTCAATAGGTGTTAACGGAAAACCACAGTACAGCAGAAGCCGGACACCTAGGCATGTTCAAGACACTGAGGAGGGTAAAGAACCGATATTTCTGGCCACGAATGAACAAGGACGTAAGGAAATACATTCAGAAATGCGAGTGTTGCCAAAAATACAAGGTGTCGCAACAGAAAAAAGCTGGGAAGATGCTGACAAGAGTGGCAGAAGCACCGTGGGAAACCATATGTGTGGATTTCGTGGGACCTCTACCCAGATCAAAGCACGGGAACACCACACTATTAGTAATCGTGGACAAATTCTCGAAGTGGGTAGAACTTGCAGCAATCAGACAGGCTACAGCGGACGCATTCCTACGAGTCTTTAGAGAATGGGTAATTGCGAGAGTTGGATCACCAAAAACTCTGATCTCGGACAATGGGGTCCAGTTCACAGGAGGAAAAACAAGAAAGGCCATGGAAAAATGGGGGATACGGCAACAGTTGACGGCACCGTACACGCCCCAGGAGAACCCTACCGAGCGAACGAATCGAACAGTTAAAACGATGATCGCACAGTTAGCAGGAGAAGATCAGACCACGTGGGACGAACATTTACCAGAGCTAATGTTAGCATACAATAGTAGTGTATCGGAATCTACAAAATATAGCCCTGCACAGCTAGTATTCGGCAAAGAGTTAAGATTACCAAACGCGATGTTCGACAGAGTAACAAAAGGATCGGGGTTACAGGAGGAAAGTATAGAACAAAGATGGAACAGGTTAAAAGGTGTACGAAAAGAGGCAACGCAGTATACAGAAGAAGCCGCGGAACAACAAAAACATCACTACAATCAACGGAAAAGGGACTGGAAACCAGATGTCGGGGACTTGGTATGGTGCAAGACGCACTATCTGTCAAAAGCGGCAGAAAAATTTAACGCCAAACTAGCACCAAAGTACGACGGCCCCTGGAAGGTAACCAATTTCGTGTCACCAGTGATCATGACAGTGAGAGACCAGAACACCAGAAAAACAAAGAGAGTATACATCGGAAACATCAAACAGTACGTAGGAACTGACGACACCACTCGAATCCATGACGGGGGGGGAGTGTGACGCTGCGCGCACAATAAAATAGAATAAACGCATGAAACAAAAGAAGTATTTAATTTCAAATTCAAACCGAGAACGCACGCGCGCCAACGATCGCGCATATACGGGCACACTAAATCTCGCCGAGCCCTATATAAGACTGGCCACGGGCCATGGAAAGGCACTTAGCAGTCAACCGTCTAAGGGTGCAGAGGAATCTCCCCAGTGGTGGTAAGCAGCAAAGTCATTTTTGGTGGACTAGATCATTCGATCAAAGTCCGCTTATATCCATTGTAGTTAGTTCCCGTACTACTTACTCCTTCCTCTAACCTTCCCGGCTTGCCGAGCTGAAGGTATCCCTATCACACCTCCTTACGGCACGGTTCACCGGCTGATCTCTCTCTCTCTCTTGTGGCTGACTTTAGGGTCCCCAAGCACTTTTCTCTCTCTTGTGGCTGACTTAAGGGTCCCCAAGCACTTCTCTCTCTCTCTTGTGGCTGACTTCAGGGTCCCCAAGCAATTCTCTCTCTCTCTTGTGGCTGACTTCAGGGTCCCCAAGCACCAACTTCTCTCTCTTGTGGCTGACTTCAGGGTCCCCAAGCAACCAATTCTCTCTCTTGTGGCTGACTTCAGGGTCCCCAAGCACCAACTTCTCTCTCTTGTGGCTGACTTCAGGGTCCCCAAGCAACAAATTCTCTCTCTTGTGGCTGACTTCAGGGTCCCCAAGCAACCAATTCTCTCTCTCTTGTGGCTGACTTCAGGGTCCCCGAGCAACAAATTCTCTCTCTTGTGGCTGACTTCAGGGTCCCCGAGCAACAAATTCTCTCTCTTGTGGCTGACTTCAGGGTCCCCGAGCAACAAATTCTCTCTCTTGTGGCTGACCTCCGGGTCCCCAAGCACACACTCTCTCTCTTGCGGTTGACTTTCGGGTCCCCAAGCACTGAATCGATCTCTCTCGCTCGTGGCTGACTTCAGGGTCCCCAGGCACCCTATTCTCATTTCAGGTAACCCAACCCGTGCTGGTTCTATCGAGCAGCTGGACGGCTCCCGAGACCGAGTATTCCTAAGCATAAGACGGAAGAGAAGGCTGCAAGGGCGGCATCCCGCCAAACCGGTGAATTCGCTAGTTGTTAATGAATTGTCAAGATACTTACTGAAATAAAACCTAGTTCTAATTTAATTACTAAGTAATTTCCCCACGACTTCTACTCTGGGCTGGGTCGGAACTCTCTTTCAGCAACCACGCCTGACACAAACAAATTCTTATGACGAATCCTGGCCATCCCTGAGCCACCCGACAACGACGAACCGTCACACGTTGATTCTCAGTTTTCTTACTGATAGCTTTATATATAGAGATGAATGAATTCCCTTGGTTGATCGAATACGTGTGTGTATTTCTGTGTGGGCTTTTGCATTTGTATATTTCATTCTTTTGAGTGTATTTGTTTTCGATCATATTCAAGAAATTACTATTTGGTATTGGGCTTGCGAAAATATAGTTATACCAACTTTAATTATTTTTTGTAATGGTATTTCGAAGAAAAAAACAAGAGAGAACGCTATAGTCGAGTGCCTCGACTATTAGATACCCGTTACTCAGCTAAACAACTTAATATAAATATGCCTTCTTGTATGTTTTTCGCCGCTCGAATTAGCTCCCGATTTTTATGTTAAAATCGGTACCCAGGGAACACCACGTGGAGGCCGTTGATTTGCAACGGGGTCTTTCAAACCAAAATAAAATTTGGGGACCTACGAGTCGACTTGAGTTGCCAAACATTATTCAAGTTTGGAATCTCCATGTTCCCCAAAATTTTGTTTATCCGTAACATACGGAAGGCATACTTGTGTACTTACTACTAATACTACTAAAACTTATTTGACCTTACTAATTAGGTTTTTTTTGGGTTTCTTTTTAATAAATAAAAATTTAGTTTAATTTAAGTATATACCGTAACATACGGAAGGCATACTTATGTACTTACTACTAATACTATTAATACTTATTTAACCTACTAATTCGTTTTTTTTTGGGGTTTCTGCCTTTTTTTAATAAAAAAAATTTAGTTTAATTTAAGTATATACATACTATAAAAAAATTTTGCATGCAACTATTTAATTTTTTTTAGGTTTTTTTGTTTTATTTAATTTACTATAAAATTAAATTTAGTTACTATAAAAAAAATTTAGCATGCAACTATTTATTTTTTTTTGGTTTTTTGATTTTTTGTTTAATTTAAATATATTACATATATATAAACATATACTATTTAATTTTTTTGGGTTTTTTGTTTTTTTTATTAATTTAAATATAAACATACTATAAAAAAATTGTGCTTGCAACAATTTAATTTTTTTGGGTTTTTTGTTTAATTTAAATATATACATACTATAGATATAATATATACAAATATCCCTACCTATTCAGCCTCCCTAACGCTAACTAATATACCACTGTGGTAGCTATATGTAGTCTCAAATGTGCGCGCAGTGGCCCTATTATCAAAAATATTTGAAAACGCCCAATCAATATGCGTATTGCAATTGGTTGTCGACGAGTCCAAATCTAACAACGAACTAAACCCTTTTACATCTGCTAGAAAATCGAAAACTCTCCTACAGCAGCCAGAGATGGAGTGAAGGCATAAATTGAAATCTCCTAACACTAAACTATTACTATTTAAAAATGTGTGCCGCTGAAATAACTCCTTAAACTCTGTTTCAAACTTTAACAACGGATAGGTCGGACTTTTATAAATAACTACAATCCCTAAAGACCGGTACCTAAAGATGGCAAACTCGAACACTGGAGAGGCTAAATTTGAGGAATTAGCCAGAAAGCGACTACTTGAACAAAGACTGACATTCTTAAAGAGTTCGTTTCGAACGAATACGAGAATGCCTCTTTTTGGTCGAGCTCCGTTAGCTACTGACTGGCAATCTAGTCGCACTGCTGTGGCGAAGCCAGGAATGTCGAATGCTTCATTTGAGTATGTGGAAGCCTCAACGAAGCACAGAATGGAAGACTTAAGCATTAGCTGATCGGAACACATATCGCTAATGTGGCAGTGCAAGCTTTCCGTATTATGGAAAAAGACATGAAGGTTCGGACTATTGAGTAAACAATCGAAATGGGTACTCAGTAACTTAGTGGAACGCAGTTCTCGGAGCTCTTCCTCGGAAGCCGATCCCTGGGCGGATCTTGGGGGGACGAAAGGTCCAATAATATAGAGACCTGCTGCACTTGTGGCTCTGCTACAGGCTACGTACAGCGCACCTCTCTGCATGCTATGACTAGTGTGAACCACCACTTTGCTGTACGTAGCGCCTTGACTTTTGTGAATAGTTATTGCTTCTGCAGGTACCACTGGAAACTGCTTTCGGTCAATGGTTGTGGCCTGGTTAGAATTAATCTGAAAGCTTTTTATGATCTTAACTACTGGGGTCCATGAAGCCTCTTGGCGATGACTGCACTTTGATCGTGCAGCTACTCCTATACTGTCATCTAAAAATTGTATCCAAAGAATGTTTGGAGAGTTGGACGTGTTGAAACCTATCTCCCTAAGGACACCAGTGGCTCCGTTTACGAGACCATCTGATGTGTCTACATTGACCGTCATCATGTATTTAGCAGTGGTTTTTAAAATGAGCGAGGTACACAAACCTTGTGTCTCAGATGTTTTTAATGCCCTAGCTTGTTCCAGACTTCTGTTCCCCTGCTCTGAGCTAATATGTGCGGATTTTACAGAGTCAATGGCTTCCGAAATGAACTGATCAGTGGGAATCGAGTTGAGCTTCTCCCTATTGTATCGGTCTGTGTCCTGATTGCTTGAAAAAAGGTGAATGGCGTCATTTGGAATCTGACTTTCTACGAAAGAGCGGCCTCTAAGTAGGACAATATCTTCAGACGACATTTGGCCGGACGCCATGTTGTTGAGTGCTATTGCAAACGGCTGGTCATCTCGCTGTCGCATTATTTCTGTGAGCTCGAAAAACCTAAAAGGACTCCAGAGGTGGGATCCAAATATAGCGCTGTATGGATCATGCGACGGCGGCTCGAAAATCCAACGATCACAAACTGGCCGCAATTGCCTAAGATCGCCGAACACGATGACCGAAATGCCTCCGAAGGGAGTATCAACGTTGGAGAAAATTTGCTTAAGGCGAGAGTCCAGATGGGAAAACATGGTTGCGCCGACCATAGAAATTTCGTCTATTATAAGAACTTTAAGATCAATAAATCTTGAACGCAGGGTATTTAACAGATCAGGGCTTAAACTCCTAAATGCAGACCCAGCCTGATTTACAGGGAGAGAGAACATGGAATGGAGAGTGGAGCCTCCGATTCCAAAAGCAGCTTTGCCAGTGGGAGCACACACCAGTATTTTAACAGAAGTACTCTACCATTATACTCCTTGGAAAGGGACTGGAATAAGGTGGATATAAGTCTACTCTTGCCGACACCTGCTCCGCCTCCTACGAACTCATAGAAACTAGCATTTCTCCTTGCATTGTGCAAGACATGCGTAAGGAAAGTTTTTTGCTTTAAATTAAGAGACCTAACTAAGGTGGCTAAATTTTCAGGGGAAATAATTGGGGGGAGCTTTATTATGCGGATATTGCTATCCGGATCTACTTCCTGCACACGGTCGTCAAAGTTTAAAACATTTATTCTACATTTTCCTCGCTACTTTCCTCAGCCTCCATGGCCCTTCTGAGCGCGTCTTCTAAGCTGTCTATGGCATTATACCTATCAAAGTTGGCTTTAATAGCCTCCTCGTGCTCATGATA
Organism: Drosophila fuyamai; assembly: GCA_018153365.1. Lineage (NCBI taxonomy): Eukaryota > Metazoa > Arthropoda > Insecta > Diptera > Drosophilidae > Drosophila > Drosophila fuyamai. The sequence continues at coordinate 39,782 of JAECXW010000545.1, forward strand.
AAACTCCTCACAATTTCTCTGAAACAATTCCACCTGTTCATCTCTCCATGGAGAATATAGCATAACTAATGCTCTAAAATAGTTGGGCCTATCAGAATTAATATTAAAGGGGCTATACCTAAGGATACTCGGCTGGTTTCTTTCCCTAATAAATCCACAACCATCGCGAAGTGCGAAAAAACTGTTCCTAAGACTTCATTTTCTTCTTCAGCCTCATTGTTACTATTTTCCCCTTGGCGAGCTCTACCACGGGTTTTAGAATACTCGTAATTTGACGCAAAATCGGCTAAACACTGGCCGTCATGGGAATCTGGTCTTTGTTCGTATCTGTCCAGCAAACCTTTCTGAAAGATGTCAGTGGAATCCTGAGGCATATTTTGCAGGACGCTTGTAGGTCTAAGCATACGAACTCGTTGTTCTGGAGGGAAGGTGTTTATGAACACGCATTTATTGCTTGTTTCTGACAACGCCAATCCCATACAACAATATACGGCCTCCTGAGCAGAGATCTCAGTGCCCGAAATAAACTTGTGACCGAGATACTGTAGCTTTTGACGAATGCTTGAGTTGCCTCTTCGAATGTCATTAGCTGCTTCGCGCATTAACTTCGAAATACCCCTTTGGGACTTGTTAATGTAATTAATTATGTAGCTACAGCACGCAAAAGGGTCCAAAATTAACTGGAAATTTTCAAACTAGACCTAATAGCATATATATAGTCCTCGTAACTGAGGCTCACCTCATCGTGAGAAAGAAAATTTTCGAATATGCTAAGATGGCTAATCAAATCCTCGGATTGATCGCGAAGTAAAAGACTGCGAATTTTCTGATAGTTTTCGTGATGAAGAGACAAATTGGGAGTTTCTTCGGGAAGTGGCTTCAATATTTCCGTGCGGGGCATGGGGGGGTATGGAATACCGAATCGACAAACGGAGTCGCGCACCTTTTTAAGGCACGAATGCCCGTGCTTATGCTTTTGGTATTCAACATACGGAGCCAAATCTGTGTTTGTAACATCCACAGTTACAAACTGATCAATAAAGGCTACTACACTAGCAATAGATTCTTCACTGTTGAAATCCACTTCCGGGGCGTTTTTCAGCCAAAACATGCCGTGAATGTGAGGGGAACCTCTCTGTTGAAACTCAATTCGCCAATAGGTAGTAACAAAGTTACTTCCAAAGACTCCCCCCGGCTTCTTCATGAGCTTTAGAACTTCCCTATACCTATAATCGAAATACCTAGCACACGTCACTGGGTCAGTTCTGATCAACCGCGCCTTTTCTCTAAACTGTAAGTTCAAAGCTTCCTCCTCACTAATGCCAATCCTATCTACATTGCGCTTGAGCAGTACTAGCAGCTCTGGCCACCTAGTTGCTGCGGCCGACAGAGTTATGAAGAAAGTTGGCAAACCAAATTGGCGAATCATAGCCATGACTTTCTTCTTCTCATCTTCCCAGTGAGCAGGAGACGTGCGAATGTCCTTAAGAATTCGATATCCGTCATCATGGGAAATTAAGTTTCCCATGAAAGCTTCATCGAGTACATTGGCGGCAGTTATCGCGCTAGAAGCGCTCCGCTTACGTAGACAAGTTGAAATATTGTTTCGATTTTTCAACAATTCCAACTTCTTATAATTGAAGAACAACTTGTCAGTTCTACAACCTCTTCTATCTACGTTCCTAAGCTCTGATCTAACTATGGTTGTATAACTTTCCGAAGATGGTCTCTTGACGCCAGCATAAATGCTTGGGAACGCCAATTCTTCGGAATTTATTTTGTGAATAGTTATTGCTTCTGCAGGTACCACTGGAAACTGCTTTCGGTCAATGGTTGTGGCCTGGTTAGAATTAATCTGAAAGCTTTTTATGATCTTAACTACTGGGGTCCATGAAGCCTCTTGGCGATGACTGCACTTTGATCGTGCAGCTACTCCTATACTGTCATCTAAAAATTGTATCCAAAGAATGTTTGGAGAGTTGGACGTGTTGAAACCTATCTCCCTAAGGACACCAGTGGCTCCGTTTACGAGACCATCTGATGTGTCTACATTGACCGTCATCATGTATTTAGCAGTGGTTTTTAAAATGAGCGAGGTACACAAACCTTGTGTCTCAGATGTTTTTAATGCCCTAGCTTGTTCCAGACTTCTGTTCCCCTGCTCTGAGCTAATATGTGCGGATTTTACAGAGTCAATGGCTTCCGAAATGAACTGATCAGTGGGAATCGAGTTGAGCTTCTCCCTATTGTATCGGTCTGTGTCCTGATTGCTTGAAAAAGGTGAATGGCGTCATTTGGAATCTGACTTTCTACGAAAGAGCGGCCTCTAAGTAGGACAATATCTTCAGACGACATTTGGCCGGACGCCATGTTGTTGAGTGCTATTGCAAACGGCTGGTCATCTCGCTGTCGCATTATTTCTGTGAGCTCGAAAAACCTAAAAGGACTCCAGAGGTGGGATCCAAATATAGCGCTGTATGGATCATGCGACGGCGGCTCGAAAATCCAACGATCACAAACTGGCCGCAATTGCCTAAGATCGCCGAACACGATGACCGAAATGCCTCCGAAGGGAGTATCAACGTTGGAGAAAATTTGCTTAAGGCGAGAGTCCAGATGGGAAAACATGGTTGCGCCGACCATAGAAATTTCGTCTATTATAAGAACTTTAAGATCAATAAATCTTGAACGCAGGGTATTTAACAGATCAGGGCTTAAACTCCTAAATGCAGACCCAGCCTGATTTACAGGGAGAGAGAACATGGAATGGAGAGTGGAGCCTCCGATTCCAAAAGCAGCTTTGCCAGTGGGAGCACACACCAGTATTTTAACAGAAGTACTCTACCATTATACTCCTTGGAAAGGGACTGGAATAAGGTGGATATAAGTCTACTCTTGCCGACACCTGCTCCGCCTCCTACGAACTCATAGAAACTAGCATTTCTCCTTGCATTGTGCAAGACATGCGTAAGGAAAGTTTTTTGCTTTAAATTAAGAGACCTAACTAAGGTGGCTAAATTTTCAGGGGAAATAATTGGGGGGAGCTTTATTATGCGGATATTGCTATCCGGATCTACTTCCTGCACACGGTCGTCAAAGTTTAAAACATTTATTCTACATTTTCCTCGCTACTTTCCTCAGCCTCCATGGCCCTTCTGAGCGCGTCTTCTAAGCTGTCTATGGCATTATACCTATCAAAGTTGGCTTTAATAGCCTCCTCGTGCTCATGATAAAACTCCTCACAATTTCTCTGAAACAATTCCACCTGTTCATCTCTCCATGGAGAATATAGCATAACTAATGCTCTAAAATAGTTGGGCCTATCAGAATTAATATTAAAGGGGCTATACCTAAGGATACTCGGCTGGTTTCTTTCCCTAATAAATCCACAACCATCGCGAAGTGCGAAAAAAACTGTTCCTAAGACTTCATTTTCTTCTTCAGCCTCATTGTTACTATTTTCCCCTTGGCGAGCTCTACCACGGGTTTTAGAATACTCGTAATTTGACGCAAAATCGGCTAAACACTGGCCGTCATGGGAATCTGGTCTTTGTTCGTATCTGTCCAGCAAACCTTTCTGAAAGATGTCAGTGGAATCCTGAGGCATATTTTGCAGGACGCTTGTAGGTCTAAGCATACGAACTCGTTGTTCTGGAGGGAAGGTGTTTATGAACACGCATTTATTGCTTGTTTCTGACAACGCCAATCCCATACAACAATATACGGCCTCCTGAGCAGAGATCTCAGTGCCCGAAATAAACTTGTGACCGAGATACTGTAGCTTTTGACGAATGCTTGAGTTGCCTCTTCGAATGTCATTAGCTGCTTCGCGCATTAACTTCGAAATACCCCTTTGGGACTTGTTAATGTAATTAATTATGTAGCTACAGCACGCAAAAGGGTCCAAAATTAACTGGAAATTTTCAAACTAGACCTAATAGCATATATATAGTCCTCGTAACTGAGGCTCACCTCATCGTGAGAAAGAAAATTTTCGAATATGCTAAGATGGCTAATCAAATCCTCGGATTGATCGCGAAGTAAAAGACTGCGAATTTTCTGATAGTTTTCGTGATGAAGAGACAAATTGGGAGTTTCTTCGGGAAGTGGCTTCAATATTTCCGTGCGGGGCATGGGGGGTATGGAATACCGAATCGACAAACGGAGTCGCGCACCTTTTAAGGCACGAATGCCCGTGCTTATGCTTTTGGTATTCAACATACGGAGCCAAATCTGTGTTTGTAACATCCACAGTTACAAACTGATGAATAAAGGCTACTACACTAGCAATAGATTCTTCACTGTTGAAATCCACTTTCGGGGCGTTTTTCAGCCAAAACATGCCGTGAATGTGAGGGGAACCTCTCTGTTGAAACTCAATTCGCCAATAGGTAGTAACAAAGTTACTTCCAAAGACTCCCCCCGGCTTCTTCATGAGCTTTAGAACTTCCCTATACCTATAATCGAAATACCTAGCACACGTCACTGGGTCAGTTCTGATCAACCGCGCCTTTTCTCTAAACTGTAAGTTCAAAGCTTCCTCCTCACTAATGCCAATCCTATCTACATTGCGCTTGAGCAGTACTAGCAGCTCTGGCCACCTAGTTGCTGCGGCCGACAGAGTTATGAAGAAAGTTGGCAAACCAAATTGGCGAATCATAGCCATGACTTTCTTCTTCTCATCTTCCCAGTGAGCAGGAGACGTGCGAATGTCCTTAAGAATTCGATATCCGTCATCATGGGAAATTAAGTTTCCCATGAAAGCTTCATCGAGTACATTGGCGGCAGTTATCGCGCTAGAAGCGCTCCGCTTACGTAGACAAGTTGAAATATTGTTTCGATTTTTCAACAATTCCAACTTCTTATAATTGAAGAACAACTTGTCAGTTCTACAACCTCTTCTATCTACGTTCCTAAGCTCTGATCTAACTATGGTTGTATAACTTTCCGAAGATGGTCTCTTGACGCCAGCATAAATGCTTGGGAACGCCAATTCTTCGGAGTCGACATCGAGAATCACGTCGAGAGGATTTTGGCCCTCACCTGGAGCCATTGTGATTCTCGGAATTCCTACATTGTGTGCCTGGTTATTCTCAAGCAGAGTTTCCTGTCCTCCAGGATTTAGCTCTTCGGCTTCCTCATTCTCTTCGGAATTTCCCGCCTCCAAGTTTACATCCTCCTGCTGGATGGCTAGTTGTCCCTCTACTAAGGCTAAGTCCGCTTGAGAAGCTACGAATGGAACAGTTTCGGATGTGAAATCAGAGATCCACTGCTCGCTTACTGACACATTGTGCTTTCTGTAAAGCTCTGTAATAACTAAGTACCTGATGGCGTCAGCAATTTTGGAAGGCCTAATGGTCTCTGCCATGAAATCATGTCCGTACTCCATTCTTCGCTTGAGGTGGAGCTGTACAACCTCTGCCTCGTGGAAAGCTCGTGGAAGGGACGTCACGATGTTGCTAACCGGAATGGGGACATTTACAACAGCTCCTTTTATTGCACTCTGACGCTCATGACCTATCGACTTAATTATCATAAATGGAAGGCGAGGTGAAATCAGTCGCTCCTCCAAGGGAGTAAGCCCCCTCAAGGAATGAGAAATTTCTGAGAAGTCTAGGCCGTTGGAAATGGCACCTTTGGGCTTTCTTCCGGCTTTTATATTGCCGTGGCATGTGCCACAAAACTTAAAGGATTCCCCAGTGAAAGCAAGCTGGCTTGCATTCTGGTAAATCTCTTCCTTAAACTCGCAATTTTCTTCCAAATAGGCTCTAGAAAGCTTTCGTATTTGCTTGGGGAACCACAATCCCTTGCAGCAGAAGCAAATCTGATCGGGGCCAAGTTTTACTAACCTATTGAATTTGGCTATGTGAGCATTCAATCCAATAGGTATATTTCTAGGAGTCCTATTTCCCTGGGATAAATCAAATCGAATCTCCTGACTTTGGTTTGCGTTCCGAAGGTTTTCTGCATCCCTATTGCCACTGAGGCTTCTATACTGACTAACTCTCTGACTAATATTTCGAATGGCATCGATAGTTGCTTGTCGAGCAGCTATACGAGCACTTCGTCGAGCCAGTGTATTTCTCGCCTGCTCAACGGCCCTACGTTCCCTAAAACTCCTAGCCGTAGCTCTCCTAAACCTATCCTGCGCTCTTTCCAATAAGCGATCCTGAGTTGATCTTGCCTGCGCTCGTTGCAGGGTATTTGCTTCTTGCTCACCCGCACGATACGTAGCATCCAACCGCCTCAGAGAACGCCGCCGAGCATTCAAGCGCCTTTCCGAACGGTCAGCAGTATTTCGGACCTGCTCTGTAGTTCGGACTTGCCTAATTTGTCGCATTAAAGCGCGACGCCGAGTATCGGCTGCTTGCTGACTCGCACGCAGAACGGGATCCAAGCGCATTAACCGATGGTGTGCCGTATTACTAACTTGCTCGGTAGCTCGGACTTCTCTAACTTGTCGCCTTATAGCGCGACGCCGAGTATCGGCTGCTTGCTGACTCGCACGCAGATCGGGATCCAAGCTCATTAACCGATGGTGTGCCGTATTACTAACTTGCTCGGTAGATCGGACTTCTCTAACTTGTCGCCTTATAGCGCGACGCCGAGTATCGGCTGCCTGCTGAATCGCACGGAAAGCGGGATCCAAGCGCCTTAACGGATGGTCAGCGGTATTACCAACTTGCTCGATAGCTCGGACTTCTCTTAATTGTCGCCTTATAGCGCGACACCGAGTATCGGATGCTCGTTCATCCGCACGAAGAACGGGGTTCGAGCGAGTTTCCCTACGTCTTTCAGCATCTGCTTCTTGTTCACCCGCACGAAAAACGGGATCCAACCTGCTCTGTAGCTCTTTCATCGGTGTTTCTTCGCCTAATAAAGCGACGCCGAGTGTCGGCTGCTTGCTCTCCGACACGAAGAACGGGATCCAAGCGAATTTCCCTACGTCTTGCAGTATCTGCTCCCTGCTCACTCGCACGAGTGTGCGGATTTAATCGTCTTGACCTACGAAACGCTGCTCTGAATTCCTGGCTCCTCCATTTTCCCTTCTCCTACGCTGAGATTCAGAATTTTCTACCCTCTCCATCTCTGCATACTCTGGATTTTCCCTATTGGCCCTATTTCTCAACAATTGGTTCCTAGCCCGCTGAGATGCAGTGGGTCTATTCAAACGAGGCATTTTTAAAATTCTTAAATTTATATGACTACTACGAAGCTACTAATCAGCGTATATAAGCTGATTAGGTATATTAATAGAAATATAAGAATTAAGATTTAAAATAGCTAAATTCTTATATTCATATAATATAAATTTTATAATATATATAATATAAATTTTATAATATATATAAATTTTATAATATATATAAATTATATAAATAATAGAATTATAAGTGTAAGTCTTAAAAAGACTTAGACTTATAGTACTATTGCTAAGATAAATACGTAAATGTGTAGAAATATAAGAATAAGCCTTAAAAAGGCTGAATTCTTTTATTTATATACGGGTAAAGGGGCAGAGCGATTGAAAATTAATTACGTTAATAAGTTGCAAAAGTTAAATATATGAATAATAATAATCTAAGAGCAAGTCTTGAAAAGACTTAATCTTATACTATTATTAACAAATCTACGTTAAAAGGGGCAGAGCGGCAAAAAATTAATTACGTTAAAAATTTGCAAAAATGCATAATAATAATGATAATAATAATAAATGAATAATAATAATTTAAGAGTAAGTCTTGAAAAAGACTTAATCTTACATATATTATTTTAAACAAAATCTACGTTAAAAGGGGTACTTAGCAGCGAGCGCAGCAACCAGTCCAGCAGCAAACAACGGCAGCGACGTCGGCAGCAAATCGGCTGAGGCAGCAACAACTCGCGACCGCGTAACAATTTTTTTACAAAATTTACGTTAGTTTTAAGCACAGAAAAATGACTTTAATGAGTTACAAAAATGCAAGTAAAAATGGATAGTTTACGTTAAGGAAGATTTGTTTTAAGATAGCCAAATTGAGAAAAATCGCAATCGCAGACGAGAAGAGAGATCACATACGATGGTTAGTCGTAGACTAAAGCGAGAGCAGAATAGTTTGCAGCAATGCAAAGTTCATAACCGCCAATTTACTTGCACGGATTCCCACCCTTTTTGCTAACGGCGAACCGTGCCTTCTAGAACTTTCCATTCTTCCGTCTCTCTCTATCGCAGGTGAATGCACTTGTGAGAAACGAATAGGAGCAAAAAGTGACAAAATGCGCGCCCCATTTCAAATGATTTAGATTTTGCATAGTTGCTTGTCGAGCAGCTATACGAGCACTTCGTCGAGCCAGTGTATTTCTCGCCTGCTCAACGGCCCTACGTTCCCTAAAACTCCTAGCCGTAGCTCTCCTAAACCTATCCTGCGCTCTTTCCAATAAGCGATCCTGAGTTGATCTTGCCTGCGCTCGTTGCAGGGTATTTGCTTCTTGCTCACCCGCACGATACGTAGCATCCAACCGCCTCAGAGAACGCCGCCGAGCATCGGCTGCTTGTTCACCCGCACGGAAACCAGGATTCAAGCGCCTTTCCGAACGGTCAGCAGTATTTCGGACCTGCTCTGTAGTTCGGACTTGCCTAATTTGTCGCATTAAAGCGCGACGCCGAGTATCGGCTGCTTGCTGACTCGCACGCAGAACGGGATCCAAGCGCATTAACCGATGGTGTGCCGTATTACTAACTTGCTCGGTAGCTCGGACTTCTCTAACTTGTCGCCTTATAGCGCGACGCCGAGTATCGGCTGCTTGCTGACTCGCACGCAGATCGGGATCCAAGCTCATTAACCGATGGTGTGCCGTATTACTAACTTGCTCGGTAGCTCGGACTTCTCTAACTGGTCGCCTTATAGCGCGACGCCGAGTATCGGCTGCCTGCTGAATCGCACGGAAAGCGGGATCCAAGCGCCTTAACGGATGGTCAGCGGTATTACCAACTTGCTCGATAGCTCGGACTTCTCTTAATTGTCGCCTTATAGCGCGACGCCGAGTATCGGATGCTCGTTCATCCGCACGAAGAACGGGGTTCGAGCGAGTTTCCCTACGTCTTTCAGCATCTGCTTCTTGTTCACCCGCACGAAAAACGGGATCCAACCTGCTCTGTAGCTCTTTCATCGGTGTTTCTTCGCCTAATAAAGCGACGCCGAGTGTCGGCTGCTTGCTCTCCGACACGAAGAACGGGATCCAAGCGAATTTCCCTACGTCTTGCAGTATCTGCTCCCTGCTCACTCGCACGAGTGTGCGGATTCAATCGTCTTGACCTACGAAACGCTGCTCTGAATTCCTGGCTCCTGCATTTTCCCTTCTCCTACGCTGAGATTCAGAATTTTCTACCCTCTCCATCTCTGCATACTCTGGATTTTCCCTATTGGCCCTATTTCTCAACAATTGGTTCCTAGCCCGCTGAGATGCAGTGGGTCTATTCAAACGAGGCATTTTTAAAATTCTTAAATTTATATGACTACTACGAAGCTACTAATCAGCGTATATAAGCTGATTAGGTATATTAATAGAAATATAAGAATTAAGATTTAAAATAGCTAAATTCTTATATTCATATAATATAAATTTTATAATATATATAATATAAATTTTATAATATATATAAATTTTATAATATATATAAATTATATAAATAATAGAATTATAAGTGTAAGTCTTAAAAAAGACTTAGACTTATAGTACTATTGCTAAGATAAATACGTAAATGTGTAGAAATATAAGAATAAGCCTTAAAAAAGGCTGAATTCTTTTATTTATATACGGGTAAAGGGGCAGAGCGATTGAAAATTAATTACGTTAATAAGTTGCAAAAGTTAAATATATGAATAATAATAATCTAAGAGCAAGTCTTGAAAAAGACTTAATCTTATACTATTATTAACAAATCTACGTTAAAAGGGGCAGAGCGGCAAAAAATTAATTACGTTAAAAATTTGCAAAAATGCATAATAATAATGATAATAATAATAAATGAATAATAATAATTTAAGAGTAAGTCTTGAAAAAGACTTAATCTTACATATATTATTTTAAACAAAATCTACGTTAAAAGGGGTACTTAGCAGCGAGCGCAGCAACCAGTCCAGCAGCAAACAACGGCAGCGACGTCGGCAGCAAATCGACAGAGGCAGCAACAACTCGCGACCGCGTAACAATTTTTTTACAAAATTTACGTTAGTTTTAAGCACAGAAAAATGACTTTAATGAGTTACAAAAATGCAAGTAAAAATGGATAGTTTACGTTAAGGAAGATTTGTTTTAAGATAGCCAAATTGAGAAAAATCGCAATCGCAGACGAGAAGAGAGATCACATACGATGGTTAGTCGTAGACTAAAGCGAGAGCAGAATAGTTTGCAGCAATGCAAAGTTCATAACCGCCAATTTACTTGCACGGATTCCCGCCCTTTTTGCTAACGGCGAACCGTGCCTTCTAGAACTTTCCATTCTTCCGTCTCTCTCTATCGCAGGTGAATGCACTTGTGAGAAACGAATAGGAGCAAAAAGTGACAAAATGCGCGCCCCATTTCAAATGATTTAGATTTTGCATTAACATAATGTGAATTAGAGTGACCACAGGAAAAAAGGAAAAGGACAAAAAGTTCAAATTATCAATTGGAATTCGGTGATCTATTAGAGCTGGCAGCTTTTGTCCTACACCAGCAGCTGTGTTTATGTTTATGTTTTTTAATTGCAATAAATTGACTCGAAATATTAAACATACATACTTATATTGGCTAAACACATACATTCTTAAAGAGTATTATGTATATTAAAGTCTAAATGTTTGCACAACACGAGTAACGGGTATAGCGAATAGCTTTCTTTGAAAGGAGTTATCTTTGCCGGGCAATTGCAACTGTTTTCAATGTAAATATGCACATACATATGTATATGCTTACACACATACGCCATTGTTCGACCCAGTCCTCCAATTTGGCTAACTTGATTTGATTTGCATAGTTCTTGGGATATAGTTCGGTATTGACAAATGAAAACCATCGCAATTTCCTTTAATAGAAATCTTTATCGAGAATTAGAATGCCAAAGTCATCCGTTAGAGGGCGCTATTGTGCCATGAAAGGAGGAAATGTAGGCGCTAGCCAGGCTTAAGCGTTTAATGGGTTTTTGGGGATTAGAGTGGGCGTGGCAAACTTATATTTAGCCTATCGATAGGTATTGACGAAACAAATACATATCAATTAAAATTTTTAAAATAGCATCAAAACTGTGGACACAGCTTGTGGCTTGTGGGCGTCAGAGGGGGCGTGGCACCATTTTGAAACAAACTTGCGCTGTGTAGGAACTCCTAAAATCTACATGCAAAATGCCAATCTTCTAGCTTTTATAGTTTCCGAGATCTCAGCGTTCATACGGACAGACAGACGGACAGACAGACGGACAGACAGACGGACAGACAGACGGACGGACGGACATGGCTAGATCGACTCGGCTAGTGATCCTGAACAAGAATATATATACTTTATAGGGCCGGAAACGCTTCCTTCAACCTGTTACATACTTTTGCACGAATACAATATACCCGCTTACTCTACGAGTAACGGGTATAATGACAATCATAAAGCAGAGTTAGGGGGTGGAAAAGAGATGGAGATATATATATAAAGCGTATGCTGGATAAGACGGCTACTTTTTAATCGGGTATTAAAAATAGTAAAAAGTTAAAAATTGAAGCCGTCATATTTTTTAAACATTTATTATGCTTTTTACTATTTTTTAGTGAAAACACGGTATCGATTGGTTAACGGCTTAGCGTAAAGGATTTCATTTTGTAATTGAATGAGCTTGTTGCGCTTTGGTGGGGGGTGGGTCACCAATAACTAAAAACTAAAGTCTACAGAAAGTAAAGCCGTATTAAAGCTCATTTTATATTTTTAAGGAAGCGCAGGGAAATGCAAGGAAGAGGGAGAGGGAGGGAGACGGAATCATTTGTTGACAATTTGTATGAAATTGCAGAGAGAGATAGCAATATGCAGGCAGAAAACGTATGATGCTTATTGAGACACTTAAATTCGATAAAAGGTTCACTTTTTGCTTAGTTTCTTTGTTTAATCGTTAAAGCTTAAGGAAAAACTTTACCGAAGGAATTTTTGATACTCAGTTTAGAAGTGCCATTTTTCGTCGTTTGAAGATATTTTTGGCTAAATTGTAATTTTAGAACGGGTGTTAAAAATAGTAAAAAGCCTTAAATCTAAGCGGTCAAATTTTTTAAACATTTATAATGTTTTAAACTATTTTTGGGCGAAAACAAGGATTCGATTGGTTTAGCGTCCAGAATTTTTGAAAGGAAAATTGAAATTTGTACCAATTGGAAGCGATTGGGGCCACTTGGGGAGCCCCAATAAATCTTAGCAAATCAGTTTAAAGTTATTCGAATGTAATAAAGATGCATATTAATATTGTTAACTAGTGGTTTTGCTTTATAGCTTTATATATATAAATTTTTTAGCTCTATTACAATTATTGTACTAATTTTAATTCGTATTTTGGCCTTGTCATAAGGGCAGGGGTCATGATTTTTTCGAAAAATCTTTTGAATTCATATTTTTTTGCTGTAAGTGCCATTTCGCCAGTTTTTCTTTTTGAGCGGTTTTTGCCAACTTTGCCTTTACTACGTCGGATGTTTCATCAACTATAGTATCTTAAAATTTGTATACCCGTTACTCGTAGAGTGTTTACGCTAGAGGTGGAGAATAATCGATGTTTGTGGACATCGATGTTTTCGATGTTTTTGGTGAAAAACATCGATGTTTAATCGATGTTTAACAAAATTTTTTTTTTTGTTATTATATTTTAATTTTATTAATATTTTTGTTTTTGTTAAGGAACAGAAGCTTATCGACGACTGATGGCGATAAGCGAGTGCGACGGTCCGAAATCATTTGGCCTGCCTTGCTAAAGAGGCGTTCAGACTCGCATGAGGATGCTGGAATACAAAGGAACTTTTTCGAGATCTTTTTAAATGGTTCATCAGTTGACATCTGAAATAAGATATTTTGTTTAATTGAATATTTGAAGAACAAAAGACTTAGCATATAAAGTTTTACCTCCCAATACGCCAACGGATCGCACTTTTCCGGTTGGTTCCCTTTCTCTAGATGTTGGCGTAAGAGTATAATGGAATCCGCCAGAAGTGATTGAACTGTTGTCTCCATTTTAGTAAATGAACCAACTGTGCCTATGGATACAGCTAGTTCGGGTGGTACCTCTGTTTCCAGAATAAAAGCTTCAGTACTGGCTAAGTCAAAGAATTCGTTGCCGACCGTACCTACAGGTACAGTAGACACCGTTCCTGGTCCTCAGCCCAGTGTGGTTCAGACTGCTGGTGGGGGCCGTAAGAAACTTTCAGTTGTTCCACAAAGGAAGCAATTATTTGTTTCTAGATTCACCCCAGATACCACATCTGAGGATGTTTTGGAATTTATACGTGAAAAATTCCCATCCGAGGATATTGCAGTTGAACAATTTCGATTTTCTTACGCTCGTAGGATATCGTCTTTTAAAATATTTGCTCCGCCTGATGTGTTTAATGTGTTACTTTCTAAAAGTTTTTGGCTTAATGATGATTTAGTAATTAAAGAATTTGTTCCAAATAAACCGAGAACAAAAAACAGGCCTTCCACTGTGCCAAAAAACTAAATAGTTTATTCTTGGCTTATCAAAATGTTAGGAGACTAAATATGAAGCTACACAAGCTTTATGCCGACTCCTCTGCATTCACCGAAGATATTTTGGCTTTTACGGAAACTTGGCTAAAACCTGAGATATCTGACTCTGAAGTTCTGTCAAATAACTTTAATACTTATAGGACCGATCGCTCCTCACGTAGGGGGGGCGGTGTACTGATTGCTGTTACCTCTAGCCTAACAACCGAAAGAATTCTCACTCATATCAGAAACGAAATCGAATTTGTAAGTGTGAAAGTTTCTTTGCAATCTTTATCTATTTTTGTTACATGTTCCTATATTCCACCTGGCTCTGATCTAGTAATTTATGAGCACCATCTGTCCGCAATAAAATCCGTTCTATCCCTGCTTTCTAACAGAGACCTTTTGATTGTTTTGGGTGACTTTAATCTACCTGATATTTCTTGGTCTCCTCCCACTGACTCACTTGTCGCTATACCTTTATCCGCCCATGATTTTGTAGATGGCCTATTAGAATTATCGTTACAGCAAGTAAGCTTTATACGAAATTCTTTAAATAGACAATTAGATCTTGTGTTTGTTTCAGACCCGTCCGAGGTCACGGTATGTAGAATTGACGCTCTTGTTGTACCTGAAGACCGATATCATCCAACAATGGAATTGACAATTTGCCTCCCCTGCTCTGATACCCTCTCTCCTTTAGTGCCCCCAACTAAAATGAGATGTTTTCGTAAATGTAACTATAATAAACTTAACGATATAATTTGTCATTATAATTGGACAGACTTGTACAATTGTACAGACATTGAAAGTGCCACTGAACTATTCTATATAGCGTTAAATACTTTTTTTAATGAATGCGTTCCTGATAGGTTTCCTTTAAACGTAAACAGGCCTCCTTGGTTTACCAATGCGCTTCAAAGACTTAAAAACCTTAAATCAAATACTTATAAAAAGTATAAAAAATCGGGTAAGCCATCAGATTTTTCGAAATATGTAGTGGCTCGATCGGATTTTAATGTTCTCAACAGTCATTGCTATTCTATGTATCTAAATCGATGTAAATCTGAATTTTCAAATGATCCGAAACAGTTTTTCAGCTTTGTTAATGCCAAGCGTAAGTCATCGGCATTGCCTTCATCGGTACGTCTAAACTCAATGGAGGCATCGACGGATTCTGACATTGCTGATTTATTTGCTGAGTTTTTCCAAACCACTTATAGTTCGACAGCTTGGTCAAATTCTAACTACCCTAATCCCTTAAATAGGGCAAATTGTATTTTTTCCCCTTTAATTACTGAAAACTCTCTCTTAATAGTTTTAGAAACAACAACGCCGACTTATTCTCCCGGTCCAGATGGACTTCCTGGATGTGTGCTCAAGTTTTGTGCGTCAACCATTTGTAAACCGATTCTTAAACTTTTTAATTTGTCTATTTCATCATCAGTTTTTCCTACTATCTGGAAGGACTCTTTTATTATTCCACTTCATAAAAAGGGTGCGAAGGCTGATGCCAAGAATTATAGAGGTATTTCCAAATTGTCGGCAATTCCTAAAGCATTTGAACGTATTATCACTTCTCATTTGCAACATTTATGTTCCTCGCTTATATCACCGTGTCAGCATGGTTTTGTTAAGCGAAGATCGACCACCTCCAACCTTCTTGAATTGTCATCTATTGTAATAAATGGATTTCAGAAAAAAATGCAGACTGACGTTATATATACAGATTTTAGTAAGGGGTTTGACTCCGTCAACCACTCTCTTCTTTTATTTAAATTAGATCTGCTTGGGTTTCCTGGTAATCTATTAACTTGGATTTCAAGTTACTTGAATGGTAGGACTCAGAGGGTTATATTCAAGAATTCTGTTTCAAAATTGATCTACGTGACATCTGGAGTCCCTCAGGGAAGTCATCTGGGCCCTTTGCTGTTTACTTTGTTTATCAACGATCTTCCCTCTATCATAACACATTCTCGTGTTCTAATGTATGCTGATGATGTTAAGCTTTGTTTATCATATAATGATATAGCGTCGGGATTTAACTTACAGTCAGATATTGATTGTTTTCATGAATGGTGTGAGTACAACCTTTTAAAGTTGAACTACCTTAAATGCAACGTCATGACTTTTTATAGGGGTACTCCTACGTTTATTAGTTATTTTCTTGAAAATACGTCACTCGACCGTATATATTCAGTTAACGATTTAGGTGTTCTTCTTGACCCTAAACTTAAATTTGACTGCCACATAATGTCCACTGTTAATAAAGCCATGAGTGTTCTTGGCTTTATAAAGCGTTGGTCAAAAGAATTTGATGACCCTTATACGACCAAATTATTATTAACCTCCCTTGTCCGTCCTATTTTGGAATATTGTTCGTCGGTTTGGAGTCCGCAATATCAAGTACACATTGACCGTATTGAGTCGGTACAAAAAAATTTCTTCTTTTTGCCCTTCGTAGTTTGAACTGGGATCAAAACGTAAGGCTACCTTCCTACCAGAGTAGATTACTGTTGCTTAATTTACCTACACTTGTAAATCGTAGAAAAATGCTTGGTACTATTTTTATGCATAATCTTATAAGAGGTGATATTGATTCTGCAGAACTTGTAAACCGCCTAACTTTCAATGTTCCTGTTAGACTAACACGAAATTATATCCCTCTAAATTTGCCACGATGTTCATCAAATTTTTGTCTACACGAGCCCTTTCGCGTTCTATGTAATACTTATAACAACCTTTATCATCTAATTTGCATTTCCACTTCTATCCCGTTATTAAAAACTAATATTTTAACTCATTTGCGTTTCTCTTAATTGTGCCTTTTATTTTCACTTGTGTCTTGTCTCTATTTAATTTATGTATTTTCCTCGCGAACTCGCATTTTTTGCCCAAATTGATAATAGGGCCCGCGCGTAACAAGCACGTGCTTGGTGTCGTTGGGCCACTTGTTTGTACTGCTCGTAGTGCATCAACGTCCATCAGAAAAAAAAAAAAAAAAACAATGAGAACCGTGTAGGTTCTTCTGTTTGTGGTGCTGGCTGCGGTCGTGGAGTTGTTGTCATAACGGAGTTCAGCTCTTCCTGCAAAGCCTTGGCCGCTTCCTCCGAGTTCGATTGGGCAAGGAACCCTTGCTTCTTGAATCGCGGATCGAGAATTGTTGCGATACGAGGAATCGTTCTAGTTTCATATGCAAACAATCTTTCCCTTAGACGAATCTTCATGTAATCTGCGGCAGCGATTCCTTCAATTGTTTTGAAATCGAATCCATTAACTTTGTGGAAAAGTTCACAAATTACAGGAATGATCAACGAAATTGAGACATTGGTGTTCGTCGAAACCGACAAGGTTGCATCCGCGCATGGAGCAAGCAATATCGAAATCTCTTTTAAAACGTCAATTTCTTCGGCAGACAACGGTGAAGGGGCATTGTGAGATACAGCCAATACTACACTAATATATTCGTTTGTCAGAATTACTCGCTTGATCATTTCGTATGCGCTATTCCAGCGCGTCGGCATTTCTTGAACCAGGCCAATGGAGTTTCTGTTTTTTGTGCTGCTTTGAATTTAGCATACGCAGTCGAGCTTCTTTTAAAAAACGATACAACAGTCTTGCATTTGCTTAGAATTTCCTCTAATATTGGCTGTTTTAATATGTCCTGGACCAGCAGGTTAATAGTGTGGGCCACACACGGCAAGTGTTTGTATTTTAATGAAACGCACGCCTTTTTCATGGAAGCGTCGTTATCAGACACAAGACATACAACTTTTTGCGCTATCGCCCAGTCATCTAGCACCGATTTTATCGTTTCTGCTATATTTGCAGCGGTGTGATTTGTTGGCGTTAGAAGATGTTGTGTTGATAAAATTGCCGATTCCAATTTGAAATTATTGGATATGAAATGGCATGTATGTAGTCCTCGTTGGCTCGAGATGTCCACAAATCAGTTGTTAGTGCCAGATGATCAACACTGTTTAGAATTCCTCTCAGCGTTTCTTTGCATTTTTCGTACTCTCTTGGCAAACAAACATCCCGCAAGTATGTTCTACTTGGCAATTTGTATCGAGGATCCATCTTTTTAAGAAGGGCACTAAAACCTTCATCCTCGACACAACTGAATGGCTGAACGTCGACAGCTATCATATTCAGTACCATCTCGTCAAGTTTGCGTTTCCTCGCCGAATCATTTGTATAAAAAACCGTGCCCCTTCCCACAAACACAACCAACAGAACACTAATATAAAACAAAATATGAGTAATTTATAAAAAATAAATGAATACAAATTTACTTACAATTACACGTTTTCTTCCTCAGATGCGCAGTTAGAGATGGAAAACATCGATGTTTGGCAAGCCAAACAAAATATGAGTAATTTATTTGGCAAGCCAAACATCGATGTTACCGACGTTTTGAAAACATCGATTACATCGATGTTAACATCGATTTTTCTCCACCTCTAGTTTACGCCGCTCTCCCCTTCTTTAAACTGCCCGCGCTTCCCTCGTAGCGAATGCCTACTAGCCCGCACTGGATGCTCGCGACTCCAGGCTCTCCCGCTCTCCCGCACTGGACGCTTGCGTTTCCAGGCTCTCCCGCCTTCCCGCTCCCAGAATCTCTCCACTGCGCTTTGAAACGCAGCGCTCAATTAGGCTTAAGTTAGTCTTTCATTGTCTCATTAGTGAAATACATCGCCCGGCCGGTCGGCGATATACCACGAAAAGTCCCACGAGTTTTCATTTGTTCTTTTTCTTGCGCACCGCGATCGTCGAGTGTTTTTTTTCGCCTTCTATTCCACAGCTTGCCCGGCTACGTGCAACAGCCGCAACGTCCGACGAAGCTGCCCCCAAACGACGAACACCCCCGACGCCCCACCTCTTCATTTTTTGGTCCTTCGAGCCGGATAAGTGCCAATTTATTAATTTTTTATTAACTGCCGGTTAACAGTCAGCCATTCGAAGAACATAATTCGTTTGACTTTCTGTACGATTTGTCTAAAATCCAAGTCCGAATTAATCCGACGACGGCAGTTAGTAAATTACAATTCCAATTCCGTCTTTTATTTCTTCGTTCTCTTTTAACGTGCGGCCATATTGCCTATTTTCTAATTCCTTTTCGTGTGCATATTGATGTACAAGTTTCATATTCGCATTTGGCCGTACATCCACTAAATATCCATCCAACATCAAATCGAAGAAAATAAAAAATATAAATCCAAATTAAAGTGTGCAAATAAAAAGTCAAGCGTACAGTGAAAAATAAATTAATTTCAAAATTGAGTTCGAATTAATTTTCCACAAAAAAAGGGAAACAAAAATTAAGTGTTCCGCCAATTTCGGCCCACAAATATTTTTGATATTAATTTTTTTATTGTACATCCGCTGTGACAATATTTGCTTACATTATTAAAAATCCAAATACAGTCCACAATAAATCGAAAATCTACAACACATACCCGCCGGCAAAATTTACAATAAAATTTTCCGCCATATTGATTACATATATTACAACCATATTACATATATTACATCCATATTACATATATTACATATTCCATATATATATATATACATACATACATTTATACATATTTTTCTACATAACTACACCCCGATTCCGAAAGCTCAAGTATTTCCGTCGGCCATCCAATAAATATACAGTCAACACAATATTTATTCGGACACCCGTGATTTTCAATTTGATTCATTAATAACTCAACAAAAACGTAACGAAAACAAACAATTTATATTTCATCGTGAAGGTTAACATTCTTAGAATATATTTTAACAAAAAATAGGGAACTTTCAACAGTAAAATTAGATATTTTCTTAAATGAACTTGAAAAGTCATAATTTTACGCACAGAAATTATTCGTACATCTCATATAATATTTAAAAAAAAACATATTTCGTGATGTTTTAATATTTTTAATATTTGGTGGGTCCTCCACTAACATCAATGACAGCTTGTAAGCGTCGACCCATGCTTTTTACCAAATTGCTTGTCTCATTAGCGCTAATTTGACCCCATACAGCCATCAATGCAGTTTTTAAGGACTCTCTGGACGAAATGTCGTGCTTCCGAATCCTTTTCTCAAGAATATCTAACACATGTTCTATGGGATTTAAATCAGGTGACTGGGGAGGTGTTTTCATCTCCTTGCAGTGATATAAAAGCCACTTTTGCACCAAAGACAAAGAATGTTGTCTTGTTGAAACAACAATGTCTTCGAATCTAGACCAAGTTTTATATCACTTGGAATCAAATTTTGGCTTAAAATGTTTTTGTACATACTCTTATTAATTTTGTCGTCAATAAAGACCATTTGACCGACTTCTCCTGCCGATACACACCCCCAAATCATTACATTCCCGCCACCATGCTAAACAGTTGGAATTAAGTTCTTCTCATTCATGGCTTTATTCGGTTTCCTCCACACTTTCGAGGGCTCATAGTGTCCAAATATGTAAAATTTGGATTCGTCGCTAAAAACTACGTTCTTCCAAAACGAATCCGGGTGGTTATATGCAGTTTTCCAAACTCCAAACGCTTTTTTTTGTTGATGGCAGAAATTAAATGATTTCGACGAGCAACTCTGCCATGTAAACCAGCCTTGTACAGGTAGTTTCGGATGGTTTGGGACCAAACTTTTTTTATTTTCGCTTGCTCTACATTCTTTTGAATTGTTGTAGATGTTGTTTTCGAATTTTTCAGGACTGTAAAATTAGCAATTTTTTTGCTTTTCTTTCAATATTTTTAAGGCTAATTTAAAAAATTACATTTTTGTTTGTGAAATGCCTTCTGAAAATCACTGTTTCTCTGATACGTACAAAAAAACCTGCTAAAATGACGAAAATTCCGGCATATAAGCTGTTAAACTTGATAATAAACAGTGTCCGAATAAATTTTGTGCTGACTGTATATTAAATAAATTCCTAAAGCCGACGTGAAATAACTTTTGTGTCTCAGTGTGTTTTTCTTATGTACATATTTTGGGCACAATCCATCCATACATCTACACATACACGCTAATTGCAGTACCGCAAAAAGCTCGATAATCCCGCGCATTCCAGCGTCCCCAATACACAGCCCGCAAAAGTTCGGGCAGTTGTTTTTCAATCATCCCATAAATAAATTCCAACAAAATTAATAAACACCAAGTTCAACTCCAATAAAATTAAACAAATACTGAGAATTACTGCCAGTTCCAAAAAAGGAAAAAAAGGGGGGAAATATAAAATACTGTTATTAATTTATTGATTTATTAATTTGTTTCTTCGGTTTTACATTTAAAAAAAAAAAAAAATCCCATTCCAGTATTTTTTTTTCTTATTTATTGAGCTGGGTAAATCTACATATATATCGATACTCAATTTTTTCTTTTGGGGATAAAAAAAATAAAAATTGTGAAAAACATCACCCGCATACCACTGCAAGGTATTTTTTTGTCTCCGAATATTTTTTTTAAATAAAGAAAAACAAAACCAATAAACTCAAAACACTGCCGGGGACATCCAATCCCATCCTAAGTCGGCCAACCACCCCCTATAAAATACTAAACGACAAATACCTCATCAAATACAGTATTTTTTCAGTATATTTATTTTGCGGTATTTTTTGGTATTTTTTTCCATTCTTGCTCCATCGTTCCACCAAAAGCTTGGGGAATATTTTAACAATAATTCAGCCACGCACATCGACTAATTTTTTGAGCTAGTCAATACCCTATTTCCACTGGTCCATAAGTGGGTCCGTAATTGTTTCTCTGATTTTTGTCCGAAATATCAGCGCGCACATTCCATCCTAACAGCATCCTAGTGTGGTATGTCCAGGGAAAGTTCCAACAAACTATCCCCTGTTCCATCACCGAAAATACCAAAAATCACGGTAAGGACGCCCACACCTAAAAAGGTCAAGACGCCACCTCCCAAAAAGGCTCCTTCTTCCATCGAAAGAACCACGCGAGCCAGCACAAAAATGGTTGCAACGGCTGCCGACCTCGCTATGAGCCAGTTTATTGAAGTCTCGGATCGACTGTCCGAACTGGAATCGCGGATAAATATTCCCTCTGCGGTCCCTCCTACGTTATCCGTCCTCAATATTCACCGAGATGAAATACGAGAGGTATGGGTCCGCATCAAAAAAGAATACGATGCCTGTACCGCATGCCTTGTAGCAGCCGGAGAAGGTGCAGCTGACTGCTTGACAGTCCTCAAGGCTAAGTACGGTTATTGCTACAGCCCGTACAAAAGGTGCGGCGCCCAGATAGCAGATATGATAGCGCAAACTCCGCAACTTCCGCAACCTTCCCCAACGCCAGCTGATCCTTCTCAGACATACATTCCGTCAGGCTGCCGGCTTCCGCTTCACCCCTTACTAATGATGGCTTTCGATCAGCGTGGGATAACCTCACTGAGTAAACAGTCAATTAGAGATACTTTTCAATGTACCGTCCGTCACACAGGAGTCTGGGTCAGCTTTGAAAGAACTTCAAAGTACCATTCAGGGTTGCCTTACTGCACTAGAAATGTCCGGTATTCAGGTCGAAACTTGGGATTGCCTCTTGGTGTATATGTGCTCGTCCAAACTCCCAAAGCTTACGCTTTCTCTATGGGAGCAGTCCCTTCATAACAAAGCCGAGATCCCTACATGGCACGAGCTCAACGTTTTCCTAATGGAGCGTCACAGGACACTAGAAGCCATAGATGATGTTCGACCATCAGGTTCTAGTCAGACTCAGCCCAGGGCATCCACTTCCAACTCGGCGTCTCGAAGAATAAATTCATATCTTGTCTCATATGAACCTAGCCAACCTAGAGATCCAAAAAGATCTGTCAATTCACGATCCGTTCTCCGACCCGGCCTAGTGTGCAGTTAAACACCACTGCCTACGTGCTTCCACAAATAGCCGGAAATCTTCCTTCATGTCCGCATCCGCAACATTTCCTGCGAGACCCTCCCGAACTTCCGCTAGCGGATCCAAAGTTTTATGAGAGCGCACAAATAGATATTCTAATCGGGGCCGATATACTTCCATCCATTCTACTAAGCGGTACCCGAGCGAACATCTGTGGCTCGCTTCTCGGTCAAGAGACCATTTTCGGCTGGATTCTAACAGGACCAGTACCCGCTCCGAGGCATGATAAAATATCATCCTTTTCCACCCAAGTTGCACACACGTATGAAGCGTCTCTCGATAAACTCCTCACCAAATTCTGGGAGGTGGAGGATTTGCCAGTAAAAGTGGCAAAAGAATCCGACGTGATTTGTGAGGACAATTTCCTTCGGACCACTACAAAAGTCGAGACCGGCAGGTATGTCGTGAGTCTTCCTTTTCGAGATCCTGAGAACATTAATTGCTCCCTAGGACATTCTAGATCCCAGGCGCTGGCTCAATTCTTAAGAAACGAGCAGCGGCTAAAAAGGGATAGTATGTTAAAATCCAAGTACGACTCAGTTATTCAAGAATATCTCGACCTCAATCACATGAGAGAAGTCCTTCCTACCCACGATTCAGCATGTTACTACCTACCTGGGTAGATCTGAAGCAGACAGCGTTCCAACGTATCTTATTCCGCGATAGGGAAGGATACATTCGAGATTTTGAGCTAAAAACTGTTACGTTTGGGGTCAATTGTGCACCGTTCCTGGCAATTCGGGTAGTGCAACAGCTGGCCACCGACGTGCAACTAACCCATCCGAGGGCGACTAAAGTTATTCGTGGTTGCATGTATGTCGATGATGTCCTTTCGGGAGCTGACTCGGCAGAAGAGGCTCACCATTCGCGAGTTGCAGAGTGCCCTCGATTCGGCTGGTTTTCCATTGAGGAAATGGACCTCCAACCACAAAGAAGTTCTGGCTCATATCGGAACCGATCATCTTTTAAATTCCGATTTCCTCGAAATAGATACGGAAAGCACGGCGAAAACTCTCGGAGTCCGTTGGAAAGCAACATCCGATGAGTTTTTCTTCGCGCTCCCCGACCTATCCACCGAAGCTACACTCACAGAACGGCATGTTCTCTCACGTGAAGCAGTTATGTGCGCTTTCGCAGTCGCGCAACTGATGTGTCCGCGCAAAGCAGTTTAAACACAGCTGTTTTCTTTTTATATATGCGATGCGTTGGTCGACCGTCATCTGGAGAAATTTGGCGTATGTGCGTACAGGATGGTTCTCTTTATTATATAGATCGCACCCTCTAGGTTGCCTAGGTGCTATCCTTGTCTCTTATGAATTTATTCTTCGAGACGCCGAGTTGGAAGTGGATGCCCTGGGCTGAGTCTGACTAGAACCTGATGGTCGAACATAATCTATGGCTTCTAGTGTCCTGTGACGCTCCGTTAGGAAAACGTTCAGCTCGTGCCACGTAGGGATCTCGGCTTTATTATGAAGGGACTGCTCCCATAGGGAAAGCGTAAGCTTTGGGAGTTTGGACGAGCACATATACACCAAGAGGCAATCCAAGTTTCTAGTGCAGTAAGGCAACCCTGAATGGTACTTTGAAGTTCTTTCAAAGCTGACCCAGACTCCTGTGTGACGGACGGTACATTGAAAAGTATCTTTAATTGACTGTTTACTCAGTGAGATTATCCCACGCTGATCGAAAGCCATCATTAGTAAGGGGTGAATTTAAAACTATACTGTGAGCGTCGCCACTCGTTTTAGCATTAAGGTGAAATAATTCTTCGACAGGAGTGAGTCTGGGATTGTTGATATAAATTGCCGTGAATAGATCCCTAAAGGTTGGCCAACGAAGATAGTCGCCGGTAAAAACTTCGGTATCGCACGGCGGAAGCCGGCAGCCTGACGGAATGTATGTCTGAGAAGGATCAGCTGGCGTTGGGGAAGGTTGCGGAAGTTGCGGAGTTTGCGCTATCATATCTGCTATCTGGGCGCCGCACCTTTCGTACGCTCTGTAGCAATAACCGTACTTAGCCTTGAGGACTGGCAAGCAGTCAGCTGCACCTTCTCCGGCTGCTACAAGGCATGCGGTACAGGCATCGTGTTCTTTTTTGATGCGGACCCATACCTCTCGGATTTCGTCTCGGCGAATATTGAGGACGGATAACGTAGGAGGGACCGCCGAGGGAATATTTATCCGCGATTCCAGTTCGGACAGTCGATCCGAGACTTCAATAAATTGGCTCATAGCGAGGTCGGCAGCCGTTGCAACCATTTTTGTGCTGGCTCGCGTGGTTCTTTCGATGGAAGAAGGAGCCTTTTTGGGAGGTGGCGTCTTGACCTTTTTAGGTGTGGGCGTCCTTACCGTGATTTTTGGTATTTTCGGTGATGGAACAGGGGATAGTTTGTTGGAACTTTCCCTGGACATACCACACTAGGATGCTCTTAGGATGGAATGTGCGCGCTGATATTTCGGACAAAAATCAGAGAAACAATTACGGACCCACTTATGGACCAGTGGAAATAGGGTATTGACTAGCTCAAAAAATTAGTCGATGTGCGTGGCTGAATTATTGTTAAAATATTCCCCAAGCTTTTGGTGGAACGATGGAGCAAGAATGGAAAAAAATACCAAAAAATACCGCAAAATAAATATACTGAAAAAATACTGTATTTGATGAGGTATTTGTCGTTTAGTATTTTATAGGGGGTGGTTGGCCGACTTAGGATGGGATTGGATGTCCCCGGCAGTGTTTTGAGTTTATTGGTTTTGTTTTTCTTTATTTAAAAAAAATATTCGGAGACAAAAAAATACCTTGCAGTGGTATGCGGGTGATGTTTTTCACAATTTTTATTTTTTTTATCCCCAAAAGAAAAAATTGAGTATCGATATATATGTAGATTTACCCAGCTCAATAAATAAGAAAAAAAAATACTGGAATGGGATTTTTTTTTTTTTTTTTAAATGTGAAACCGAAGAAACAAATTAATAAATCAATAAATTAATAAATTGATTCCACTAGTTCCGCGATGGCGACAGTATTTTATATTTCTCCTCTTTTTTGGAACTGGCAGTAATTCTCAGTATTTGTTTAATTTTATTGGAGTTAAACTTGGTGTTTATTAATTATGTTGGAATTTATTTATGGGATGATTGAAAAACAGCTGCCCGAACTTTTGCGGGCTGTGTATTGGTTACGCTGGAATGCGCGGGATTATCGAGCTTTTTGCGGTACTGCAATTCGCGTGTATGTGTAGATGTATGGATTGATAGTGCCCAAATTATGTAAATAAGAAAAACACACTAAGACACAAAAGTTATTTCACGTCGGCTTTAGGAATTTATTTAATATATATTTATTGGATGGCCGACGGAAATACTTGAGCTTTCGGAATTGGGGTGTAGTTATGTAGAAAAATATGTATAAATGTATGTATGTATATATATATATGGAATATGTAATATATGTAATATGGATGTAATATATGTAATATGGATGTAATATATGTAATCAATATGGCGGAAAATTTTATTGTAAATTTTGCCGGCGGGTATGTGTTGTAGATTTTCAATTTATTGTGGACTGTATTTGGATTTTTAATAATGTATGCAAATATTGTCACAGCGGATGTACAATAAAAAAATTAATATACAAAATATTTTGAATCGTTTCTGACTTTCAAAGTGAACGGTCGTGTTTTTTTTTCTGCGCTTCGAATTTTGTATTTTGTTTTCGCTTATTCCCATCGGTGGGTGTTATCAAAACAATTTTAATTTTCTTCCGTGTTATTTAAACATAAATTTAAACTCCGTTCGCTTCGCGAGTGCACTTTGTATTTAATACTAATTAATTGTTTTATTTTCGTAATTCTTATCAGTGTTTTCTTTTCTTTTATCCACACCGTTTTCTCTTTTGTGCATGCACTTTTAACTTAGTTACGCTCCCGCTCTCTCTTGCTCTCTGCTTTGAAAGTTCTAAGCGTGCATTTTCTGCGCTCTTGCGGTACTTATAACTGCTCGCTTATAAATTTCAATTCGCTTTCTTGGTACAGTGGTCACAATAAATAAAATGAATAATAAAAATTTCAAGAAATGCAGCCTCGTAATCAGGGCTGACCAGTCGAATATGACTTGCTGGCTGTGTGAAAATATGGTGCACACCAAGTGCGCCGGTTTTACTGGCCGGACAAGTGAAGACCTATCAAAGGGGCCCAATTTGCAGTTTTGTTGTGATGCTTGTGTCGAGGTTGCGAACGAGATGAAATCGTTCATGCGCCAAACTAAAGGCGGCCTGATGGGGCTGATTAGCTGTTTCGGTGTTGCTAGAGATAGTTTTCGCCGAGCTGATGATCTCCTCTCTGCGCTGGACTCGCAGTTTAATAGTCGTAAGCTATTAGAAGAGTCCCCTAAGCGCAAAAAGGCCGCTGGTGGTAAGGAGCAAAAGGGGAACACCCCGCAACCGAAATCAAAAGAACAACAGAGCATTCCGGCGGATCAGCAGCCGATTTCAGCAAACCCTCAAATGTTGCTAAGATCGGCAGCTAAAAAGATTCGGTATCCGAACAATCCGTTTCAGAATGCATGCAACCAGGGACTTCTAAGAATTCCGATTTGTCCGTAGTGGTTTCACAATTAGTGGATCCACCTATCTCTCAGAATGTAGCATCTCCACCACAAGGGACTACTGAGTCCGGACAACCGGCTCAAGTTGGTTTGGCAGAAGCAATGTCTGCTCCACCAAAATCCCTTTCAGTGGTTCCACTCAAGAAACAAATTTTCGTTTCTCGGCTTTCCCCTGATCAAACATCTTCTGATGTATTGTCTTATATACAAGACAAAACTAAAGCCGATTGTAATAGTGTAAAGGTGGAAAAGTTTAAGTTTTCTTATGCTAGAGACATTTCATCTTTCAAGATAACTGTCCCTAACGAGCTTTTTGAAGCCATATGCTCGGGCGACTTTTGGCCGGATAATATGGTTGTAAAAGAGTTCGAGGCTAAGATAAAGAAGAAGGGGCCCGTGGGAGTAAAACTTCCTAGTCGAGGCCAAACCAGTGTACCAATTTCAAAAAACTAACTTCTAACCTCCTACTTTCCTATCAGAATGCAAGAGGTTTGAGCAGCAAACTTACTAAATTGTATTCCGAGAGCCTTTCCTTTGCATCTCATATTATTGTGTTCACAGAAACCTGGTTAAAGCCGGAGATCTTTAGCTGCGAAGTTTTTCCAGGTAAGTACACAATATATAGGTATGACCGTCCCTCTAGACGGGGAGGTGGAGTCTTAATTGGAGTTGATTCAAACCTCCCGTCTGAGGAGTTCTTTTTTGATGAATTCAATACCATTGAATTTATTTGTGTAAAGTTATCGCTTCCTGGTAACTTTATATACATAACTTGCTCATATATTCCGCCGTTGTCTGAACTTCCTGATTATTTAAATCACCTATCCGTCATTAAGTCCGTTGCAAACAAGCTTTCCGATAGGGATCAGTTGATAGTTCTCGGTGATTTTAATATACCTGGAGTTACTTGGTCCACTGAGGATGGATCGAATGTCTTACTACCTATAGCACAGCATGATTTTATTGATGGCCTGCTTGACATATCTCTATCTCAAGTAAACCATGTTCGAAATTCATTAGGTCGCCTACTTGATTTGTGTTTTGTATCAAATCCTGAAGGTGTGTTTCTGTCCAGAGTAGCACCACTCACGCAACCTGAAGATCCATATCACCCAACATTCGAACTTTCATTTGATACGGGTAGAGTTATAGAAGAAAAATCAGAAAAATCCAAACGAATACATTGTTTTCGCAAGGCAGACTTTCTGAGGCTAAATAATTTAATTTCTGGCTTTAATTGGTCTGATCTTTACCTATGCATTAATATGTCCGATGCAGTTAATGTTTTTTACACTGCAATAAACTCATTTTTTAATTCCTGTGTTCCGTGGTACTATCCGTCAACTTCCAATAAATCACCTTGGTTTAGCAAAGAGTTGACACACTTAAGAAAATGTAAAGTCCAGACTTTTTAGGAAATATAAAAATACCGGTTCTCAATCTGTTTTTACTAGATATTTAAGTGCTCGGTCAAGATTTACCGTGCTTAATGCTCAGTGTTATAACAGTTACTTAAACCGTTGTAAGGTCCAGTTCTCTCAGGACCCAAAACAGTTTTATAATTTTGTTAACACCAAGCGTAAATCTAATTCTTTTCCTTCCTCGCTATCGTTCGAAAACATGACGGCAACCACAGATCAGGCAATAGCCGATTTATTTGCCCAATTTTTTCAAACGACTTACTCTACTTTAGATTATTCATCACAGCCTTATTCTTACAACATATCCTTGTCAAACCCCATATTCTGTCCCACTTTAACAGAAAGCTCTCTTCTTTTGGATCTTCTTCGTATTAAACCTGTTTATTCGCCAGGGCCCGATGGTATTCCTGGGTGCGTGCTTAGGTATTGCGCTAAGGCCCTGTGCAAACCTCTTCACAAGTTGTTTACCTTATCTATAGAAACCTCCCAATTCCCAAATATTTGGAAGGAATCATTTGTTATTCCTCTTTTCAAAAAAGGTAACAAGTTAGAAGCCAGTAACTACAGAGGTATTTCTAAGTTGTCAGCTATTCCTTAGCTTTTTGAAACAATTATTACTTCTCATTTGCAGCACCTTTGCAGATCAATCATTTCTCCGTGTCAACACGGATTTATTAAACGTAGATCCACAATCACAAACCTTCTAGAGCTCACTTCATTAGTGATAAATGGCTTCAATAGTAGTTTTCAAACAGACGTCATTTACACTGACTTTAGTAAAGCATTTGACTCTGTAAATCACTTACTTCTCATTCAAAAACTTGACCTTTTAGGTTTTCCAGTTGATCTGCTTAAATGGATTTCAAGTTATCTGAATGGCAGGTCACAAAGGGTCCTTTTTAAAAATTCAATTTCTGAAATTCTCCGTGTTACCTCCGGTGTCCCACAAGGGAGCCATCTGGGTCCGTTACTTTTTACATTATTTATTAATGATCTTCCCTCAATTATAAGTCATTCTCGCGTACTTATGTACGCAGATGATGTTAAATTGTGCCTGCAGTATAAGGACATTTCCTGCCATTTAGACTTGCAATCCGATCTAGATAATTTTCAAAACTGGTGCCAAGATAATTTACTAAATTTAAACGGTTCCAAGTGCAAGCTGATGACTTTTTATCGGGCCAATCCGATATACGCGACCTACACGTTAAGTGGCAGCTCTTTGGATAGAATAACTCTGGTAAACGATCTTGGCGTTCTCTTGGACCCCAAACTAAAATTTTCTAATCACATTTCGTCTATGGTTAATAAAGCCAGAGGAGTGCTTGGATTTATTAGAAGGTGGTCAAAAGAATTCGATGATCCTTATTTGACTAAAACTTTATATATTTCGCTAGTCCGTCCGATTCTGGAGTATGGGTCTCCCGTCTGGAGTCCACAATACGGAATACATATTGGTCGTATTGAATCTGTACAAAAAAACTTCCTTCTTTTTGCTTTACGGCGCCTAAACTGGGATGCAAATCTTATCTTACCTTCTTATTCTAGTAGACTTCTTTTGATTAATTTACCATCCCTAGCCAACCGTAGAACGATGCTTGGTACTATCTTTATTTATAACCTTATACATGGTGATATTGACTGCCCCGACTTGTTAAGTCGGCTAAACTTTTCTGTGCCAAGTATATTAACTAGAAATTATATTCCCCTAACTTTAAATCATTGTAGATCTAACTATGCCTTGCATGAGCCTTTCAGAGTATTATGTTCTGACTATAATAGACTTTTTCCGTTAATATCAAATCTTGACTCTCTGCCGCTCCTAAAACGATTAATACTTGCTTCATTGGCACAAGATTGATCTAACTATTACTTTTTTCCCCGGACCTTTACCTTTATTTTCCTATCTCGCGTCTATCTTATCGCGAATCGTGCCGTACGATACACGGCTGCGCCCCTCGGTCGGTTGGGCGGGTAAGTGGGCCGTGGGACTCCGCACGAAAAAAAAAAAATATTTGTGGGCCGAAATTGGCGGAACATTGAATTTTTGTTTCACTTTTTTTTGTGGAAAATTAATTTGAACTCAATTTTGAAATTAATTTATTTTTCACTGTACGCTTGACTTTTTATTTGCACACTTTAATTTGGATTTATATTTTTTATTTTCTTCGATTTGATGTTGGATGTATATTTAGTGGATGTACGGCCAAATGCGAATATGAAACTTGTACATCAATATGCACACGAAAAAGAATTAGAAAATAGGCAATATGGCCGCACGTTAAAAGAGATCGAAGAAATAAAAGACGGAATTGGAATTGTAATTTACTAAATCGGATTAAATCGGACTTGGATTTTAGACACATCGTACAGACAGTCAAACGAATTATGTTCTTCGAATGGCTGACTGTCGACCGGCATTTAAAAAATAAAGTAATAAATTGGCACTTATCTGGCTCGAATGGACCAAAAAATGAAGAGGTGGGGCGTCGGGGGTGTTCGTCGTAGAGTAATAGGGTATATTGTATTCGTGCAAAAGTATGTAACAGGTAGAAGGAAGCGTTTTCGACCCTATAAAGTATATATATTCTTGTTTAGGATCACTAGCCGAGTCGATCTAGCCATGTCCGTCTGTCTGTCCGTCTGTCTGTCTGTCCGTATGAACGCTGAGATCTCGGAAACTATAAAAGCTAGAAGATTGGCATTTTGCATGTAGATTTAAGGCGTTCCTACGCAGCTCAAGTTTGTTTCAAATTGGTGCCACGCCCCCTCTGATGCTATTTTGAAAATTTTAATTGATATGTATTTATTTCGTCAATACCTATCGATTGGCCTAATAAAAGTTTACCACGCCCACTCTAATGCCCAAAAAACCATTAAACGCTTAAGCCTGGCAAGTGCCTACATTTCCGCCTTTCATGGCCCGTGGTACCAATGTCTTGGGGTAGATGGCGCAATACAATAGCGGCATCTAACGGATAACTTTGGAACAGCTGGCCAAGGTGCTCAACACAGTCAAAGTTAATTCTCGATAAGGATTTCTATTAAAAGAAATTGCGATGGTTTTCATTTGTCAATACCGAACTATATCCCAAGAACTATGCAAATCAAATCAAGTTAGCCAAATTGGAGTCTAACAATGGCGTATGTGTGTATGTATGTAAGCATATACATATGTATGTATTTACATTGTACACAGTTGAAATTGCCCGGCAAAGATAACTTCTTTCAAAGAAAGCTATTCGCTATACCCGTTACTCGTGTTGTGCAAACATTTAGATTTTAATATACATAATACTATTTAAGAATGTAAGTTAACAACCAACCCCCAGCTTAGGCTGAGCAGGACAGTTCTTACTTACCTTATTAATATTAATCATTTATCATGTTTGTCATTCTCTAGTATTAATTACTTTTTATTATTATCAATATTATTATTACATTTCTCCCTCATGCATGGTCCACCCTAAATCGGGTCCGACTTATTGGCCCTAGAGCTGAGTCATTACATTGTACCATTCCGAGCCGTGGCTCCTTTTCATTGGCTGACAACGATCGTATGACTTCTGCAAAATGTGCAAGGTCAGCGGTCTGCCACGGGCATCCGGCTATGCATGAGCTTTTGTTCAATCTTAAGTTCAGTTTTAATTTGGATTTGAAATAAAGAGCTCCAGCTCGTTCATAAAACTCCGGCCTTAGCCGTTACATTATTTTGATTATTGAATTTGGTTATCGTGCCCTGACATCGGAGATAAGTATCTCCCACCGTATACTTCGGAAGAAGCAAAGGAGTCGAAGCTACCACCCGACTCCGCTGTGGCTGCCAATCTTGGTGGCCGCCAACAATCAATCAGCGGGCAGTATTCTACTGCCACCTCTTTACGGATATATCACCACCCAACGGATTAATATTATTACTAATATTCGAATCCCACCCCTGAAGTTGTAAATTATGTAAGTAGCTGAGCGCCGACAATAGCCAAGGTCTACACATACACAACACACATATGCCATACAATTTCCTACGCCCAGCAATAGGAATTTTTTACGTATAAAAAGTGACTCGATTTTCGATTTCTAATTCAGATTTTTATGAGTGCGTGGCAAATAAAAAATATACATATAACTCAAGTTACGTACACTCGTACTGGCAATTTTTATGTCAATAAATTATTCAAATATTAAATTACAATACATTTGTTGGATCTGGATTTTTTTAAGTGCATTATAATAAAAGAAATCATACGTCTCAAATAACGCACACTGGTGCCAAGGCGATCGACATTTACACGATTTAATTATGCAAAGGAATATTGTATTTCTTTGTTAAGGTTGGTTTCTATACGCATTCAGAGGGCCCAGTCGTTTTTCTCCTTGTGTTTGTTACAAATTTACCTACTGTGCTTATATTGAGTTTCGTGCCAAAGTTATCCAGTGTGTCTGTACTAATAATATACCCAGTCGAATTAACCTATACTTGTTGTCACCGTTCTGTATTTTAATTTTGTTCTTGGGACAAATTAATCCAACATCTTTGTGTTTTAGGTGACGATCTATTATTTTTCGCTAAATTTTTCGACTTTACATCACCAAAGTGGCCCGTTGAAACCTTTTGTCTTGAGCCCAATCGTCAAATCCTCGTATCTACCTCGCGCCCTTTAACTGCCAATGAGTTGGGAGTATAGAGAAGTAAAACAGGAAATTGATAGCGACGATAGCGAAAGTAGCGAAGAAGTAGGATTTCGCCCCGAAGTTAGGGACACAGATCAACCAGAAATGAACGCAGAAATGGTCCAAGCGATTGTCGCAAATGCGGTCAGCGCCGCTCTTAGCGAACAAGAGGAGCGGTTAAGAATCGATTTCGCCACAGAATTAGATGCGGTTAGAACACAGGTTAGCGCGCTGTCAGTCCAAGCGCCGCAGGTGGAGGTCTACAAAAGAGTAGTACCAAACCCTGCAGTAAGATGCGATGTCAAGTTGGACATAGTAAAGTCTCTGCCAACGTTCAGTGGAAGACACGATGAGTATGTTTCGTGGAGGCAAGCGGCATCAGATGCCTATGAGGTATTTAAGAAATACGACGGCAGCGAGGCACACTACGAGGCCGTGGTCATAATTAAAAACAAAATTTGCGGACCCGCTCGGTCACTACTCACGTCCCACAATACAGTGCTAAACTTCGATGCAATTATAGCCAGACTAGATTGCACATATGCGGACAAAACGTCCTTGAGAGTGCTGCGGCAAAATTTAGAAATGGTTCGGCAAGGAGACTCCGATCTTATGGCATACTATGACGAGGTCGAGAGGAAACTCACGCTTGTCACTAACAAAATAGTCATGTCACATAACTCGGACACAGCAACTATCCTAAATAAGGAGGTTAGGGATGATGCCCTTCATTGCAGGGCTTAAAAGACCACTCAAGTCACTCGTGCTGCCAGCACAACCCAAAGACCTTCCGTCTGCACTAGCGTTAGCGCGAGAGGCCGAGAACAGCATTGAGAGAAGTGCGTTCGCGGCATCCTACGCGAAAGCTATAGAAGACAAGTCCCATTGCAATGAGGGCAACAGGCGCAATAGTAAGAGTCAGGGAAAGCAATGGAGAGGCGAGGATAAGAATCCGCACTTTGTCCCTAAACAAAACCAAAATAAATCTCATGAGAACAATCCCTGGCCAAAGCACAGGGATACTGAGCCACTAGACCAGGATAAAGTTCAATCCATGGAGGTAGACCCCTCAACGGCTAGATTTAGACAAGAAACAAGCTGGGGAAAGCCTCAAAGTAACAACAACTACAAAAGGCAGAACTCGTCCCAGCGTCAATCAGGCCAAAGACGCCAACGCGTCAACAATATAGCCCAACCCCAACAGGAGGCGACGGATTATGCCACCACAGCTGAGGCCGAGGTTGCCACCATCGAGGAAGATAGCGACTCCGCCGAGCTTAACGACCTCCTCCATTTTTTAGGGAGCGTTCCCGACTGCCGTTCGTCGAGCGACAGTTGGCTGGCAAATCAATAAAAATTCTCATCGACACCGGGGCGGCAAAAAATTACGTGAAGCCCGTAAAGGAGCTAAGAAACGTAATGCCGGTCGAAACCCCCTTCACTGTGAGCTCTATTCACGGCTCCAGTGATGTCAAATACAAGTGCATAATGCGCATTTTTGGACTAGACGTCCCATTTTTCCTCTTGGATACATTGAGCACGTTCGATGCTATAATAGGCTTCGATTCGCTAACGCGAGCAGGAGTAGCATGGGACCTAGGCAGCAGCGTGATAAAATACGCAAATGTCACTGAAAAGCTCAAATTTTTTGACTGTCAAAATGTCAATTTCACAAAAATCGATGACATAGTGGTGCCAAGTTCGGCTAAAGCCTAATTCAAAATAACTATTCTGAAAAGAATTAAGGTGTTTTCAACCTCTAACGAGGCGCTCACCTTCAACACATCGGTCATCGCTACTACTCGAACTACGAGTGACGAACCTGTCTACTCCAAGTTATACCCCTACCCTATGGGGGCAGCAGACTTTGTAAACAACGAAATCAAAGAACTGCTGCAAAACGGCATAATCAGGCCGTCCAGATCCCCATACAACAGCCCTGCCTGGGTAGTTGATAAAAAAGGGACTGATGATAATGGCAGTAGAAAGAAGCGATTAGTAATCGATTTCAGGAAGCTGAACGAGCGAACAGTTGCCGATCGCTATCCAATGCCGAGCATACCCATGATTCTAGCGAACTTGGGAAAAGCCAAATTTTTTACTACCCTAGACCTGAAGTCAGGGTACCACCAAATATACCTGGCTGAAAAGGACAGAGAGAAAACCTCGTTCTCAGTTAATGGTGGGAAGTACGAATTCTGCCGAATTCGGCCTAAAAAACGCAGGGAGTATTTTCCAAAGAGCCATCGACGATGTGCTGCGGGAAGAAATCGGCAAAATATGCTACGTCTACGTTGACGATGTTATCATCTTTTCCGAAAACGAAACGGAACATGTCAAGCATATTGACACGGTGCTTAAGCGCCTACTCGATGCCAACATGAGGGTGGCACGAGAAAAAACAAAGTTCTTTAAAGAGAGCGTTGAATTCCTAGGGTTCATTGTTACCAGAGGAGGGACAAAAACAGACCCAGAAAAGGTTAGGGCAATAAAAGAGTTCCCAGAACCAAAAAATCTGTTTAGCCTCAGGTCCTTCCTAGGCCTGGCGAGCTATTACAGAAGCTTTGTAAAAAACTTTGCATCTATTGCTAGACCCCTGACCGCCATCCTCAAAGGGGAAAACGGGACGGTCAGCAAGAATATGTCGAAAAAAGTAGCTGTCAGGTTTAATGAAACTGAGCGAAATGCATTCGACCACCTTCGTAACATTTTGGCATCCGAAGATGTCATATTGACATACCCTGATTTCAAATCACCGTTTGACTTAACCACTGACGCCTCAGCGAGTGGAATAGGCGCGGTACTGTCCCAAAATAAAAGACCTATTACTATGATTTCACGCACGCTAAAAGACTGCGAGCTGAACTACGCCACAAACGAAAGAGAATTATTGGCGATAGTCTGGGCAATAGGCAAACTCCAGAATTACCTATACGGTAACAATGAAGTACGGATCTTCACAGACCACCAACCTCTCACGTATGCGGTATCCGACAAAAATACCAACGCTAAAATCAAGCGATGGAAAGCATTCATTGATGAGAACAACGGGAAAGTATTTTACACACCCGGAAAACAAAACCTGGTAGCTGACGCATTATCAAGGCAACCCCTGAATAACTTAGAGGCTGAAGCCCAGTCTGACGCGGCTACGGTGCATAGTGAGCTTTCACTCTCGTACACCATAGATACCACAGATAAACCTCTTAACTGCTTTAGAAACCAAATTATTTTGGAAGAAGCGGACCAACCGCTTCGGCGAGATTTCATAGTCTTTGGAAATAGAACTCGTCATATCATCAATTTTAATAACAAGGACTTGCTTGTTGAATCCGTTAAAGAGATCATCAACGCCAACGTTGTGAACGCGATTCACTGCGATCTACATACCCTGGCTCGCGTCCAACATGCCTTGAGGCAGGATTTTCCTGCGACAAAGTTCTGGCATTGTAAAACTTTTGTCAGTGACATAACCAACGCTAATGAACAGTTGGAAATCACTAACACCGAGCACAATCGCGCCCATAGGGCTGCCCAGGAGAACGCAAAACAAATTCTCCGGGATTATTACTTCCCGAACATGTCAAAATTAGCTAGCGAAGTGGTCGCAAATTGCAAGGTCTGCAATAAAGCCAAATACGACCGCCATCCCAAGAAACAGGAATTGGGAAATGTTGCATATCGACATTTTTTCGACCGACAAAAAACTTTTCTTAACTTGCATGGATAAATTCTCCAAATTCGCTATCGTACAGCCCTTGATTTCCAGAGCAATAATAGATGTACGAGCACCTATTCTTCAGTTAGTAAATTTTTACTCTAACACCAAAACTATATACTGCGACAATGAGGCCTCCTTCAACTCAGAGACAATCACGTCATTGCTGAAAAACCAATACAGCATCGACGTTGTCAATGCGCCACCGCTACACAGTAGCTCCAATGGCCAAGTTGAGAGATTTCACAGTACCCTGGCGGAAATTGCCAGATGCCTCAAAATTGATAAAAAAATCGAGGACACTGTGGAACTAATATTGAGGTCTACTATAGAATACAACAGGTCGCTACATTCGGTCACAGAGTCTAGGCCGATAGAGGTCATCCACGCAAGCAGCGATGAGATGAAGCTGGCAATTAAAGCCAAGATTGACAAAGCACAACAATCCAACCTAGATAGGATTAATCCTTCTAGGCAAAACAGAGTCTTCGAAGTCGGCGAAAGAGAGGTGTACTCGCAACAACAAAAGATTAGGGAATAAATTGACACCGCTTTATTCAGAAGAGCGTGTAGAAGCAGATCTGGGAACATCTGTTCTCATTAAGGGGAGGGTGGTCCATAAGGACAACATTAGGTAGGCACTCCACTCGCCACAGTCGCCCTTATATTAAAACCCAATCTTTGCTAAATTCCCACAGGCTCTCCATTATATGCATCATACTGCTGTCCACCGCGAGCGCGAGAATCACTGATTTCTCGCACGCTAAATACATCCCGGTGCTAGATGGCAATGTCTTAATATGGGAACAGTACGGCCTGGTCAGGCACTCGACAAATCTGTCCGAGTTTGCCATCATTATCGACTCCTCAATCAAAATGCTAGAACTGTTCCCACATGTTCCCATATGAGGAAGCTGCTGGAAGTGGACATTGAGCATGCTCAAAACCTATTGGAGGAACTAAAGATACACCATAGAATGGCCAGGAGCCTTGATTTTTTGGGCTCAGTCCTTAAGGTCGTAGCGGGTACACCCGACGCGGAAGATTTAAGTAGGATCAACACCAATCAAGCGTCGCTTATCGAGGCTAATAACAGACAGGTTGTAATTAACACAGAGACACAGAAGCACATCAACCTACTCACAGACACAGTAAACAAGATACTCAGGGAGAAGAAGGACGGGCTTGTCGACTCAGGCCATTTGTATGAAACACTCCTTGCCAGGAATAGAATGTTAATATCAGAAATTCAGAATTGCATGATCAATATCACTCTTGCTAAAAATAATATCATCAATCCTACCATTTTTTATCACAATGACCTAAAGGCTATTTTCGACGAACAGCTAACAGAGGTCCCTATAGTTAGCCTTATGGATGTATCTAAGATTAAAATTCTTCAAAATAATGTTCTTGTCCACGTTATAGTCCAGTATCCTAGAGTTAAGCGTATTTGTAAAAAGGTCCTGCTCTTCCCTGTTGCACATTACCATACTATGCTACAAATAGAAAACAACATCGTGGCTGAATGTGATGACGGAATCCTAGCAGTCTCAGATTGCACTTCTACCAATTTGGCCACATTTTGCAAAAAAGCGCCCCAAGACACCTGTGCCAAGCAGTTACATGCAGGCGGGGCGGCTACATGCCGGACGCGGCCCAGCAATCTGGAACCCCTTACAATTCTGGACGACTGAGTAATTATCATTAATGAGAAACTGACGAGGATTACCATCGATGACGGTCCCACAACGACCATAACAGGGACCCACCTCATTACTTTTGAGAGAAAGGCGGTGATTAACGACTCCGTATATTTGAACCTCAACCACTCAGTGAATATGAGCCCGGGTGTTGCGGCCTCTCCCTTAATTAACATCACGGGACACGATCACATACTGAGCCTACCATTGCTACAGCGGATGAACGAGCAGAACCTGCGTTTAATGCAGGAGCTACGGGATGATGTGTCGGAGGGAGGTTCCCCGACGATTTGGTTCGCCGCAGGAGTTGCCGTCAGCCTCATGCTATGTGGCTTGGTCGTGCTCCAACAACACTGCAGGCGCAAACGAGAGGCAGCCCAGCTACAAAAGTCCATCGACGAACTGGCTGTCACCGAGGACGGCGCCCAATTTAAGGGGGGAGTAGTTAACAACCAATCCCCAGCTTAGGCTGAGCAGGACAGTTCTTACTTATCTTATTAATATTAATCATTTATCATGTTTGTCATTCTGTAGTATTAATCACTTTTTATTATTATCAATATTATTATTACATTTCTCCCTCATGCATGGTCCACCCTAAATCGGGTCCGACTTATTGGCCCTAGAGCTGAGTCATTACATTGTACCATTCCGAGCCGTGGCTCCTTTTCATTGGCTGACAACGATCGTATGACTTCTGCAAAATGTGCAAGGTCAGCGGTCTGCCACGGGCATCCGGCTATGCATGAGCTTTTGTTCAATCTTAAGTTCAGTTTTAATTTGGATTTGAAATAAAGAGCTCCAGCTCGTTCATAAAACTCCGGCCTTAGCCGTTACATTATTTTGATTATTGAATTTGGTTATCGTGCCTTAAGGGCCGTGACATCGGAGATAAGTATCTCCCACCGTATACTTCGGAAGAAGCAAAGGAGTCGAAGCTACCACCCGACTCCGCTGTGGCTGCCAATCTTGGTGGTCTTGAGCCTAGCGGACTATTCAGGCCAAACTTATCGCCGTGATTCCTTTAGTATCCGTTCGGAGGGAGCGTGAGTAAGGTACAGAGGAGGACCCTAGTAAACCCACACTCAGGAGAGATCGCTGCAGCGTGAGATAAACCGGAATCTGTCGATCCTGTCGTCACGAGAGCACGCCGACATATGCTATTACTGTAAGAATAGTTTTAAGCAACCTATCAAAGGAAACAAATTTAAATTGAAAAATATTAAAAATACTATCGAAAAAGAAATTAAGAAATTAAGAAGTAAGAACAAATCCACACACAAGAAGTCAAAAATTTACACAATAATCAATAATAACCTTCCGAATTCTGA
Source organism: Drosophila fuyamai (assembly GCA_018153365.1). Taxonomy (NCBI): domain Eukaryota; kingdom Metazoa; phylum Arthropoda; class Insecta; order Diptera; family Drosophilidae; genus Drosophila; species Drosophila fuyamai. The sequence continues at coordinate 79,859 of JAECXW010000545.1, forward strand.
GTAATCAAAACTTAAAGTTAAGCTCAACCTTTTATTGCTCATATATCCCAATTGACTGAACAAGATTTGGCAGACAGACTCGCTAAACTTGCCGTACCTTCGTCAGTTAGTAACGCACAATCGACCAAGCGAATCATGACCGAGAGAGACATCGAGGAAAAAATTAAAACTGTCCTAGAGGCAAGTCTTAGTAGCCTAGTAAAAGAAATACTTAATCCCAATAAAGATTTTTCCAAGTATACAGACCAAACAATTAAAAGAGAATTAGCGCGCAATCTTAGTGACTTTTAGTGATTTAGTGATTTTAGTGATTTTTCGGGAAACAAAAGCGAATATTCTTCATGGAAAAAAAGTATAGAAAGGGTGTTAAAAATCTACAAAATGAGAATCGGCTCACCAAAATATTATGGAATTCTTTTAGCAATCCGAAACAAAATCATCGGACAAGCAGACGTAGTACTAGAATCCTATAATTTATCCTTAGATTGGAAAGCTATCTCAAAATGTCTAACAGCGCATTTTGCTGACAAACGTGACCTAAAGACTCTGGAATATCAGCTTTATGCTCTAAATCAAGGTAGCGATAGTATAGTCGATTATTATCAAGCAGTATACCAGCAGCTATCACTAATCCTAAACCAAAATGGCCACTCAGATGCCTCACAAGAAACTGTGCAATCTCTGACAGCCATGTACAGAGAAAAAGCCTTAGACACCTTTGTCAGAGGCCTCAATGGCAACTTAGCACAACTTCTGGCCATTAAAGAGCCACATGACTTAGGACACGCCCTACATCTGTGCAGTCTACTTGAGAATCAGAACACTAGGAATAGTCAAACACCAAAAATTCCATATTTAGGGAAGGCACCTTTACTTCATCCAAAACCCCAACAGCCATATAGGATGGTAGCCGTCAAACAAAACTTCCATCCACAACTCTATCATAATGGGTACCCGTAACTGGAGCAACCCCAATTATCCAGCCTTACCAATTTAAACCTTATAAACAGCCATATACAAGTCAGGCCGGTGCAGTAGCATCCTACAGCACCCCAAAACCTCCCCCATGACCCCAAACGAAACCGGTACCTACGGAGGTCGATCAGTCAGTTCGCTCGCGTCATATAAATTACATGAACAAGGCCGGCAAATAACGATTATGCAGGGAAAAGACCTCTCAGTGCTTCTAACGTTACAAACAGTTACAAAATGCCACGGAAATTCCATATTCAGCCAGAGACAGAAAGCACCGCACAACAAAATTCAGAAGAAACTACACCAAGCCCAGAGCAAGCGTATTATCGGTTGGTGGAAGAAAATAATGTAAACGAGGAAGAATATGTATGGCAAAACGATACTGAGCAGCAGTATCCGAGCTTTCCTCATTACCTTACTTTAAAGTAACCACGGGGAACGGAAAAATCCAAAAATGTTTAATAGACACGGGCTCAAATCAAAATTATATTCAAAACCAATTAGTACCAAAACCAAAACAAAATGAGAAATATTTTTCCGTTAGCTCAGTCGGAGGTACAACTAAAATAACCCAACATGCAATACTTAAGCTCCCTAAAATTTCAAATTCACCCATGAAATTTTGTTTGTTAGAAACATTAAAAACCTTTCACAGTATACTGGGCAATGACACAATGAAAAGACTTGGAGCCATTATAGATGTGAAGAACGATACATTAATTCTCGGAAATAAACGCAAAATTAAAATTCACCAATTAGCAACACAAGCAGTAGACCGCAAATCAGCCATATGACCGAGTATCAAAAATTAATTATAAATCTCCTCGTACAAAGTCACAAAACCCTCTTTGCAGATCCTGATACAAAGTTAGCATACACAACTAAAGTAGTAGGTGAAATCAGAACTTAGTCCGATTCCCCAGTTTACTACCCAAGAGTGGTTTTCACCAAATACCATTGAAAGACACGGACATAGAGAAAACAGCATTCGCTGTAAACGGCGGAAAATATGAATTTACGAGACTTCCGTTCAGTCTAAAAAATTCCCCATCCATTTTTCAATGAGCTTTAGACGACATTCTGAGAGAGTACTTACATAGGGAAAATTTGCTATGTATACGCAGACGACATCATAGTCTTTAGCAAAAATGAAGTAGATCACGGTCAAAATCTCGAAAAGGTATTTTCAACCCTACAAAACGCAAACATGAGAGTCCAAATAGAGAAATGCCAGTTGTTCAAAAACGAAGTAGATTTCTTGGGGTATATAATATCAGAAAATGGAGTTACAACAAATACAGAAAAAATAAAAGCGATTAGAAAATTTCCGGTCCTGAAAACATTAAAAGATCTTCGTACTTTCCTGGGCATGACCTTTAGGCGGTTTATAAAGGATTATGCAAAAATAGCAAAGCCCTTAACCATTCTCCTAAGAGGCGAAGAAGGCCGTATTTCTAAGACCAAGTCCAGCAAAACTGCTATTAACCTAAGCAAAGATGCGATTACAGCATTCGAGAAACTTAAAAATACCCTCGTCTCCAGAGATGTAACCCTTTCATATCCAGATTTCGGAAAAGAATTCCAGTTGACTACCGATGCTTCAAGCTACGCAATAGGCGCAGTATTGGAACAAAATCATAGGCCAATAACGTTCATTTCACGCACCCTGTCAAAAACCGAAGAAAACTATGCAACCAACGAAAGAGAGATGCTTGCTATAGTTTGGGCTCTCCAGAGCTTAAGACATTACCTTTACGGGTATTCGAAGGTGGTAATATACACTGATCACCAACCCTTGAGTTTTTATACCCTTGCAGAGGGAATTATAATTTTGGTCAAAAGTGTGCAACGCAGTGAAGGAGACATCTCCGACCCTATAAAGTATATATATTCTTGATCAGGATCACCTCCTGAGTTGATATAAGCATGTCCATCTGTGCGTCTGTCCGTCTGTCTGTTTCTACGCGAACTAGTCTCTCAGTTTTAAAGATATCAAATTGAAACTTTGCACACACCCTTCTTTCCTTTGCACGCAGTATATAAGTCGGAACGGCCGGGATCGGCCGACTATATCCTTAAGGTGCCATATAACAGAACGATAGGAAATGTCATAACTTTGGTGTTTGTAAAGTTAGGAAGTTGGGATTTTCTATGGGTTTTATATTTGCCCAATCAATCCGACCTACAAAATTTTATAGGGATCGGCCGACTATATCCTATAGCTGCTATATAACTGAACGATTGAAAACGCCATAACTTTGGAGTTTTTAAAGTTAGGAAGTTGGGATTTTTATGAGTATTAAGAATGCGTCATATGAATAATTTTGGAGAATATTATTTACAGAATATTCTGCAAGGGTATATCAATTTCGGCTCCGCCCGAAGTTAGCTTTCCTTTCTTGTTCAAATAGCGTAAATAATCATAACGCTAAACTAAAGCGCTGGAGAGATCTCATTGGCGAGTTTAACCACGAGATCAGGTATAAGCCCGGAGTAGCTATCGTAGTAGCGGATGCGCTATCCCGAGCCCCTGCTGAAATTAATTCAATCAGCTTCTCAGGATCAGTCCACAGAGACGAAAGCTCATCACACAACCTCATATTTTCGGTAGAAGCTCCAATCAATGTATTTAAAGATCAGATATACTTACTGACAGCTGACACAGATTCCTACAGTTTTGAAATACCATTTCCAACATATCACAGACATATAATTAAACAAAAGTCTTACACAGAATAAAAACTTATAGCAATTCTAACTACCAGACTTGACCCCAAGCTTATAAACGGAATCATTACATCCGAAGAAGAAATGGGAAAAATTCAAAACATTTATTCCATCTATTTCAACTCATACAAAGTAAGGTTTACTCAAAACGAAATAGACGATGTAACTTCAGAATCTCAACAAAACGAAATAATTACCCTCGAACATAGAAGAGCCCATAGAGAAGCAAAGGAAAAAAAATACAAATTTTTTTTATTTAAATTTTAATTTTTAAGCAATAGTTCAAGCCTGTTAAACTTGTAAAGAATCAAAATATGATAGACACCCCCAAGAGGAGATATCCAACCAACCCCCATTCCTAATTACCCAGGAGAAATAGTTCACATTGATATTTATATTACAGAAAAACATAAAAAAACATTTTTAAAGCAGTTCAAGAATATAATAAATTGATCCATTCTGTAACAAAAGAAAGCCCCATAATATATATTTTTAGAAGCACAATCTCCAGTTCAGCAGAAGACATAGAAAAAAAACGAGAAGCAATTAAACTGAAAATACAGAAGAAACAAACAGCCGACCTCGAATATCACAATCGAGGCAAAATACAACCAAAACTTTTTAAGCCTGGCGATGTAGTCCATGTAAAAATAGATAAAAGGTTAGGACTAAACTTACACCTAGATACAAAGCTGAGAAAGTGGCAGAAAACAAAATGACCATTATTAAAACACAAACCGGAAAAATCATACATAAAATTAATATAAGAACATAATTTTTCAGGCTAACATGCCTGGGGATAACCACAATGCTCGACTATTCCAACTCACAAATCATCTCACTCGAAACCGGATTATCGGCTAAGCAAGACGGAACATTTAAAATCATCCACATCTTTAACTTACACAGCTATGAAGAAACTCTGGCGAAGTTAGAAGATTCATTTCATTCACTCACCTCATCTCATCCATTACACCCCTAACCCTCATACGAATTAAAACAGATTCATACTGATTTACACATTCTTCAAACACAAAAAAGACAAAAGAGGGCAATAGAAGCAATAGGTACTGCATGGAAATGGCTGGCGGGATCACCGATTACGATTACGAGATCTTAGAAAATAAGATAAATGAGCAATTAGAAAACAACAATAAACAAGTAGTAATTAACAGATTCATTAACCAAAAAATTAACCAACTTACTAATGCACCTAACGCAATATTAAAAGTTACCCAGAGCTCGGAAGAAATCGTAAATCAGATATCAGAGTAAAAGGGTATATTGTATTAGGTTCGTTTCCGACCCTTTAAAGTATATATATTCTTGTTCAGGATCACTAGCCGAGTTGATCTAGCCATGTCCGTCTGTCCGTTGGTCTGTCCGTATGAACGCTGAGATCTCGGAAACTATAAAAGCTAGAAGATTGGCATTTTGCATGTAGATTTTAGGAGTTCCTACGTAGCGCAAGTTTGTTTCAAAATGGTGCCACGCCCCCTCTGACGCCTACAAGCCACAAGCTGTGGCCACGGTTTTGATGCTACTAGGAAAATTTTAATTGATATGTATTTGTTTCGTCAATACCTATCGATTGGCCTAATAAAAGTTTGCCACGCCCACTCTAACGCCCAAAAACCCATTAAACGCTTAAGCCTGGCTAGCGCCTACATTGCCGCCTTACAAAAGCGCCATCTAACGGATGACTTTGGAACAGCTGGCCAAGGTGCTCAACAGAGTCAACGTTAATTCTCGATAAGGATTTCTATTAAAGGAAATTGCGATGGTTTTCATTTGTCAATACCGAACTATATCCCAAGAACTATGCAAATCAAATCAAGTTAGCCAAATTGGAGGTCTGAGTCAAACAATGGCGTATGTGTGTATGTATGTAAGCATTGCACTCAAAAACATAAACATAAATACAGCTGTTGGTGCAGGACAAAAGCTGCCTGCGCTAAAGAAGCGCTCGTGCTGATGCTCGTGCTGTAAAGCTGCCAGCTCTAAGAGATCGCCGAATTCAAATTAATAATTTGAACTGAGTAGCGGGTATCTAATAGTCGAGGCACTCGACTATACCGTTCTCACTTTATTTTATTTTTTATTATCACTTATTCACTATTACAATTTTTCAATAGGTCGAACTTATTTTATTTACTGCTCTTTTACTTTTCACTTGATTTTTCTTTGGTGCTCGGTTTGGATCTCAAAAACGGACTGCCCTCCTCGAGTTCAATGATCAATAATCAAACCTCGGCTTAAGAGATTTATCTCAAAAAATTGATAAAGAGAATGACTCAAGAGAGTCGGAAAATAGGACGATGCAATTTGCCAATTAAATTTGAAATCTAAATTTGGCTGGATATTGGTGTTTACATTAGCGGACTTTAGGGATCGCTTTGGAAATCTTTTGTTTGCATTAGCGGACTCAGAGCTCGCCTTGATGCGGGCTGCGTGAAATTGATCTGGGTGGGAATAATTTAGAGGCGCGGGGCTTGTCAGAGTTAATTGGAAATTGGCTCTCGGCTCAAAGTTGTTTATAAATTGGGTAAGAGCCCCTAAGTAATGTGTCATATAACTCCCCCCATTCTAAATTGAATCGTCCCGATTCATTGGAACTGATGGGTATATTGAATGTATTTGGTTGGTTAATTCAACAATGATATTTTCTTCTAGGGTATTTTCATTGACGGGGATATTATTTATTTCATTATAGGAAATTTTTACTTTCTGGATCGATTTCTATATGAATTTGCCATGGTTTGAATATTAACAATTTTCTGTATTTGATTACAACCATAATAATTAAATATATAACTGTGAATATGATTAATATTAACGTAATTGGTATTTGAGTTTGTTTAATTTGAATAAAAGGATTTAGTATGTTAATATTATCAAATGAGAGTTCCGAATCATATATTCGGATACTAAAAAACCTGTATATTTTCGAGCGGTGATGTATTCCAATATCTTATTGTCTACATTGGTGTAAGATATATTATTAATTTTAGAGGTGCCATTAAAGGTTATAAAATATGACCCATTTAAATAAGTGTCATTAACTATATTTTGTCCATTTACAAAAATGGATCCATCTTGGATTACATCTATATTTTTATTTTTTTCTCGGATTTTGTTACAAATAGATTTTTCTGCATTTAGTAATCTGGTAAAACAAGAACCTTCAGGGTTAAGTGTGCAATAATTATTGAATATTTCTGTCTTAAAATTAGACATTACATAGTACTTATTTCTACATTTTGCGACGTGATTGTCTATTAATAATTTTCCATCATTATGTGAAATGGATCTTGAATTGGGAGATTTTCCTTAAGTACTTGTTTTTATACCCGTTACTCGTAGAGTAAAAGGGTATATTATATTCGTGCAAAAGTATGTAACAGGTAGAAGGAAGAGTTTCCGACCCTATAAAGTATATATATTCTTGTTCAGGATCACTAGCCGAGTCGATATAGACATGTCCGTCTGTCCGTCTGTCCGTCTCTCCGTCTGTCCGTCTGTCTGTCCGTCTGTCTGTCTGTCCGTATGAACGCTGAGATCTCGGAAACTATAAAAGCTAGAAGATTGGCATTTTGCATGTAGATTTTAGGAGTTCCTACGCAGCGCAAGTTTGTTTCAAAATGGTGCCACGCCCCCTCTGACGCCCACAAGCCACAAGCTGTGGCTACAGTTTAGATGCTATTATGAAAATTTTTTTGATATGTATTTGTTTCGTCAATACCTATCGATTGGCCAAATAAAAGTTTGCCACGCCCACTCTAACGCCCAAAAACCCATTAAACACTTAAGCCTGGCTAGCGCCTACATTTCCGCCTTTCCTGGCGTATACAATAGCGCCATCTAACGGATGAATTTGGAACAGCTGGCCAAGGTGCTCAACAGAGTCAACGTTAATTCTCGATAAGGATTTCTATTAAAGGAAATTGCGATGGCTTTTATTTGTCAATACCGAACTATATCCCAAGAACTATGCAAATCAAATCAAGTTAGCCAAATTGGTGTTCCCTGGGTACCGATTTTAACATAAAAATCGGGAGCTAATTCGAGGGGCGAAAAACATACAAGAAGGCATATTTATATTAAGTTGTTTAGCTGAGTAACGGGTATCTAATAGTCGAGGCACTCGACTATAGCGTTCTCTCTTGTTTATATCTAGAATTAAGCTTGTTTCTTTCCCCGTGTTTCTTTTGATAAATTACCTCTCCTACATGATAATTCTTATTTTGTCTAGCTTTATGGTGAAAATGCAATGATTTCTCTTGAGCTTGTTGCAGTAATTTAGGAGTTTCCTTATGTTTGATTTTATTAAATAATATATCAAAAGGTCTTTGGTTGGTTATTGAGTGAATTGTTAAATTATATTTTTGTGCTGCTCTAATTATGATTTCAGAATAATTAATTAAATTAAGTTCATCTTTAATGCAGCGAGCTATTTCTGTTAAGAGTGTGCCCTTTCTATTTATCCGTTCGACGTACTATGTGGTGGATCTGCAAAGTATAATGATATCCCATTTCTTTGTGCAAAGGATTTAAATTGGGATGAAGAACAACTTGGTTCGTTATCTATCATCAAAGTTTTGGCTAATGGAAATTGTTGTACAATTTCTTAAACTTTATTTTCTTTATTTAGTTTATTAGGAATTTCTTTTACGACTAATTATTTGGAATAAGAATCTAAACAAGTAATGAATATAAGATTTTGGGCGTAATATATGTCAAGATGCAAACTTTCACCTTCTCTTAATAGGATAGGTGCTTGACCGATAGGAATTTGTATTGGGTGTCTGTTGTATTTGTTTTGATTACAGATAGAGCAACTCTTTATAAACTCCTCAAGTTATTTGTATAAATTAGGCCAATAATAAAGTCTAGATATTTTTTTTAAATTTTTATCAAGCCCTCTGTGAGCTCTACAATGAGTTTCTGTGGTTATGGTAGATCTGTCCTCAGCGTTTTCGACATCCTGGACAAATATCTTAGTGTATAAAAATGTATTTATAAAATTGTCTTTAAGTGGTTTTTGTATTTAATTATGACAATTAAATCTTTGTAATGTTGTTCAACTGTTTTTTAAAATATAATACTGTACTACTTTAAAAGGGAAAGACGTGCTTTACCTCAAGCTCCGTGTTGTCTCGTTTTTTCTGAGTTCCCGCTACTGTTACGACCAACAATAAGCTTCAACAAATCGTCCCGGAGCCTAAGTCGTCTGCACATGCTGATGTTTTTCCCGTATCGTTGCTGATTTTGGTAAAATAACATTATATTCTTCGCGTCGCAAAAGCCACTCATATCCCCGAAGACCACTCAAATCGTCGCAAACACGGTGAAAAACGGCAAAAAGGCGGAAAACTCTCTTGAGCCAGAAAGCGTGTCAAAAGTAAGCCAAAAACTAGAGGTGGACCAGGTCAGCTGTTGTCACCATTCACACGGCACGATCACACCACCGCAAAAGTGTGACTGTTAAAAGAGTTCGTGTTGTAGCAGCTAGCTTATTTTTTGCCAACCCATTTTTTTTTAATTCTAACTGCCTAAACATGCCACAACCGCCAGCAAAGAGAACCAGGGAAAAAACTTCCACTGAGTTAAGTTCTCCAACAGATGGGCTTTGGGAAAGTAAGCCAGAAGTTTGCTGAGCAAACTGATTTCTTTAAAAACCATATGGCTGAACTGGAGAATCGCATTACGACCAAAATTACTGTTACGCTGGACGCTATTAACAGTGATATGTCGGAAATCATGAAGAGAGTTGAGCGTTTGGAGAGTGAGGTTGCGGAAATCCGGGCCTTGCGAGACCAAGTCAATAGCCTAAAGTCGGCATCTGAGCTGCAGCAAAATGATAGGGTAGCATGTGATCTCCGCCTACATGGGGTACCATTTAATCAAGGCGAAGATGTGAGGGCATTGTTTCACACCCTTTGCTTTAACCTTAAGGTTACCCCCACCCCAAGAATTCGAGATATATTCCGGATGAAACCCCCTAGAAACGGTCGTTCTATAGTTGACCCAATTATAATGATCAAGTTTGATAGACTTGAGGACAAGGCTAACCTAATGCGTACCGTGGGTGCACTACGGCGTGAAACGAAAAGCCAGCTTTCTCTAAGTTATGTTGGCATAGATTCGCCCACTCCAATCTATCTGAACGAACAGCTGACTAAAACGAACTATGAGATTTTTAAAGCAGCCATGCACATGAAGCGTCAGAAGGTCCTATCGGCTGTCTTCACTCGTCGAGCAATGGTCCACGTAAAGAAGACGGGCAGTGATCAGGCCCTATGCATTGAGAACATGAAGGCCCTTACCGACATTAATCCTGATCGTCATGAGACACCTGCTGAAACTGACTCTAGGAAGGATGGAGCGACACCTAATTTATTTCGTTAATGCAGTTCAACTAAATGTTCTATATGTTCATTTTAAGGTATTATTAGTTCTCTTTATATTTACTTTCAATTGCAATTTGTACTTTTATTATATTATGTGTGGTACTGTGTGTGTGTTCCAGGTCTTAGCACTTCAAAATACTTATACTTCTTTTACTTATGTCTGCAATCGAGCCTAATCCAAACTTTAACAGCCATGCATTGATCAGAATTCTTTGTAAACAAACTACTGGTCTGAAAATATGTCACATAAATGCGCAAAGTCTGACTAATAAAATCGATGAGTTCAGGTACCTATTCGAAAATTCAAAAGTCGATGTCATCTGTGTTTCCGAAACTTGGTTCACGTCCGATATCAGTAGTTCATATCTTCGTTGTGCTGATTACAATCTGTTTCGTTCTGATAGAGTAAATCATGCCGGCGGTGTTGCTATTTTTGTCCGTAAACAATTTAAATGTAAAGTTATACGTCAGCAAGAGCTAGAGAGTGCAATAGAATACTTATTTGTAGAAGTACGAGGAAACAATTCTCAAAACATTCATATTGGCTGTGCCTATAGACCACATCGTGCTACTTGCTACTCAGATCTACTTGCCAATCTGACTGCCCTAACATGGACATACAAAAATATTGCATTAACCGGTGATTTCAACAGTGACCTTCTAACTGAAACTAGTCTCTGCGCAGAACTATTATCACTCGGACTTCAGCCAGCAAATGTCACACACCCTACCCATTTCACAAAATCCTCACAAACCCTACTAGATGTATTTTTCGTAGATGACGCAAGTAAAATCCTTTTATATGACCAGGTATCTGTTCCAGTTTTCTCGCGGCATGATCTTATCTACTTGACGTAAAGCATAGACGTCAGCGCTGAGGAATACTCCATAACCTATCGGGCCTTAAAAGATATAAGCTATACGCTACTGGACTCAGAGTGTAACTCTTACAACTGGCAAGCATTGTATACAATTCCCAATGTTGATTTACAGTTAGAGTTCTTTAACAACAATATCGAGCTTCTATACAACAAATATGTACCAGTCAAAACCAAAAAAAATTAGGCCAAATGAGAACCCATGGATTAGCATGGAAATCAAAAATACAATTAATGCATGTGATAGGGCCTATAGAAAGTGGAAACGCTATAAAACAGATTACTTACACAAGCAGTACAGTTCCTTGAGAATAAAGGTCAATAAGTCATGCTGGTTAGCTAAAAGGAAATTCTATCAACAGAAATTCAATAATGTGTCATCTGGTAAAGAATTCTGGAAAAACATAAAAAGTATTTTAGTAGGAAAACAACGACAAGTGACAGCTTGCCATATTAATGCTAATGAATTAAATAATAAATTTGTGAAATCTCAACCTTTAGTACCTGATCAAACTAACAACCCGTACCTGAACACATTGCCAAACAACAACTGTGATGTCCTACAGTCCATGTTAAATATAAAATCAAGTGCAATGGGTCTCGATAATATACATCCAAAATTTTTACTAATCCTTGTCCCCAAGCTACTTCCATATATAACACACATTTTTAATACAGCAATAACATCTTCTACATTTCCAACATGCTGGAAGACAGCCAAAGTACTTCCTATACCAAAAAAAAAGGGTGAATATAGACCGATACCCATACTTTCCTTTCTATCCAAAGCATTTGAGCGCCTAGTCTCCACACAAATTAATTTGTATCTTCACGATAATTCACTGTTGAATACACGACAACATGAAAACGGATGACAGGCAAGTTACATTTCTAACACTGCTAGACTATAGCAAGGCTTTCGACACTGTCGATCATTTTATTCTGTGTACTAAGTTAGAAAAACTACATAATTTTTCAAACCCAGCTACAAGCTTGGTAAGAACATACCTAATGGGCCGATCCCAATGTGTTGTAACGGAGTCTGAGACCTCTGACTTTTTATTTACTAAGCGTGGTGTCCCCCAAGGGTCGGTCCTTGGACCATTACTGTTTTTGATATATGTGAACGATCTTCCAAATGTCTTGTCTAATTGTGAAGTCCAGATGTATGCTGACGATATGCAAATGTATGTGAGTCGTCCATATAGCCGTATATCTGAATGTATTGATGTCAGTAATAGTGAACTTAAACTAGTTAGCAATTGGGCAATGAATAACGGTCTTCAAATAAATCCAAAAAAATCCAAATGTTTGATAATTTTTAAAAAGAAATAAACCCACCAGTGCAAAGGCTCAAGGTTGATACTGATGAGATTGAATACGTAAATCGAGCTAACAACCTCGGAATTGTGTTCAATAGCACTCTTTCGTGGTCCAATCATATCGACTATATAGTTGGTAAGACGTATTGTCAACTACGTCAATTAAAACTGATCCAGAGTATTTTACCAACCCATAGTAAAATGGTATTAGCAAAGTCGATTATAATCCCTTCACTTTTATACTGCATTGAAATATTTGGAAAATGCGACTCAATAAGTAGGAATAAATTAACCGTAGCATACAACAATATAGCAAGATTTATTTTCAATATTAAACCACACGATTCAATTTCAAGTCATGATAAACAAATCTTTGGACTAGACTTTTCCACATTAGCTGAATTTAGGACACTGATTCTCCTTCACAAAATAGTCACGACCAAGGAACCAAATTACTTGTTTTCGTTTCTCAACTTTGCACAATCAGCCAGAACGAATAATATAATTCCCACAAGAATCAACTATTCCTCGAGTGAAAATCACTTCTTTGCATGGGCTGTTAAGCTTTAGAATAATTTACCACACAGTTTAAAGAATACAAGAAGTGCTAGACAGTTTCGGAAAGAATTATTATTAATGTTAAAAAATAACTAACCCACAACCACACACAACTAATTATAAATCCAAGAACTAACTATAGATAAGAATTCAAAAAAAAAAAAAAAAAAAAAAAATTTTGCTACGGATAATAATCAAAACTTGCAAATATGTTTAAGTGATTCTGTAAAACTTTCTGTAAGATTGTAAACTTTGTTTTGTGACTAGTGCTTTACTTTTAAGTTAAATTGTTAACTTTAGCGCTAGGAAGATAAATAAATAATAATAATAATAATAATGTCATCCATATAAACATGACATGTTTTACCGACTTGTTCTCTTAAATTATCATCCATCGCTCGCTGGAATATTCTAGGAGCGTTTGTCAAACCGAAAGTCATTCTTAGGAATTCGTATTTCCCATTGTTTATTGAAAATGAGGTTTTATGTACGTCTGGTTCACTCATGAGAATCTGATGAAATCCAGATTCCAAGTCAATTGTTGAGAAATATTTGGCTTTTCCAAGATTTGATAAAATCACTGAAGGGTCCTGCATTGGATATCTATCCGGTATAGTATTTTCGTTAAGTTTTTTATAATCTATTACGAGTCTGAGCTTTGGAGTTCCATCTTCATTGAGACCCTTTTTTGGTACCACCAGTACAGGTGAATTATAAGGACTTCTACTTGACCTTATAATTTCTTCTTTAAGCATTCGACTTATTTCAGAATTTACAAAATCTGAAGCTGATAGAGCATAAGGGTATTGTTTACTGTAAATGGCCCTGTCATTTACGGTGTTTATTTCACCGCGTATATCTGTCCTAAAAGGAATCTGCATATTTATTTTGGAATGTTCTTCATTGATAATATTGTGTGGATTTTCTTTATGAGACTTTTTTACAAGAATTTTGTTGAATTGGGAGCGACTCAGAGGTACACTCCCAAGCTTTTTATTTTCAATTCTGATTTCTTAATTCTTTTACATGTTTGCATAAAGCTAAGATTGGCCGGCTATGTCGGCAGAGACGCCGGCAGAGCTGCGGTCGACGCTTATGTATAATTGTGCTTATATATGAGAGAGAGAGATACTATGTTCACTTGGCCGTCGGAGCGGTCGCACATATCAAATATGCTGGCACTGCAGTCTCCACGCATTCGAGGGCGGTCATATATCCGGGCACTCGGGAACTGCTAGGTTTATATATTTGTGTTTTGTTATTGTGGCCAAATGCTACAATGCCAAGTAAGGTATCTGTACTTAAATCGATGCGTAACACTGAGTACAGTGTGCATTCGATATGTGAACATACTACATCTCCCTCCTTTTGAAAAATAACTTAATTATATGGAGTTATTCTTTAGGTGTATATTTAATATAAATGAAAATATATTTATTATTTTTTTTTTAGTTTTTATGTAGTTTAATTTATTAAAAATTGTTTTGAATCAGAAAGTATTGTTTTGAATCAAAAGTAATATTTATATATAATTTATTTATTTTATTATTTTTTTTTTCAAAATAATTACGGTTGTTATCGCGTATGGTTCTTTTTGCGTATGGTCATACGTGATATATATATTTCAGAATTAAAGTGATTATGAAATAAAAATTGTTAACCTATCCTTATGAACTGTTTGCTTCTTATTTTTGTTATTTTAAATTACTATGTTTTCTCTTTCTTCTATACTTTCTACCTTATATGGTCCAGTGTATTTACAGTCTAGCTTGTGCCCTGTTTCATTTTTTAGTAAAACTTGGTCTCCGATTTTTAAATCAAAGTTCAAAATATTTCTGTCATAGTTAAGTTTTTGTTTGTGTTTATGGCATTCTAACATAAATCTAGCTCTCTTAAATGCTTGTTCTAGTCTAAACTTAGATTCTTTAGCGTAATCATCTGTGTTATATAATGGCTTTATATTATCTATACTATTAAGGTGTTTGGCTAAATTAGATGTTTCACCAAAAACTAACTCGTATGGACAATAGTCATGTGCCATAGAGGGTGTTGTATTGAAGCAGTATACGAAGTATTGAAACCATACATCCCAATCTGTTTTATCAACTGAGATGTATGAGCAGATGAACTCAATAAATGTTCTGTGGCTTCGCTCCACGTTTCATACAGTCTGGTGATGATGTGCTGTTGAAAATAAAAAATATAAAGTCCAGACTTTTCAATAAATTTAAAATGTGCGGTTCACAATCTGCCTTCTCTCTGTACCTAAGGGCTCGGTCAAATTTTATCGTGCTTAACGCCCGGTGTTATAAAAGCTATTTGACTCGTTGTAGGGTCCAATTTTCACAAGATCCAAAACAGTTTTATAATTTTGTTAACACTAAGCGTAAATCAGCCTGTTACCCTTCATCACTATCATTTGAAAACTCTACGGCAAACTCTGATCAGGAAATTGCCGATCTATTTGCCCAGTTCTTCCAGACAACATATTCTGTTTCATCCCGTCCAAATCCGTCTTATTCAAATGCCATACCCAAGTCAAACTTGATTTTTTGTCCGAGATTAAGCGAAAGCTCCCTTCTTTTGGATCTCCATAAAGTTAAGCCAGTCTATTCACCGGGTCCGGACGGAGTTCCAGGCTGCGTCCTTAAATACTGTGCTGAAACTCTGTGTAGACCTCTGTACAAATTGTTTACTTTGTCTTTAAAAACATCTCATTTCCCACTTATTTGGAAGGAGTCATTTGTCATTCCCCTTCATAAGAAAGGAAATAAATGCAATACAAGTAATTACAGAGGCATATCCAAATTATCCGCCATCCCAAAGCTTTTCGAAAATACTATTACACCCCATTTGCAGCATCTTTGTAGATCGATTATATCTCCATGTCAACATGGATTTATAAGGCGAAGATCTACGACGACAAACCTCTTGGAGCTAACGTCTTTTGTAATAAATGGCTTTAGAAAGAACATGCAGACTGATGTAGTTTACACTGATTTTAGTAAAGCGTTTGATTCAGTAAATCACTCGCTTCTTGTATTAAAGCTAGACTTATTAGGGTTTCCATGTGATCTTCTAACATGGATCTCAAGTTATCTGAGTGGTAGGACTCAACGAGTGCTTTTTAAAAACTCGATCTCGGATTTGATCCGAGTTACTTCAGGGGTCCCACAAGGAAGCCACCTTGGCCCACTTCTTTTTACTTTATTTATAAACGATCTCCCTCTAGTCTTGACAAAGTCGCGTGTCCTTATGTACGCAGATGACGTTAAGTTATGCCTGCAATATAACGAAATTTCTAGCAGTTCCGACTTACAATCTGACCTAAATGCTTTTCAAACATGGTGTTGTGAAAATCTTTTGGATTTAAATAGCGCTAAGTGCAAAGTAATGACATTTTTTCGGGTGAACCCACAATACGCAAAGTATACGCTGGGTGGTTGTGCGTTGTCTAGAATTACGCAAGTTGATGACCTTGGCGTCCTCCTTGACCCAAAACTTAAGTTTTGTGACCATATTACTTCTATAGTAAATAAAGCCAGGGGAGTACTTGGATTTATAAAAAGGTGGTCAAAGGAATTCGATGATCCCTATGTTACAAAGACTCTGTATATTTCACTAGTCCGTCCAATCCTTGAGTACTGTTCAGCAGTTTGGAGTCCTCAGTATGGTGTACATATAGACCGGATAGAGTCTGTGCAAAAGAACTTTTTATTATTTACTCTACGGGGCCTTAACTGGAATGCAAGCCTTATTTTACCATCCTACTCTAGTAGACTCCTCCTAATTAATCTACCATCATTAGTAAACCGTAGAACGATGCTTGGCACAACTTTTATCTATAAACTTATTCACGGAGAAGTGGAGAGTCCCGAGTTACTGGGTCGCATAAGCTTCTCCGTGCCTAATAGAATTACCAGGAACTATGTTCCTCTTACATTAAATATTTGTAGATCTAACTTTGATATGCATGAACCGTTTAGAGTACTGTGTAACGACTATAATAGACTATACCACATTATTTCTACTACCGACTCTTTGCCAAGCTTAAAAGCATTAATTTTATCTTACTTAGCACAAAATTAGTATTAGTATTTAGTCTCGTACGTATTTCTAATCTTAGTCTGTCCGCTTCTACATTGTGCTTTTTAACTTCTCGCGATCTCGTTTTTACGCCTATAAGGCTCCGCGCGTAACAAGCACTGCTTGGTGTCGTAAGGGCCACTTGTTTGCGCTGATCTTAGTGCATCAACGTCCGAACGGATTGGAAAAAAAAAAAAAAAAAAAAAAGTTATGTTTCTGATATTTAAGTTTTTACATAAATCGAATCTTTTGTATTCTGTTGAACTCAATAAATGAACTCAATAAATGTTCTGTGGCTTCGCTCCACGGTTCCTACAGTCTGGTGATGATGTGCTGTTGAAGTTATGTTTTTGATATTTAAGTTTTTACATAAATCGAATCTTTTGTATTCTCTTCCCATGTCCGTGATGAACGTCTTCATTTTAAAATAACAATATAGCTTTTGCTACTGTTTTTGCACTTTTGTTCTGAATTGGTATTGCTACAAGGTACTTAGTTAAATCGCAAACTATGTATTCATTTCTTTGTTCAGATTTAGGTAGTGGACCGATCGTATCCACAATTACCCTGTCGAAAGCCGTTTGTGGCGTTTCGGTGATAGTTAATGGGGTCTTTGTATGTTTTGTTGTCGTTGCTTTTTGGCATTTAGGACAATTTCTTATATATTTTGTTATATCTTTGGTCATGTTTTTTCAATAATAATGCCTTTTTATTTTTATACCCTTGCAGAGGGTATTATAATTTTGGTCAAAAGTGTGCAACGCAGTGAAGAAGACATCTCCGACCCTATAAAGTATATATATTCTTGATCAGGATCACCTCCTGAGTTGATATAGCCATGTCCGTCTGTCCGTCTGTCCGTCTGTCCGTCTGTCCGTCTGTCCGTCTGTCCGTCTGTCTGTCCGTCTGTCTGTCCGTCTGTCTGTTTCTACGCGAACTAGTCTCTCAGTTTTAAAGCTATCGAATTGAAACTTTGCACACACCCTTCTTTCCTTTGCACGCAGTATATAAGTCGGAACGGCCGGGATCGGCCGACTATATCCTATAGCTGCCATATAACTGAACGATAGGAAATGCCATAACTCTGCTGTTTGTAAAGTTAGGAAGTTGGGATTTTCTATGGCTTCTTTATTTGGCCAATCAATTTGACCTACCAAATTTCATAAGGATCGGCCGACTATATCCTATAGCTCCCATATAACGATAGGAAATAGCATAACTTTGGTGTTTTTAGAGTTAGGAAGTTGGGATTTTCTATAGGTTTTATATTTGGCCAATCAATCCGACCTACCAAATTTTATAGGGATCGGCCGACTATATCCTATAGCTGCCATATAACTGAACGATTGAAATTACCATAACTTTGGTGTTTTTAAAGTTAGGAAGTTGGGATTATTATTAGTATTAAGAATGCATCATATGAACAATTTTGGAGAATATTATTTACAGAATATTCTGCAAGGGTATATCAACTTCGGCTCCGCCCGAAGTTAGCTTTCCTTTCTTGTTGCTAATGTTCTAGCTATGCCTGTATGACCTCCTTGTATTAGATCATCATGGAATGTAAACAGTTATGACGGTTTGTCGTTGTCGGGTGGCTCAGGGATGGCCAGTGGTTCGTCAAAAGAATTTGTTTGTGTCAGGCGTGGTTACTGAAAGAGAGTTCCGACCCAGCCCAGAGTAGAAGTCGTGGGGAATTACTGAGTAATTGATTATAACTAGGTTTTATTTCAGTAAGAATCTTGACATTTGATTAATAACTAACGATTTCTCCGGATTGGCGGGGTGCCGCCCTTGCTGCCTTCGCTTCCTTCGTACACTTCGAATACCTGCGAGAGAGAGAGGATTGCTTGGGGACCTTGAGGTCAGCCACAAGAGAGAGAGAATTCAGCCGGTGAACCGTGCCGTAAGGAGGTGTGATCCTGAAATCAGACGTCTCCTAGAGATACCTCCAGGCCGGCAAGCCGAGAAGGTTAGAGGGAGGAGGAAGTACTACGGGAGCTAACTACAATGTATAAGTGGACTTGGATCGAATGATCTAGTCCACCAAAAGATGACTTTGCTGCTTACCACCACAGGGGAGTTGCCTCTATACCCTTAGACGGTTGGCTGCTAAGTGCCTTTCTATGGCCGTGGTCCGTCTTATATAGGGCTCGGCGAGATCTAGTGTGCCCGCCGCCTGTGTGGGATTTGCCTGTTCAAGTGTGACCATCTCTCTCGGTCTAGTGTGCCCACGCGCGATCGTTGGCGCGCGCGCGTTCTTAGTTTGAATTTAAACGCTCCTTTCGTTTAACTTTTTTAGTCTTTTTTATTGTCGTTTTATACCTTGTTTTTGTGCGCGCATTGTCACACAGTAATGCTTCTTTCTCTTTATCATTATTTGATAATTGGGTCACCGGCTTGAGTAGCGCTACGCTGTCTTTTCCCTTAAGATATTCCACAGTAAAATCATATTCTTGCAAGTTTAATCTCATTCGTGTTAATTTCAAACTTGTATTTGTCATTGAAAATATATATATATTTTTTTTTTTCGCGCGGAGTCCCACGGCCCACTTACCCGCCCAACCGACCGAGGGGCGCAGCCGTGTATCGTACGGCACGATTCGCGATAAGATAGACGCGAGATAGGAAAATAAAGGTAAAGGTCCGGGGAAAAAAGTAATAGTTAGATCAATCTTGTGCCAATGAAGCAAGTATTAATCGTTTTAGGAGCGGCAGAGAGTCAAGATTTGATATTACAGGAAAAAGTCTATTATAGTCAGAACATAATACTCTGAAAGACTCATGCAAGGCATAGTTAGATCTACAATGATTTAAAGTTAGGGGAATATAATTTCTGGTTAATCTACTTGGCACAGAAAAGTTTAGCCGACTTAACAAGTCGGGGCAGTCAATATCACCATGTATAAGGTTATAAATAAAGATAGTACCAAGCATCGTTCTACGGTTGGCTAGGGATGGTAAATTAATCAAAAGAAGTCTACTAGAATAAGAAGGTAAGATAAGATTTGCATCCCAGTTTAGGCGCCGTAAAGCAAAAAGAAGGAAGTTTTTTTGTACAGATTCAATACGACCAATATGTATTCCGTATTGTGGACTCCAGACGGGAGACCCATACTCCAGAATCGGACGGACTAGCGAAATATATAAAGTTTTAGTCAAATAAGGATCATCGAATTCTTTTGACCACCTTTTAATAAATCCAAGCACTCCTCTGGCTTTATTAACCATGGACGAAATGTGATTAGAAAATTTTAGTTTTGGGTCCAAGAGAACGCCAAGATCGTTTACAAGAGTTAGTCTATCCAAAGAGCTGCCACTTAACGTGTAAGTCGCGTATATCGGATTGGCCCGATTAAAAGTCATCAGCTTGCACTTGGAACCGTTTAAATTTAGTAAATTATCTCGGCACCAGTTTTGAAAATTATCTAGATCGGATTGCAAGTCTAAATGGCAGGAAATGTCCTTATACTGCAGGCACAACTTAACATCATCTGCGTACATAAGTACGCGAGAATGACTTATAATTGAGGGAAGATCATTAATAAATAATGTAAAAAGTAACGGACCCAGATGGCTCCCTTATGGGACACCGGAGGTAACACGGAGAATTTCAGAAATTGAATTTTTAAAAAGGACCCTTTGTGACCTGCTATTCAGATAACTTGAAATCCATTTAAGCAGATCAACTGGAAAACCTAAAAGGTCGAGTTTTTGAATGAGAAGTAAGTGATTTACAGAGTCAAATGCTTTACTAAAGTCAGTGTAAATGACGTCTGTTTGAAAACTACTATTGAAGCCATTTATCACTAATGAAGTGAGCTCTAGAAGGTTTGTGATTGTGGATCTACGTTTAATAAATCCGTGTTGACACGGAGAAATGATTGATCTGCAAAGGTGCTGCAAATGAGGAGTAATAATTTTTTCAAAAAGCTTAGGAATAGCTGACAACTTAGAAATACCTCTGTAGTTACTGGCTTCTAACTTGTTACCTTTTTTGAAAAGAGGAATAACAAATGATTCCTTCCAAATATTTGGGAATTGGGAGGTTTCTATAGATAAGGTAAACAACTTGTGAAGAGGTTTGCACAGGGCCTTAGCGCAATACCTAAGCACGCACCCAGGAATACCATCGGGCCCTGGCGAATAAACAGGTTTAATACGAAGAAGATCCAAAAGAAGAGAGCTTTCTGTTAAAGTGGGACAGAATATGAGGAATTAGAGTAAGTCGTTTGAAAAAATTGGGCAAATAAATCGGCTATTGCCTGATCTGTGGTTGCCGTCATGTTTTCGAACGATAGCGAGGAAGGAAAGGAATTAGATTTACGCTTGGTGTTAACAAAATTATAAAACTGTTTCGGGTCCTGAGAGAACTGGACCTTACAACGGTTTAAGTAACTGTTATAACACTGAGCATTAAGCACGGTAAATCATGACCGAGCACTTAAATATCTAGTAAAAACAAATTAAAAACGGGTTTTTTTATTTCCTAAAAAGTCTGGACTTTACATTTCTTAAGTGTGTCAACTCTTTGCTAAACCAAGGTGATTTATTGGAAGTTGACGGATAGTACCACGGAACACAGGAATTAAAAATTGAGTTTATTGCAGTGTAAAAAAGATTAACTGCATCGGACATATTAATGCATAGGTAAAGATCAGACCAATTAAAGCCAGAAATAAAATTATTTAGCCTCAGAAAGTCTGCCTTGCGAAAACAATGTATTCGTTTGGATTTTTCTGATTTTTCTTCTATAACTCTACCCGTATCAAATGAAAGTTCGAATGTTGGGTAATATGGATCTTCAGGTTGCGTGAGTGGTGCTACTCTGGACAGAAACACACCTTCAGGATTTGATACAAAACACAAATCAAGTAGGCGACCTAATGAATTTCGAACATGGTTTACTTGAGATAGAGATATGTCAAGCAGGCCATCAATAAAATCATGCTGTGCTATAGGTAGTAAGACATTCGATCCATCCTCAGTGGACCAAGTAACTCCAGGTATATTAAAATCACCTAGAACTATCAACTGATCCCTATCGGAAAGCTTATTTGCAACGGACTTAATGACGGATAGGCGATTTAAATAATCAGGAAGTTCAGACAACGGCGGAATATATGAGCAAGTTATGTATATAAAGTTACCAGGAAGCGATAACTTTACACAAATAACTTTATAGTGTGTTAGTTATTGTAATCTTGAGTAAGAACAGCTCCACATGCTTGTTTGCTTGCATCTGTTGTTATGCAAATATTGCAATAATGTGGGTCTCATCAATTGGGTTTTTAGGTATTCGAATGCGTTTTGACATTTATCTGTCTGTTCGCGCCAAAGCGACGCTTCCAGTTTCGGGTGAACCGGCTCTGGAATCCTAACAGTCGAGAGAACAGTTTTTTCCAGATCTTCGCATCTCGTTCTCTCGCACTGTTAAGTGTCTCCACTCCGCTCTCCAAGCGGCTCTTGTAACATCCACCCCGTAGCTTTAAGTTTGCTCTAATCTACCAGTGTACGAAGAAAGAAGTGAAGTTGAACTAGTTATACCCGTTACTCGTAGAGTAAAAGGGTATATTGTATTCGTGCAAAAGTATGTAACAGCTAGAAGGAAGCGTTTCCGACCCTATAAAGTATATATAATCTTGTTCAGGATCACTAGCCGAGTTGATCTAGCCATGTCCGTCTGTCCGTCTGTCTGTCTGTCCGTCTGTCCGTCTGTCCGTCCGTATGAACGCTGAGATCTCGGAAACTATAAAAGCTACAAGATTGGCATTTTGCATGCAGATTCTAGGAGTTCCTACGCAGCGCAAGTTTGTTTCAAAAAGGTGCCACGCCCCCTTTAACGCCCACAATCGCTTATATACGATTTTAAAAATTTAAATATTTCGGAAAAGTAAAATTTCAGTTTTATTGTGTTTATGAATACCTATCGAAATGTAGAAGAAATTTTTCAAATCGGACCATTCGTTAAAAAGTTATGCGTGATCAAAGTTTCTATCTCCATCTCCCTCGCACTCCTTTTACCTGAGTAACGGGTATCTGATATTCGGGGCACCCGACTATAGCGTTCTCTCTTGTTTTGAAATAAATTCTACGTAAAGTGAAAAATAAATAATTTTCCTGGACTACAAAATTCACCCCGTTGGAAAGCCCGCCCCTTCGCCAGTTCATGGTTCTTCGAGCCGGATAATTCCAGAAGAGGAGAAGAAGTTCCAAGCACCAGCGTTCAACCGGCTGATTTTCCCGAATTTCTCTTTCATCATTCAAGATAAGTACGACCGTTCTTATTTATACTCATTTCTGCCGACCAGCCAGATATTTCCAATTTAAATTAAATCCAATTTCTTATATCTGTCTGATCGGTCATTCCATTGTGCATACGATCCCCATATTCCGGCTTATTTTTCGTATTGCTATTTCCATCTTCATACGGTCGCCATTTTCCGGCTTCTTTCTTCATATTTCCCATTTCCATATTCTTGTTCAAACGGACATATAATCCAGATGCACACTCTTTAATGTACGTACATATGCCAGACCATCTCAACATATTTATGTAAGGAAACATACACGTACCTCCATTCGCGGTACCCCCTGCAACAATTTCTACAGCGACATTTACCATACAGTCCACATTATCTCCAATTTCCAAATTTATTACAAATTACAATTTAAATTACAATTTATTCACATACATTACCGAGTTCCCACAAACACACATATCCATACGCCCATACATACACACATACATATGTATAACCCTAACGCATGCTTATCAATGTAAGTACATATCGACATATCCATTTCAACATATGCACATAAGGGGAAAAGTCGTAGCGTAACGTAAGTCAACGTAAGCACGATAACCCACATACGTTCCTTCGCGGTACACCCTACAAACATTTCGAAGTCGACATTTACAATACAGTCCACATAATTTATAATTTCCAAATATAGGAAGTACTATACACACATGTAATCCTGATGCATGCTGATTAAGATACATATATTAATATATGCATTAATATCTATTATACATATTACCAAAAATAACTCGATTCCACCGAACCCATCACCACGACACGCCTTTCCAGAATTTTCATGATATTTATTTCAGCAGCGCTAATTCGCACACGCCGTCGGCTCACATCCATTAAATAAAAATAAATAAATACATTTTTGTTTGTGCAAGCCGTGACGGTGCGCAATATATATATATTTTGTCCGATTCCTACAGCTCATTTTCGCAGCACAGCAACCAACTACAAATATCTTGCAGAATATTATTTGCAAATCATCGTTATTTTCCTCGCATATAAAAATAGTTGTTCCGAAAACTTTGAAATTTGTGCTAGTGTGCCGTTTCCACATATTCCAAAAGTAGACCGGAGCTGCAACGCTAATAGCAAAAACAGGCGGACCACTTGTAATCTATACCAAGGATACTTACCACTGCGATATATTATTTTTTTTTGTTTTTTTTTTTTAAACAAAATTAAATTAATTCCATACGATTTTTGTCACGTCGCTTCACTATACATTGACATTGTTGACATTCCGCTTTTAGGATTTTCGAACTTTTGGGGCCGCACCTGTATCTTCCGGAAGATATCGATTTCGTCGTCCCTTTTCTTTTCGAATCCAACCCGGTGATCCGCAACATCGTGACCACATTCCAGGACAGACTTTTCCGGGCGAGTCTAATTTTTACAAAACCAGATAGGTTTGCTCAGTTAAACTGATTTCTGGAATGCCAGGAGACATAACGAAGTTATCAGTTCCGTCTGCAAATAAAACGCGATCGCTATCCGCATCTTCTCGCGCGCGCACCTCAAGCCCACTAGCCCCAAAATCAATAACGAAGGCAAAGAGCGAAACTTCATTAGCCACCCAAGAAGGCGACCAGAAGTTGTCTATTCCTACGAGCAATCAGAAACGATTGTCTCTGAGTCCGCTCACGCCTAAAGTTAGGTCACAAATCCAGACCAAGTCCATAAAGTCGCTTCCAACTCGTTCTCAGGCAAAAATGAGCAACGAAATTGCAATTGCAGCCCTCGCGCGGTTTATCACGGTGTCCGACCGTATGAGCCATTTCAGAGCGACGATTGAAACTCCAGGGCCGTCACCTCCGTCTGTCCACACCTGCAAAATCCGTAAGGAGCAAGTCCGCTCCCTATGGGACAAAGCCGAGAAAGAATTCAAAGCGTGTTTAGACACGATCACCAGTATTTTGCACCGCAAATACGAATACTGCTATTCGGTGTACGAAGAGCTGGCTGTTCAGCTCAGCGAGTTAATTGACCGAGCCACCGAGCACCGACAATCAGTCCGCGTACATTCCGTCAGGGTGCCGGTTGCCTCCATGTGATACAGAGGTATTCGAGGGAGAATATCTCAAATGGCCAACGTTCAGAGACCTTTTCACTGCCGTCTACGTCAACAACACACGGTTGACGCCGGTCGAGAAGGCGTTTAGTGAACAGCCAGCTCAAGCTCCTATTTAACTTGAGTTCCCTTAATTCCGAAACTGGCCACTCCATAAAAGAGCTTCAGAGCACCATCCAAGTGTGCCTCACATCATTAGCCCATTCCAAAACATCAACGGAAAATTGGGATTGCTTTCTGGTATACCTGTGCGCCAGTAAGTTGCCCAGGTTGACCCTGTCCTTGTGGGAACAATCCCTTACATCAAAGTCCGATATTCCTACATGGGATGAGATGAACGCGTTTCTTAGCGATAGGTATAGAGCCTTAGAAGCCATTGAGGATATGAAGCAGAGTCTTGGTGGTCCGTGAACTTCCAAAATCACTCCTTTGAAGCCAAAGTGAGTGTCAAACCAAAGAGCTGCGATTCGTGCTCTAAAGAGAGTCACCCAGTGCGGTTGTGCCCTCGCTTCATTCAGATGGCAATCGAGGCGCGGGAAAGTCACATAAAAGAGAAGCAGTTATGTTTGAATTGCTTCGCGAGAGGCCATCAGCTCCGGGATTGTTCCAGTACGCTCAGATGTTTCGTATGCCGAGGGAGACATCACACGCTTTTGCATCGAGGCACCCCTTTTTCCAACAATCCAAGTCCCTTTGGGAATGCGAGACCTAGAGCCTATCCTCCGGCGGGAGGCTCAGACATTCCAGATGAACATTCAAATGTACAAGTCTGTTTTGCCTCAGGCTCAACGGCAGTTCTTTTGGGCACGGCAATGATTGATATCTGCCACCTCGGTACCCACTTAACAATCTGCCGTGCCGTTCCGCCCCATT
The DNA here is from genome assembly GCA_018153365.1 of Drosophila fuyamai. Classification (NCBI taxonomy): domain Eukaryota; kingdom Metazoa; phylum Arthropoda; class Insecta; order Diptera; family Drosophilidae; genus Drosophila; species Drosophila fuyamai. Next base: position 106,073 of record JAECXW010000545.1, read on the forward strand.
CAAGCTCAAGTGGTTTAAATCAGACAGTTTCTGCCCAGTCAACACGGCTTTGCCATTTCGCTATTCGGTCTCCTACTAAGCCGATCCTGCAGTTAGACACCGCAGCGTATGTTCTGCCAGAATTAGCAGGCAGATTACCCTCACATTCCATTCCACAAGATGTCCTAAAAGATTTGCCAAACCTTCAATGGGCAGATCCCACATTTCTCCAGAGTTTCCAGATAGACGTTCTTATCGGAGCTGATAGCCTTCCATCCGTGCTGCTGAGTGGCACAAAGACCCACATCTGCGGATCTCTTTTTGGGCAAGAGACCATCTTCGGGTGGGTGCTCACTGGTCCAGTGTCCATGTCCACAAGCAACCAAGTCTCAGCCTTTATGACTCAAGTTACGAAGCCAACTGAGGCGTCCTTAGACAAACTTCTTACGAAGTTTTGGGAGGTGGAAAATCTACCATCAAAAATGGTAAAAGAGTCCGATTCCGTCTGCGAAAGTAATTTTCTACGAACCACAACTAGAGACGCGAGCGGGATGTACGTAGTGACGTTACCGTTCTGCGACCCCGATCATTGTGGATCTGTGTTGGGATACTCAAGGTCTATTGCACTTACTCAGTTTCTGAGAAACAAGAATCGTTTACGAAGAGACACTCCATTAAATGAGCAGTACAACTCCGTGATCCAAGAATATTTGAATTTAGGCCATATGAGAGAGGTTTCGCCCACTCACAATTCTAAAAACTACTACCTCCCACATCATGCGGTAATAAAACCCGAATGCACCACCACGAAACTGCGGGTGGTATTCAACGCTTCTAGCCCTTCAGCAAATGGGACTAGCTTGAACGATGTGCTTCATGCCGGTCCAGTCCTCCAATCTGACTTAACGATTCAGATTTTAAAGTGGCGCTATTTCAAGTATGTCTTTAGAGCGGACATCACTAAAATGTATAGGCAGATCTGGGTCGATCCAAAGCACACGCCCTTTCAAAGGATTCTATTCCGAAACAAGGAAGGTGACATTTGAGATTACGAGCTGAAAACTGTAACATTCGGTGTCAATTGCGCGCCCTATCTCGCCATCCGAGTGCTGCAACAACTGGCTGATGACGTAGATCAGCAGTTTCCGAAAGCCAGTCATATAATCCGCAACTTCATGTATGTTGATGACGTTTTAGCAGGATCGAATTCTCAACAAGAAGCTCAACTTACCACCCAGGAGTTAGTAACCGCTTTGAATTCTGACGGTTTTCCGCTTAGAAAGTGGACTTCCAACCACAAGGGGGTTTTAAAGGACATTCCAAATGAGCATCTTCTCCATGCTGAGTTCCTGAATATTGATGCCGAAAGCACAGCCAAAACTCTCGGCGTTCGCTGGAGAGCAACCACCGACGAGTTCTACTTCGTGCCTTCTGAAATATCCGTCAAATCCTCCTATACAAAAAGAGAAGTTCTCTCCCAGATCGCAAAGCTATTCGATACCGCTGGATGGCATGCCCCGTTCATTGTCCGGTCCAAAATTTTTATGCAGGAGATCTGGCTGCAAGAGTTATGCTGGGATGACAACCTTCCCGACGAAATGAGCCATAGATGGCAAATGTTCCTGCAAAGTTATTCCGATCTCGATCAATCCGTATTCCGAGATGGGTCGGTTACCAGCCTCAGGTAAAAATCGAGCTTTACGGTTTCTGTGACGCTTTCCAAAAGGCCTATGGGGCTGCGCTGTATGTCAGGGTTGAAGTCGGTCAGCAGATATTGACTAATATGCTTACGGCAAAGGCCCGGGTTGCCGCTGTGAAAACTGTATCCCTCCCCCGACTCGAGCTATGTGGTGCCCTATTGCTGGCAGATATGGCATCCACCATCCTTCCAAATAGTCAGACAGCTCTGAGATTTTCTGCTGGACAGATTCCACCATTGTCCTGGCATGGTTAAAAAAACCAGCCTGCTCCTGGACCACATTCGTAGCCAACCGTGTAACCAAAATAGCTCAAGCTACAAAGATTGAGAATTGGTCACATGTGCGATCAGAACACAATTCTGCCGACCTAGCTAGTCGCGGCGTGTCCCTGCAAGAGTTGGGCGATAGCACCCTCTGGTGGCATGGGTCCCAATGGTTACAACTGCCCAAACTTAAATGGCCAGAAACTTCGGATCCACACCCTGTCACTGAGTTAGAGCAGCGCGCGGTGAAGGTTCATTTCGTAAAGCTCCGCGCTGATGATTTCCTTGAGCGTTTCTCTAGACTAGACAAGGCATTACGAGTCCTAGCTTACGTCCAAAGGTTCCTAAATCGCTGTCGTAAGGCTCCGGTAAGTCCGGATAGGCAGCTCAGTAATCGGGAAATCCGGGAAGATGAGAAAACTTACATAATACTTGCCCAGCGTGTAGAGTACGCGCTCGAGCTTCGATTGTTGCGAAGTAAAAGTTCCATACCCGCATCAAGCCAAATTATACAGTATGACGAGCGCCATCCTATAATACTCCCGTACAGCTGTCGGCTATCTCGTCTGCTTGTCCAATTCACGCACCAGATTACACTTCATGGCGGCAACCAATTGATAGTGCGCTTGGTGCGATCCAAATATTGGATTCCTAAAGTCAAGAATCTGGTAAAGGGAGAGGTGAATTCATGCAAGGTGTGCACCATTTATAAAAAAAGAATGCAAACCCAATTGATGGGCGATTTTCCTACTGATCGAGCCTCTTTTTCCAGGCCTTTACTCACACCGGCATCGATTACGCCGGCCCCTTTGAAGTTAAAAACTACACAGGGAGAGCATGTCTCATCAATAAGGGATATGTTTGTGTGTTTTTCTACGAAGGCCATCCATTTGGAACCCACCTCCGACCTTACAACTGAGAAGTTTCTAGCAACGTTTGCACGTTTTGTAGCTAGACGAGGTTGTCCTCAGCGGGTCCATTCCGACAACGGCAAAACTTTTGTTGGCGCCTCAAGTCTTCTTTCCCGTGACTTTACGCAAGCGCTAAAGGAGTCGGTGACTGATGCGTATAGCCATCAGGGACTCGTGTGGCGTTTCATACCCCCAGGAGCTCCTCATATGGGAGGCCTGTCGGAGGCAGGAGTAAAGAGTTTTAAAACTCTGTTTTACAAATCCACGTCCGCTAGCAAGTATACCTTCGAAGAGCTTTCCACGCTTCTTGCCATGATTGAAGCCTGCCTTAATTCCAGACCGCTTTCTCCAATGTCATAGGACCCGACAGACTTGCGTCAGTGCCAACGCCAGGCCATTTTCTGATCGGGGGTCCGTTGCTTTCCACGGCGGAGCCTGAAATCAAAGGCGAAGCCAAGTCGATTATAAATCGATGGCAACATCTCAAGGCCCAGCATCAACAATTTAGTTCACGATGGAAAGAAGAGGATCTAAAGGAACTCCACAAGCGCAACAAGTGGCTAAGGCCATCCAGAAATCTGCAAGTCGACGATATGGTAGTCGTTAAGGACGATAACTTGCCATCAAATGACTGGCGGCTCGGCAGAATCGTAACTGCTATCCCAGGAGCTGATACTAGAGTACGCGTCGTAGATATTCTTACTTCTCGTGGAAGCATCCGACGTCCGGTCCACAAAGAAGTTCTCCTTCCTATGGAGGCTAAGGCAACCTCTAAATCTCCACAATAATGCCTTCTGTTCCCGCTGCCCACCCCGTAAACATCACTAAAGCGACTCCTTTTCTGATTTGTTTGTTGTTTTGCTTTCTCTTCCAAGTAAAGGTTCAGAATGGCTCCTCGTCCTCGCCCACGCACTTCCCAGACCCTTGTCAGCAGATGTTCTCGAGGTATAAAATCCTACCGCTGCCGAGTCTGCCAGAGTATACATCCGCTACGGAAATGCAACCGATTCCTGAGGCGTCGCCATTCTCCGTCCCCGATTCGTCAGCAGTCAGCACAGCAGCAGGCATCCGCATCGCAGTGTCGATCGTCTGCCCCACCGTCTATTGTGGCCCCATCCGTGACCTCGCTCCTGCATTGTGGTCATCGACACAGGGGCCAACAGCTAGACGGGCGCGCTCATCGACCCGTGTACCCCCGTGAGCAATATAGCTCGCTGGCAGAAGCTTTTCGGCTGCCGACCACGCAAGTTGGAGACGAACGAGTGTGCTCAACGACCATCCGGTCGAGGACGGTCGATTTTAACATGGATATGGCCCTGAAGATCGACAACAGTCTGCGGATCCGAACACCGATTCGTGCGCGAGCGATGAGGTTCGGGCCAAATTCGATACCATCCGACAAGCCGATGACCAGTTCCATCGTCCAGCCACCATCTCCCTGGTGTTGGGATCCGACGTGTACCCGAAAGTGATCCAACCCGGGTTTCTAAACCTTCAAGATGGGCTGCCCGTCGCTCAGAGCACGGCGTTTGGATGGATCGCGTCGGGAGCCTGCCGTCAGTCCTGATGTCCTGCTTCAAGAATTTCTCCCGCAGGGGGGAGGGGGGGGAGAATGTTCGCGCCAAGGCGGCGCTTCCAGTTTCGGGTGAACCGGCCCTGGAATCCTAACAGACGAGAGAACAGTTTTTTCAAAATCTTTGCATCTCGTTCTCTCGCACTGTTAAGTGTCTCCACTCCGCTCTCCAAGCGGCTCTTGTAACATCCACCCCGTAGCTTTAAGTTAAAAAGTATAAATAATTTTCCTGGACTACAAAATGCACCCCGTAGGAAAGCCCGCCCCTTCGCCAGTTAACTGTCCATTCAAATTTAACATTCTTTTTACATAATCTAGTAATGTGACGTGAGTAATCCGAAAATTTTTTATTAAAACGTCTGTAGTAATTGCAAAAGCAAAGGAATCTTTTAGCGCTGTCTGCGTACGTTGGGACTGGGTATTTTTCTATTACTTCGTATTTTTTACTATCTGGTAAAATACCTTTGTCAGTACACTTGTGTCCAAGAAAGGTCACTTCGTGTATGGAAAATGTGCTCTTCTCTGGGTGCAGTTTAAGGTTGTTTTTTCTACATAGATCAAAAACGCTTGCAAGATTTTTAATCATGTGTTTTTCTGAACAACCGATGACAATTAAGTCATCCATATACATAAATGCCTGAGAAGGTTCGATACCTGAAAATTCAATTGTCATCATTCTTTGGAAAAAATTTTGCGCTATTTTTAAACCATGATGACATCCTGACATTAGATCTAGACATGAAAAGCATTTAGCTCTACCTAATTGGTCAAGAATATCATCTATTCTTGGTAGTGGAAATTTATCTGATAAAATTTTTTTGTTAATTTGGCGGTAATCAATTACTAAACACCATCTTTTTGTATTGCAATTTCGGGACTATTAATAATGGACTGTTGAATTCTGAATCTGATGGTTCTATTATTTTATCTTTAATTAGTTATACCCCTTACTCGTAGAGTAAAGTATATATATTCTTGTTCAGGATCACTAGCCGAGTCGATCTAGCCATGTCCGTTTGTCCGTCTGTCCGTCTGTCTGTCCGTCTGTCTGTCCGTATGAACGCTGAGATCTCGGAAACTATAAAAGCTAGAAGATTGGCATTTTGCATGTAGATTTTAGGAGTTCCTACGCAGCGCAAGTTTGTTTCAAAATGGTGCCACGCCCCCTCTGACGCCCACAAGCCACAAGCTGTGGCCACAGTTTTGATGCTATTTTAAAAATTTTAATTGATATGTATTTGTTTCGTCAATACCTATCGATAGGCTAAATATAAGTTTGCCACGCCCACTCTAATCCCCAAAAACCCATTAAACGCTTAAGCCTGGCTAGCGCCTACATTTCCGCCTTTCATGGCACAATAGCGCCATCTAACGGATGACTTTGGCATAGCTGGCCAAGGTGCTCAACAGAGTCAACGTTAATTCTCGATAAAGATTTCTATTAAAGGAAATTGCGATGGTTTTCATTTGTCAATACCGAACTATATCCCAAGAACTATGCAAATCAAATCAAGTTAGCCAAATTGGAGGACTGAGTCAAACAATGGCGTATGTGTGTATGTACATATGTAAGCATATACATATGTATGTGCATATTTACATTGAACACAGTTGCAATTGCCCGGCAAAGATAACTCCTTTCAAAGAAAGCTATTCGCTATACCCGTTACTCGTGTTGTGCAAACATTTAGACTTTAATATACATAATACTATTTAAGAATGTATGTGTTTAGCCAGTATAAGTATGTATGTTTAATATTTCGAGTCAATTTATTGCAATTAAAAAACATAAACATAAACACAGCTGCTGGTGCAGGACAGAAGCTGCCAGCTCTAATAGATCACCGAATTCCAATTGATAATTTGAACTTTTTGTCCTTTTCCTTTTTTCCAGTGGTCACTCTAATTCACATTATGTTAATGCAAAATCTAAATCATTTGAAATGGGGCGCGTATTTTGTCACTTTTTGCTCCTATTCGTTTCTCACAAGTGCATTCACCTGCGATAGAGAGAGACGGAAGAATGGAAAGTTCTAGAAGGCACGGTTCGCCGTTAGCAAAAAGGGCGGGAATCCGTGCAAGTAAATTGGCGGTTATGAACTTTGCATTGCTGCAAACTATTCTGCTCTCGCTTTAGTCTACGACTAACCATCGTATGTGATCTCTCTTCTCGTCTGCGATTGCGATTTTTCTCAATTTGGCTATCTTAAAACAAATCTTCCTTAACGTAAACTATCCATTTTTACTTGCATTTTTGTAACTCATTAAAGTCATTTTTCTGTGCTTAAAACTAACGTAAATTTTGTAAAAAAATTGTTACGCAGTCGCGAGTTGTTGCTGCCTCTGTCGATTTGCTGCCGACGTCGCTGCCGTTGTTTGCTGCTGGACTGGTTGCTGCGCTCGCTGCTAAGTACCCCTTTTAACGTAGATTTTGTTTAAAATAATATATGTAAGATTAAGTCTTTTTCAAGACTTACTCTTAAATTATTATTATTCATTTATTATTATAATCATTATTATTATGCATTTTTGCAAATTTTTTACGTAATTAATTTTTTGCCGCTCTGCCCCTTTTAACGTAGATTTGTTAATAATAGTATAAGATTAAGTCTTTTTCAAGACTTGCTCTTAGATTATTATTATTCATATATTTAACTTTTGCAACTTATTAACGTAATTAATTTTCAATCGCTCTGCCCCTTTACCCGTATATAAATAAAAGAATTCAGCCTTTTTTAAGGCTTATTCTTATATTTCTACACATTTACGTATTTATCTTAGCAATAGTACTATAAGTCTAAGTCTCTTTTTAAGACTTACACTTATAATTCTATTATTTATATAATTTATATATATTATAAAATTTATATTATATATATTATAAAATTTATATTATATGAATATAAGAATTTAGCTATTTTAAATCTTAATTCTTATATTTCTATTAATATACCTAATCAGCTTATATACGCTGATTAGTAGCTTCGTAGTAGTCATTTAAATTTAAGAATTTTAAAAATGCCTCGTTTGAATAGACCCACTGCATCTCAGCGGGCTAGGAACCAATTGTTGAGAAATAGGGCCAATAGGGAAAATCCAGAGTATGCAGAGATGGAGAGGGTAGAAAATTCTGAATCTCAGCGTAGGAGAAGGGAAAATGCAGTAGCCAGGAATTCAGAGCAGGGTGTAAATACAGCGTTTCGTAGGTCAAGACGATTGAATCCGCACACTCGTACGAGTGAGCAGGGAGCAGATACTGCAAGACGTAGGGAAATTCGCTTGGATCCCGTTCTTCGTGTCGGAGAGCAAGCAGCCGACACTCGGCGTCGCTTTATTAGGCGAAGAAACACCGATGAAAGAGCTACAGAGCAGGTTGTTAATACCGCTGACCATCGGTTAAGGCGATTGGATCCCGTTTTTCGTGTGAACAAGAAGCAGATGCTGAAAGACGTAGGGAAACTCGCTCGAACCCCGTTCATCGTGCGGATGAACGAGCATCCGATACTCGGCGTCGCGCTATAAGGCGACAATTAAGAGAAGTCCGAGCTATCGAGCAAGTTGGTAATACCGCTGACCATCGGTTAAGGCGCTTGGATCCCGCTTTCCGTGCGATTCAGCAGGCAGCCGATACTCGGCGTCGCGCTATAAGGCGAAAAGTTAGAGAAGTCCGAGCTACCGAGCAAGTTAGTAATACGGCACACCATCGGTTAATGAGCTTGGATCCCGATCTGCGTGCGAGTCAGCAAGCAGCCGATACTCGGCGTCGCGCTATAAGGCGACAAGTTAGAGAAGTCCGAGCTACCGAGCAAGTTAGTAATACGGCACACCATCGGTTAATGCGCTTGGATCCCGTTCTGCGTGCGAGTCAGCAAGCAGCCGATACTCGGCGTCGCGCATTAATGCGACAAATTAGGCAAGTCCGAACTACAGAGCAGGTCCGAAATACTGCTGACCGTTCGGAAAGGCGCTTGAATCCTGGTTTCCGTGCGGGTGAACAAGCAGCCGATGCTCGGCGGCGTTCTCTGAGGCGGTTGGATGCTACGTATCGTGCGGGTGAGCAAGAAGCAAATACCCTGCAACGAGCGCAGGCAAGATCAACTCAGGATCGCTTATTGGAAAGAGCGCAGGATATGTTTAGGAGAGCTACGGCTAGGAGTTTTAGGGAATGTAGGGCCGTTGAGCAGGCGAGAAATACACTGGCTCGACGAAGTGCTCGTATAGCTGCTCGACAAGCAACTATCGATGCTATTCGAAATATTAGTCAGAGAGTTAGTCAGTATAGAAGCCTCAGTGGCAATAGGGATGCAGAAAACCTTCGGAACGCAAACCGAAGTCAGGAGATTCGATTTGATTTATCCCAGGGAAATAGGACTCCTAGAAATATACCTATTGGATTGAATGCTCACATAGCCAAATTCAATAGTTTAGTAAAACTTGGCCCCGATCAGATTTGCTTCTGCTGCAAGGGATTGTGGTTCCCCAAGCAAATACGAAAGCTTTCTAGAGCCTATTTGGAAGAAAATTGCGAGTTTAAGGAAGAGATTTACCAGAATACAAGCCAGCTTGCTTTCACTGGGGAATCCTTTAAGTTCTGTGGCACATGCCACGGCAATATAAAAGCCCAAAGGTGCCATTTCCAACGGCCTAGACTTCCCAGAAATTCCTCATTCCTTGAGGGGGCTTACTCCCTTGGAGGAGCGACTGATTTCACCTCGCCTTCCATTTATGATAATTAAGTCGATAGGTCATGAGCGTCAGAGTGCAATAAAAGGAGCTGTTGTAAATGTTCCCATTCCGGTTAGCAACATCGTGACGTCCCTTCCACGAGCTTTCCACGAGGCAGAGGTTGTACAGCTCCACCTCAAGCGAAGAATGGAGTACGGACATGATTTCATGGCAGAGCCTTCCAAAATTGCTGACGCCATCAGGTACTTAGTTAGTACAGAGCTTTACAGAAAGCACAATGTGTCAGTAAACGAGCAGTGGATCTCTGATTTCACATCCGAAACTGTTCCATTCGTAGCTACTCAAGCGGACTTAGCCTTTGTAGAGGGACAACTAGCCATCCAGCAGGAGGATGTAAACTTGGAGGCGGGAAATTCCGAAGAGAATGAAGAAGCCGAAGAGCTAAATCCTGGAGGACAGGAAACTCTGCTTGAGAATAACCAGGCACACAATGTAGGAATTCCGAGAATCACAATGGCTCCAGGTGAGGGCCAAAAGCCTCTCGACGTGATTCTCGGTGTCGACTCCGAAGAATTGGCGTTCCCAAGCATTTATGCTGGCGTCAAGAGACCATCTTCGGAAAGTTATACAACCATAGTTAGATCAGAGCTTAGGAACGTAGATAGAAGAGGTTGTAGAACTGACAAGTTGTTCTTCAATTATAAGAAGTTGGAATTGTTGAAAATTCGAAACAATATTTCAACTTGTCTACTTAAGCGGAGCGCTTCTAGCGCGATAACTGCCGCCAATGTACTCGATGAAGCTTTCATGGGAAACTTAATTTCCCATGATGACGGATATCGAATTCTTAAGGACATTCGCACGTCTCCTGCTCACTGGGAAGATGAGAAGAAGAAAGTCATGGCTATGATTCGCCAATTTGGTTTGCCAACTTTCTTCATAACTCTGTCGGCCGCAGAAACTAGGTGCCCAGAGCTGCTAGTACTGCTCAAGCGCAATGTAGATAGGATTGACATTAGTGAGGAGGAAGCTTTGAACTTACAGTTTAGAGAAAAGGCGCGGTTGATCAGAACTGATCCAGTGACGTGTGCTAGGTATTTCGATTATAGGTATAGGGAAGTTCTAAAGCTCATGAAGAAGCAGGGGGGAGTCTTTGGAAGTAACTTTGTTACTACCTATTATTGGCGAGATGAGTTTCAACAGAGAGGTTCCCCTCACATTCACGGCATGTTTTGGCTGAAAAACGCCCCGGAAGTGGATTTCAACAGTGAAGAATCTATTGCTAGTGTAGTAGCCTTCATTGATCAGTTTGTAACTGTGGATGTTACAAACACAGATTTGGCTCCGTATATTGAATACCAAAAGCATAAGCACGGGCATTCGTGCCTTAAAAGGTGCGCGACTCCGTTTGTCGATTCGGTATTCCATACCCCCCAATCCCCCGCACGGAAATATTGAAGCCACTTCCCGAAGAAACTCCCAATTTGTCTCTTCATCACGAAAACTATCAGAAAATTCGCAGTCTTTTACTTCGCGATCAATCCGAGGATTTGATTAGCCATCTAAGCATATTCGAAAATTTTCTTTCTCACGATGATGTGAGCCTCAGTTACGAGGACTATATATATGCTATTAGGTCTAGTTTGAAAATTTCCAGTTAATTTTGGACCCTTTTGCGTGCTGTAGCTACATAATTAATTACATTAACAAGTCCCAAAGGGGTATTTCGAAGTTAATGCGCGAAGCAGCTAATGACATTCGAAGAGGCAACTCAAGCATTCGTCAAAAGGTACAGTATCTCGGTCACAAGTTTATTTCGGGCACTGAGATCTCTGCTCAGGAGGCCGTATATTGTTGTATGGGATTGGCGTTCTCAGAAACAAGCAATAAATGCGTGTTCATAAACACCTTTTCTCCAGAACAACGAGTTCGTATGCTTAGACCTACAAGCGTCCTGCAAAATATGCCTCAGGATTCTACTGACATCTTTCAGAAAGGTTTGCTGGACAGATACGAACAAAGACCAGATTCCCATGACGGCCTGTGTTTAGCCGATTAGCCGAGTATTCTAAAACCCGTGGTAGAGCTCGCCAAGGGGAAAATAGTAACAATGAGGCTGAAGAAGAAAATGAAGTCTTAGGAACAGTTTTTTTCGCACTTCGCGATGGTAGTGGATTTATTAGGGAAAGAAACCAGCCGAGTATCCTTAGGTATAGCCCCTTTAATATTAATTCTGATAGGCCCAACTATTTTAGAGCATTAGTTATGCTATATTCTCCATGGAGAGATGAACAGGTATAATTGTTTCAGAGAAATTGTGAGGAGTTTTATCATGAGCACGAGGAGGCTATTAAAGCCAACTTTGATAGGTATAATGCCATAGACAGCTTAGAAGACGCGCTCAGAAGGGCCATGGAGGCTGAGGAAAGTAGCGAGGAAAATGTAGATGAGGAGGCCGCAGTTAATGAGGAGTTTAGGGCCTTAGCTTTTCCAGAAATATCTTCTCAAATAAATGTTTTAAACTTTGACGACCGTGTTCAGGAAGTAGATCCGGATAGCAATATCCGCATAATAAAGCTCCCCCCAATTATTTCCCCTGAAAATTTAGCCACCATAGTTAGGTCTCTTAATTTAAAGCAAAAAACTTTCCTTACGCATGTCTTGCACAATGCAAGGAGAAATGCTAGTTTCTATGAGTTCGTAGAAGGCGGAGCAGGTGTCGGCAAGAGTAGACTTATATCCACCTTATTCCAGTCCCTTTCCAAGGAGTATAATGGTAGAGTAGGATGCGACCCAACTTCTGTTAAAATACTGGTGTGTGCTCCCACTGGCAAAGCTGCTTTTGGAATCGGAGGCTCCACTCTCCATTCCATGTTCTCTCTCCCTGTAAATCAGGCTGGGTCTGCATTTAGGAGTTTAAGCCCAGATCTGTTAAATACCCTGCGTTCAAGATTTATTGATCTTAAAGTTCTTATAATAGACGAAATTTCTATGGTCGGCGCAACCATGTTTTCCCATCTGGACTCTCGCCTTAAGCAAATTTTCTCCAACGTTGATACTCCCTTCGGAGGCATTTCGGTCATCGTGTTCGGCGATCTTAAGCAATTGCGGCCAGTTTGTGATCGTTGGATTTTCAAGCCGCCGTCGCATGATCCATACAGAGCTATATTTGGATCCCACCTCTGGAGTCCTTTTAGGTTTTTCGAGCTCACAGAGATAATGCGACAGCGAGATGACCAGCCGTTTGCAATAGCACTCAACAACATGGCGTCCGGCCAAATGTCGTCTGAAGATATTGTCCTACTTAGAGGCCGCTCTTCCGTAGAAAGTCAGATTCCAAATGACGCCATTCACCTTTTTTCAAGCAATCAGGACACAGACCGATACAATAGGGAGAAGCTCAACTCGATTCCCACTGATCAGTTCATTTCGGAAGCCATTGACTCTGTAAAATCCGCACATATTAGCTCAGAGCAGGGGAACAGATGTCTGGAACAAGCTAGGGCATTAAAAACATCTGAGACACAAGGTTTGTGTACCTCGCTCATTTTAAAAACCACTGCTAAATACATGATGACGGTCAATGTAGACACATCAGATGGTCTCGTAAACGGAGCCACTGGTGTCCTTAGGGAGATAGGTTTCAACATGTCCAACTCTCCAAACATTCTTTGGATACAATTTTTAGATGACAGTATAGGAGTAGCTGCACGATCAAAGTGCCGTCATCGCCAAGAGGCTTCATGGACCCCAGTAGTTAAGATCATAAAAAGCTTTCAGATTAATTCTAACCAGGCCACAACCATTGACCGAAAGCAGTTTCCAGTGGTACCTGCAGAAGCAATAACTATTCACAAAAGTCAAGGCGCTACGTACAGCAAAATCCTAGCATGCAGAGAGCTGCGCTGTACGTAGCCTGTAGCAGAGCTAATGCTTAAGTCTTCCATTCTGTGCTTCGTTGAGGCTTCCACATACTCAAATGAAGCATACGACATTACTGGCTTCGCCACAGCAGTGCGACTAGATTGCCAGTCAGTAGCTAACGGAGCTCTGCAAAAAGAAGCATTCTCGTATTCGTTCGAAACGAACTCTTTGAGAATGTCAGTCTTTGTTCAAGTGGTCGCTTTCTGGCTAATTCCTCAAATTTAGCCTCTCCAGTGTTCGAGTTTGCCATCTTTAGGTACCGGTCTTTAGGGATTGTAGTTATTTATAAAAGTCCGACCTATCCGTTGTTAAAGTTTGAAACAGAGTTTAAGGAGTTATTTCAGCGGCACACATTTTTAAATAGTAATAGTTTAGTGTTAGGAGATTTCAATTTATGCCTTCACTCCATCTCTGGCTGCTGTAGGAGAGTTTTCGATTTTCTAGCAGATGTAAAAGGGTTTAGTTCGTTGCTAGATTTGGACTCGTCGACAACCAATTGCAATACGCATATTGATTGGGCGTTTTCATATATTTTGATAATAGGGCCACTGCGCGCACATTTGAGACTACATATAGCTACCACAGTGGTATATTAGTTAGCGTTAGGGAGGCTGAATAGGTAGGGATATTTGTATATATTATATCTATAGTATGTATGTATATATTTAAATTAAACAACAAACCCAAAAAAATTATATCGTTGCATGCACAATTTTTTTATAGTATGTATATATTTAAATTAATAAAAAAAAAAAAACCCAAAAAAATTAAATAGTATATGTTTATGTATATGTAATATATCTAAATTAAACAAAAAATAAAAAAAACAAAAAAAGTAAATAGTTGCATGCTAAATTTTTTTATAGTAACTAAATTTAAGTTTATAGTAAATTAAATAAAACAAAAAAACCTAAAAAACAATTAAATAGTTGCATGCAAAATTTTTTTGTAGTATGTATATACTTAAATTAAACTAATTTTTTTTATTAAAAAAAGGCAGAAACCCCAAAAAAACTAATTAGTAGGTCAAATAAGTATTAATAGTATTAGTAGTAAGTACATAAGTATGCCTTCCGTATGTTACGGTATATACTTAAATTAAACTAAATTTTTATTTATTAAAAAAAAAACCCCAAAAAAACCTAATTAGTAAGGTCAAATAAGTATTAGTAGTATTAGTAGTAAGTACACAAGTATGCCTTCCGTATGTTACGGATAAACAAAATTTTGGGGAACATGGAGATTCCAAACTTGAATAATGTTTGGCAACTCAAGTCGACTCGTAGGTTCCCAAATTTTATTTTGGTTTGAAAGACCCCGTTGCAAATCAACGGCCTCCACGTGGTGTTCCCTGGGTACCGATTTTAACATAAAAATCGGGAGCAAATTCGAGCGGCGAAAAACATACAAGAAGGCATATTTATATTAAGTTGTTTAGCTGAGTAACGGTTATCTAATAGTCGAGGCACTCGACTATAGCGTTCTCTCTTGTTTTTCTACTTGTTTTTCTACTTCTTCTTTTAGACTGTGGGGAAATCTGTAATTCTTTATATATACTGGTTCACCATCTTTCATTCTTATTTTTTGTTTATAGAAATTATTAGTTGATATCGGTTCGGTTTCTATCCCGAATATATCTGTGTATTGGGTGCATAATTCTTTAAGTATTTCTTTAAATTGAGGCGTGAAATTTTTGTTAAGTTTTTCTATTTTTAATTAATTTCTTCTTTTTATTATTTTAATTATATATATTATATTATTAGATTTAATTATATCGTAATTATCCAATGGTTCGACTTTAAGTGCATTTAATTGAAGAATTGCTGTTTTATTTGTTGTACGAGTATTTAGAATTCGGACAAAGGTATTTTTAGAATCTGCAATGGAATTTCCAAAGAATACTCCATTTTGGATTTCTTGGTTTGGTAATAACTTGTTGCTGAATTTATAGTTATTTTTCGGACGACTTCAGATCTAGCTGGTAAAATTGTCGAATTAATTTCGAGTGTATGATTTATCGGAATATTAATCGGATTATAGAGATTATCTGGACTCAGTATAAGTATTGTATTTTTTTCATAAAATCTATTCATTATAATTCCATCACATGGAATAGGAAAGTTGGACGTTACTATATGGAAATTATGTGGTATAGTATAGTTGCCTGATAGAAGTTGTATTGCTGCTAAGCCTTTTGAATTTGTTGTTCCTTCACCAACGCCTGATATTTGCGTAATATTTTTATAGTCAACATTGTTAAATGAGTCTGATGATTCTTTGATTAAAGAGATGTCTGCACCTGTATCAACTAGTAATGTATATAATTTATTTGTGTTTTCATTTTTAAGTGAAATAAAAAGATTGAAGTTAAGATTGATAGTGTGAACCGTATTCTTTACTGAGTTTTTTATCTTAAGGGTCTTTATTGGATTTCCGAAGTTGTTTGTACTTTTCGGACATTATTGTTGTTATTTTGTCTGTTTGCGTTTGTATTGGTATTGCTATTACCGTTGGCGTTGTTATTGGAGTTATATCCATTATTGCCATCTTCTAGGATAGTCTTAAGTCGGCCATGCTCACAATTTTTGATCATTGTGGTTATAGCTTCCTTTGTGCTGAACTTGTCGGCATGTTCAGCCGGTTGTCCTTTGTCAATGTATGAAGCTTCAAGGAGCTTTCGTAGGTTGTCTATTTCATTTGTAAAGTTTTCTGCTGTTTTGCCTTTTTGGCTTGTTTTTAGCCATTTTTGCTTTGACATCGTCAGATGTTTCACCGACAATAGTGTCTTGCAGTTTTTGGATTATTGATTTTATCGTTAGTTCATTCTGAACCTTTTATAGTGTAGATCCTACAATTTTTGATTTGACGACTTCTACAGCCAAATCTTCAAACGTTCCCTTTGTCAGGTCAACCAGCTTCAAAGCTGTTACAAATCTATGCAAGTGTAGTTTTTGTCCGTTAAATTCCGGAATGGCACTTGATATTTCTTTAATATATGCCCATTGGGCAGCTGGATCTGCCATTATGTTTTCTTTTGTTTCTACTATATTTGTATCTAAATCTATATTTTCGTCTTCTTCTGTTTCTGACTCTACTGATGTAATAAATGCAGGGATTGAGAGATCGTGTAGATCTTTTTCATTTATTTCGATATCTTTGCTTGTATCTGAATCTTCTTCTTCTGCTAAGGCTTTTTGTTGGTCTAATGTTAAAGGCCTATTCAAAATTGTCGGGATATATATTTTTAAATCATACTTATCCTTGACAGTTATTAGGTTTGTCCGCAACCCTATCAATATTTTGGATAATTTTGATAAGTTTGTTTTGTTAAATATTTCCTTATTTTCATGCACTAGGGTTTTTGCCTGATTGTAAGAGTCTACAAGAATTTTTGCATGTTTATCTACTGTTTCTTTTTGTGTTTGTCTTTACACATTTGTAAGACTTTTCAAATGTTTTTTGTTAATTCTCGGATATGGAGTATTAACTGCTCCCATTCCATATTAAATTTTTAGTCATCATTTTTTTTTATTTTTACTTGTGCATAATTTTTAGCACGTTAATATGTCCTAAGACTGGGTGTATGTCGATTTCGGAGAATACTTTACAGTTTCTCACGGTAGACAGTACTATGGCCTTTTGCGTTCTGCTGCAATGAATAATTGGAGAGAATTCAAGATCGTACCTATTCATATATTCGTACTCAAAATCTGCAATTAATAGAGGCTCTGCTCTGTTCCTAATTAAGGCTAATACCCTACCCGATTCTCAAAATTTGGCTCGCTAGCCAATGTAACTCTAAGGCACTATGTTGTATTCATTTTAATAATTTTCTTTTTTTTATGAATTTTATTTCTTTTTTAAACGGGTATTTTAATTCTCGTACATATACAATTTGTTTAAAATTTAATTTTTTGTTTCAGTTTAATTTCATTTTTGTAGTTTAATATTATTAATTGTTTGGCGCTTGTTAAATTAGATTTTATCCAGATCATTAGCCTGGCTTCTGTTAATGGCTCTCTTTGATACATATTTATTGTGGAACATATAGGCCTTATATAAAATATATGCGCTCATAAAGAAAACAATTATTTAAAGTAGAATATTCGTTAATTTGAAATCAATATTTTGTGATTCAATTTTATTTATTACGTTAGCAGTGGAATCCACTGACTTAACGTCTAGTAATCCCATATTGGGTATTTTTTCTATCTCGTTTGTGAGGTCTGAATTGGATATTGAATTGCTTTTAATTGAGGCTTTCATATATATAAAATTTTACAGTATATTAGTATATCATTTTTTTGAACATGTATATTCACAATTAGGGTTTTCGAAAGGACCTTTACAATCAGGAGGGCACTTAGGCTTCCTCGCTTCCTTCATGTCCTGCTTATTTTTATACCCGTTACTCGTAGAGTAAAAGGGTATATTGTATTCGTGCAAAAGTATGTAACAGCTAGAAGGAAGCGTTTCCGACCCTATAAAGTATATATATTCTTGTTCAGGATCACTAGCCGAGTCGATCTAGCCATGTCCGTCTGTCCGTCTGTCCGTCCGTATGAACGCTGAGATCTCGGAAACTATAAAAGCTAGAAGATTGGCATTTTGCATGCAGATTTTAGGAGTTCCTACGCAGCGCAAGTTTGTTTCAAAAATGTGCCACGCCCCCTTTAACGCCCACAATCGCTTATATACGATTTTATTTAAATATAAATTTAAATATTTCGGAAAAGTAAAAATGCAGTTTTATTGTGTTTATCAATACCTATCGAAATGTAGAAGAAATTTTTCAAATCGGACCATTCGTTAAAAAGTTATGCGTGATCAAAGTTTCTGTCTCCATCTCCCTCGCACTCCTTTTACCTGAGTAACGGGTATCTGATAGTCGGGGCAACCGACTATAGCGTTCTCTCTTGTTATAAGCTTGTAATTCCCTATATGTTTTCTAATTCTTGTTTAATTTTTTGGGTCCCTTTCCATGGTACTGGGGTTGATTTTGTATCATAAGGTTGCCTATTTAATTCCTTAATCTTGAGATTTAGGAAATTTTTCTGAACTCCTCTTTTTTTTTACTTATTTTTCTTGATTTAGGCATTTATAGTTTTTCTTTTTGTATTATGGAGGTATTTATTTACCTAGGTAAAAAAATGAAGACCCGCAGCTAGAAACTGCCTGGTCTGTACAATATTATTAATATTATTTTTCCATCGCAGATGCTTAAATTTATATTAAAAAAAAGTAATGTTGGGCGCTCTTGGAAGCGCAGTCGGTTCACTTTTCCGTGGTCTTTGCATAAAGCTAAGATCGGCCGGCTATGTCGGCAGAGACGCCGGCAGAGCTGCGGTCGACGCTTATGTAAAATTTTGTTTATATATGAGAGAGAGAGATACTATGTTCACTTGGCCGTCGGAGCGGTCGCACATATCAAATATGCTGACACTGCAGTCCCTACGCATTCGAGGGCGGTCATATATCCGGGCACTCGGGAACTGCTAGGTTTATATATTTGTGTTTTGTTATTGTGGCCAAATGCAAAAATGCCAAATAAGGTGTCTGTACTTAAATCGAAAAACACTGAGTACAGTGTGCATTCGATATGTGAACATACTACAATATTTAATATTTCGTTCTCCAACTCTTTTCTTTGATCTGAAGATGATATTTTTATGTTGTTTAATTTTTTATTGCCGGATAATTCAACTACGGCGTGTTCAGGATTTTTAATTCCCAAACTCTAATTTTTTTCGGATTTCTCAACGACGGCGTGTTCAGGATTTTTAATTCCCAAACTTTTATTTTTGGCGGATTTTTCAACGACGGCGTGTTCAAGATTTGTATATCCCAAACTAAATTCGTTTTGATTACCCATTTCAGATTCGGATCTGATTTGAGTCTTTTTATCAAAGTATTTTTTTAATATAAATTCTTTTAATGGAAGTATAATGTTTTCTTCTGTTAAAGAAAATTGGTTAAAATTTTTCCGTTATCATAATTTAATTTTTCTTATTTTTCATTATATTTAATTACTCCCTTTGCTGTATCGATTACAGCTCCTATTTTTTTTTAAAAGGTTATAGCCGATCAGTAAATTTGAGTCCAGGCCTTCTATTTCATAAAAAGTATATCGCGTATCAAAAATAGTTATCATGTGATAGTATTTTATTATTGAATAGCCATTCACCATGGATACTCTTTTATATAATGGAATCTCATTCTTATGTTTATAAATTCCTGTTCTAATATAACAAGCGATTGCTCCAGTTTCAATTAATATTTTTAATTTTTTATTTATTTTTTTATCATTCCTAATTAAATAGGGTAAGCCTACTCCTGACCTTTGTCTAAAAAATGGTCCTCCTCAATATTATTTAATCTCATGGTCTTGTTAGCCGGTTGGTTAACAGTTCCAGTTGGTAACCTTTTATTTTGGGCTTGGCCTTGCGGAGTGTTCTGGGTCTCCAATTGTTTAGTTTGATACCACTTGTTCAGTCTGTAATTATTACTTTTATGATTATTATAGGTTGATTAAATCCGTTATTAGGCCTGTTTTGAGTCTGTATAGGCTCGTCTTTTTCCATTGGGTCTGGCTTATTTTGTGGCTATAAGTATTTCAGAGATTTTGTTGGTTATTATTAAATTTACCCTGGTTCAAAAAAATATTTTTATTCTGATTATTATAACTATAATTATTTCTGATCTGGTTTTTGTCTTGATTGAACCTTAGATTATTATTGTTCCGCTGAATATTATAATTCTTGTTTTGTTGTCATGGCTTTTGATTGAAATATGTTTGTACATTACCACCAGAGTTTGGCTCACTATGTTTTTTCTGAGTAGTTGAGAAACTATTTGCGAAATGAGCTCTCATGTTGTTGCTTTCTAATTCCTGAACTATGACCATTGCATTTGGTAGGTCAGGTAGATTCATTGCGAAAATGGTATCTGAAATTTGGCCGTTGAGGCCGGTGATAAAAACTCTAAGAGCTGTCTTCCTATGTTTTTTTATTAATTTCTGCTGTGATTGGTTTGTTTCTACCGTAGGTCATAATTGTTTTGTTAATTAGTAGAGTTAATTTTCTATTAACTGTACCATAATAATCCATTATGGATAATTTTCCCTGACTCAATACACTTAGATCCTGTTCGATAATATGAATTGGACGTTTGTCGCTAAAGACAAAGTCAAGTCTGGCCATTATGGCATCGAAATTTAACACCGTATCATTATGGGTTAAGGCATCGTTTGCCATTCCTGTTATTTTATTTCTTAATATAGATAAGGCGGAATAAAACCTTTCACTCCCTCTGGCATACTGACCCATGGCTATTTCAGCTGATTCTCTCCAGCTTACATGTTATATTTATCTTCTTCACCTCTTTATTCCCTAACAGATTTGATGATCACATAAGATGTTTCACACTTAATATTTGGATTTACAATCTCTATCTGATAATCTTCAAACGTCTTTATTTTATGAGAAAGCTGCGATCTTAAATTTACGATCTCCTTCTTTAATGGATTTAATTCAAAATTAACAATTTGTTTTATTAAATCTAAATTTAAAATTGTATTATTTTCAACCGCCGGATAGTTCGAATTTTCTTGAGGCGTATTCATGTGGAGTCTTTTATTTACTGCAGTCTGGCTGGTTGAGGGTTCCGACATTTTGAGAACTTTATTGAAATCAGAAATTAAGTCTTCCACTTTGATTTTTTTATTTCCTTTTTTACTAATTTCTTATATAATAATAAAAAAAGGTTTTATCGCTCACGAATCGTCCATCATTTTTCTTATCCTTGCTTGCTGATCCTGTTGGTGTCGTCCTTCTCTTTTTTCGTTGATCCTGCTTGGGGTCGTCCTTCTTTATTGGTTTCGTAATTTTAGGTCTTCCTTCTTTTTCAATGATTATTTTTGGCGAGGGATTGCCTTTCAGCCTGTTTTCTTTGAATGTTTTTTGGTTTTTTTTGTATGATGGCTTTGATGATTTTTTTTGTAAATATTTTTAAATTAAATTGTTTTTCCGATGATGATTTTTTTGTCACTTTTTAATTTTAATAATGTCTGAGCAGTGAATTTCTTGTTACGATCACTATTTTGTAATTTGAGATTTAAGGAGATTATTTCATTAATTATTTTCTACCTTATTTTTTTTTGATCAACACAAACTTTTTATTTTCGGCCTGTTGTATCGATTTTAATTTAATTTAATTTTAATTTGCTCAACAAAAGCTTTATATTTTCGTCGGTTTTATCGGGTTTTGGCCGCGTTAAATTTCTTTTTTACTTTAAGACTTTTTTGACTTTTATTTTAAAGCCTTGTTTTAGAATTTTTTCTAATCGCACAGCCCTACGTTGCGCGCCAATTAACTTTCTCACTTGTGAACTAGTTAAACAAATTAATTTTTATTTTTTATTATCACTTATTCACTATTACAATTTTTCAATAGGTTGAACTTATTTTATTCACTGCTCTTTTACTTTTCACTTGATTTTTCTTTGGTGCTCGGTTTGGATCTCAAAAACGGACTGCCCTCCTCGAGTTCAATGATCAATAATCAAACCTCGGCCTAAGAGATTTATCTCAAAAAATTGATAAAGAGAATGTCACAAGAGAGTCGAAAATAGGATGATGCAATTTGCCAATTAAATTTGAAATCTAAATTTGGCTGGATATTGGTGTTTACATTAGCGGACTTTAGGGATCGCTTTGGAAATCTTTTGTTTGCATTAGCGGACTCAGAGCTCGCCTTGGGGCTCCGATATTTACAGTATCGGCTTAGATGTTTACAGCATCCGTTTAATGCGGGCTGCGTGAAATTGATCTGGGTGGAAATAATTTAGAGGCGTGTTGACAGAAAGTGACCACGGATTTATCTCGGGTCTTGTCAGAGTTAATTGGAAATTGGCTCTCGGCTCAAAGTTGTTTATAAATTGGGTAAGAGCACATAAGTAATGTGTCATATAACTTTCACAAGCACAGAAACCACAGTAGTGGAAGATATCATTAAAAAGGAAAACGACATAAGGAAACGACATAAGGAAACATAGAGAAATTATTGCAATTTGCTAAAGTTAAATTACCCACAAATGGCAACGACCTCATCTATATTATTAGCCTCCCAACTATTAAAACAGATAATTGTAGAACTTTAAAAATTAGAGCAATAAAAAAAGGCCAAATAATCATTGATATAAAATACGAAAATTTCAGAACCACCGTTTTTCCAACTAATGGGAGAAAAGATGAAGTTAGAGGAAGTTATCTCACTACAAATGGTCAAGGAACTCAATATAAACAACACAAAAGCGATGGAAAAACTAAGAAGCAAAACAACTATAGAATCTTCCGTTAGCTACGGATCGGCCATCATTCTACTTCTACTAATAATAGGATCGATCACGGAACTCCTACAAAGACGTAAATCAACAGAAAGTACATCAGCTTCCGTGCCAGAAATGCAAGAAAAGCCCCCACATTCTTGACCTATTCTCTACGTCGTTGCGACCGAGGACCGTTGCGTTTAAGGAGGGAAGAGTTAACACCCAAAATTATATAAAGACCCAGACATAAATAAGAGTAAGCATTGATTGCACAACAAATGCCCTCAATAAAGTTCACACGAACTAAGCCACGTGCGCAGAGCTTACACCTTTCGGTCAGCGATCGTGAGAATGCAGAATAGCATATTTCCAAAGTTGATCGAATTTGGCCAAGTGCATACAACAAAAACTATAACTTGAATGAATTGGCCAATGACAATTAAATTTGGTCAACAGCGACAGCGAAGAATAGCAGCAGCCAATAATAATAAAGAACGTTAGCAGAAACAGCAGAGCGGCAGCGATGGAACGACGGGTAGTCATAATGAATAATTGTTTAGCCTAATTAAAATCAGATCTTAATCCAACTCAATAATGAAAAGATTGATTTTTTTTATATAAAATAATAATTAATCTGTTTACTTATATGATGGTCAAGTGCTACAATGTGTTTGTAATAATATTAATGCATAAAACTAAGTACAGTGTGCATTCGATATGTGAACGTACTACACCACTGTGTTGATTCCGAATCAGGAAATTCTGCAAGGTATTTATATAGCAAACCGTAGCTACTGTTATGCATTCACATAAAAAACCTCAAACTTGAATCACTTTCAAACTACGATGTAGTTAAAACAGAATTTAAAAACCGAGAAAAATCTGTATTAACCCAACTTTCGAAAAACTTCCCTCCACAATTTAATAAACAAACAACAACAATATGCACCCAATTTAGTGATGTATTCGGACTAGAATCCGAATCGATTACTTATAATAATTTTATAAACAAAAACTGAGAATGAAGGATAATAAACCAAAATTAAAGAAATCCTCAAGCAGACCAAATTCAAGAGCAAGCTCATTAATGACTGGAACCCTCTGTGTTACCTTATACTAGGGCAGTCCGATAAGTACTTAGCCTCACCTTCCGATGGCTGCACTATCGCAAGAGAAATTTACTGTCGTGTAGTACATTCTCGTAGCCGGCTACTGTTGAAATTTCGTACTCGTAGTTTTGTTTTGACTGCGTGTGAAAGAGCAATATCGGTCTGTGATTCGATTCTTGTTTTTGGAGGGGAAATCGCGCAGCGAAATCAAAGAGCGTTTGGATGCTGTGTACGGTGACTCTTCTCCTTCGAAGGCGACCGTCAAAAATTGGTTTAACGAGTTTCAACGTGGTCGCACGTCGGTTTTTGATGAGCCACGCCCAGATTCCCCGAAAACCGCTACCACAGAGGATAACGTTACAAAAATTCACGATCTCGTATTGGCAGACCGCCAGTTGAAGAGACAGTAGGCATGTCAAAAGACCGCGTGGGTCATATTCTGCATGAAATTTTGGGCATGAGAAAGCTGTCGGCGCGATGGGTGCCGTATTTGCTCAATCCGGACAACAAACGCAACCGTAAGACCACTTCAGAGCAATCTTTGACGCTGTTTAAGCGCAATCCGAAGGAGTTTCTGGGTCGTTCCACTTGGATCCACTGGTACACACCAGTGACCAAGGAACAGTCGAACATTGGTCTTCACCCGGCACAATATATATACATACCAATCAAAGTCCTAAACAACTCCTCAAGTTCCCGGTAATATGATCGCCGTTGAGTGCAATGGGAGCTTAATCGGCATATTTGACATGCGCGACGGCGAGTCTTCGCCAGCCGCTACTAAACCATAAGCTCATACATAAGCGTTGACCGCTTGCCTGCTGGCGTCTCTGCTACTCTCTCACTAGCTGTACAAGAATTGTAATAGAGCTAAGAAATATTCAATTAACACGTCTGCTTAAAAAATACTATTGCAGCCCTTTGTCACAAATGTAGTAAGCCTTAGAAGGTTTGTGATTGTAGATCTACGTGCTGCAATTGAGGACTAATGATTTTTTCAAAAAGCTTAGAGGTATTTATAAATACCTCTGTAGTTACTGGCTTCTAACTTGTTACCTTTTTTGAAAAGAGTAATAACAAAAGATTCCTTCCAAAAATTTGGGAATTGGGAAGTTTCTAGAGATATGAGGTTTGATTTGGTGTAAGAATAAGGCTAAGATAAAAAATCTAATGAGAGTATGTCGTTTGAAAAAATTGGGCAAATAAATCAGCTATTGGCTGATCTGTGGTTGCCGTCATATTTTTGAACGACAGCGAGGAAGGATATGAATTAGATTTACGCTTGGTGTTAACGAAGTTATAAAACTGTTTCGGGTCGTGATAGAACTGGACCTTACAATGGTTTAAGTAACTATCATAACACTAAGTAGCACGGTAAATCTTGACCGAGAATTGAGAACCGATATTTTTATATTTCCTAAAAGTCTGGACTTTACATTTCTTAAGTGTGTCAACTCTTTGCTAAATCAAGGTGATTTATTGGAAATTGACGGATAGTACCACAGAATACAGGAATTTAAAAATGAGTTTATTGCAGTGTAAACAACATAAGCTGCATAGGACATATTATTGTATAAGTAAGGATCAGACCAATTAAAGCCATAATACGATTGTGGAATCCACCTCATATTCGAACTTGGTAGCAGCAGCTTCTGCTGACACAGGGGTAAATGAACCAACTGTGCCTATAGATACAGCTAGTTCCGGTGGAGTGCCTGTTTCCAGAATAAAATCTTCAGTACTGGCTTAGTCAAAGAATTTGTTACCGACCGTACCTCAGTGCTGCCAGAAACTCACAAGTAGAAATTGCTAGATTTTGAAAAAAAAGTTGCTAGAAATTGCTAAAAATTCTTCGAAAATAGCCAAAAAAATGCCGGATCAGTTAAATTTAACTTTTAAACTAATTATGTATATAAATGATCGCTTGTCGCCATCGTCGTGTGTTTTGCAATGTATAGGCATAGTGCCGCTTCTTGTTCCTCCTTTTTCGTGGACTTTTGAAGGAAGGGCAACTTATTTTTTTGTGCAACAGCGCCCATCGCAGCCATGTGATTTTTTGATGCGGTGTCGGATATCGAAAAGTTTCACGCCTATTGTGGATTTGCAATACGCATAGTAGTCCCTGTAAGTGTCCGTGCAGTCCTTGCGAATCCTCTCCTTAAACTCGTCGTCGCGCAGCCAGGCATCCCGAAAATGTTGTTTGTAAATTTTTGGCACCTTTACCGACACAACACAGCACAAAAGTGATCAAAAGTGTTCATATGATTGCACCACTGAGATAAATAAATAATTCAGATATCTTTGTGAACAATTTTCAATCGTAATTGGTTCAGTAAATTGGAATAGGTATAAAAAATTTCAAAATGATGAAGAAAAATAACAAAATGCTTAGTTTTGTAATAAAGCTGCTAAAATTGCAAAAAAAAATGAAAAGTTGCTATATTTGTTGCTAATAGCATATCGAAGAAAAAAGTTGCAAAATTTTTTAAAAGTTGCTAGATCTAGCAACTAAATAGCTAAACTGGCAGCCCTGGTTCGGGTCTCAGAGTTAAAGTCTCCGAATTGAGATACAGGTAACTGAGGTCTATAAGGCATCACGCGGATTAGACGCTTTGTTGCAACTCTGGCCGAGATTGGAGCTTGGTGTGTTGCTCAGCGAGTCCGGCAGAGTTGAACAATAAGAGTCCTCCACTGGTGTCTGCTTCGAGAGCACAGCGGTTTACCTCTATAGCACTAGAAAGTCAGCTGACTAAATCCCGAGAGCCAAAGACCCGGTATCGTCTGGTCCAGAAGAGCGAACGAAGAGTAGAACCAGTACATCGCGCCGTGTGCAGAGCGAGGGCATCGGGGACACCAGGCCCAATACAGGCCCAGCAGCAAGCAAGCCATATTCCTTCATATTAATTCTGCGGCGAAGAGGCGAATGCGCTCGTCGTGTGTCCTGCTACAAGGGCTGCATTGGCGTTCTGCTAGAGGAACAGGTAGAAACTGTGTAGCTGCCTGGTGTGACCGGCTGGAAAGCCAACGACCGGAACACACGGACGAGGCGACCCACATCAACGTGTCCTAGAGCAACGCTGAAGGAATGAGAGCTAAGACTCTAACCATCTGTGCTGTGAGAAGTTTTACACTCCCCACAAATCCCGATGCAGGAGATCGGCCTAGTAACAGCGGAGGAGGCGGGAAATCCGGAGAAATGAAGGGCATCCAGGTCAAACGGGAAATATTCGGACCTTGGACACTCATATGGCAAGGGCAACGAGGTCATACACGGTAAAGGTATAGGTGGCTAGTCTATAAGGGAGAACTTTGTTCTACCTGCTAGGCGATAGACCTTGCCGACAAAGTGCATGCTGAACTCCAGGAGCCAGGCAATAAAGGTGGCTAGGCGATAAGGCGAAACTTCGTTTCACCTGCTAGGCGATACACCTTGCCGGCCCCGGTAGGGAGGTTCGCATAACATCCAGGGTTTTGGTGGAGTCTTCCTGATCTCAGTCACCCGGAACAGTAAGGCGAAGCAACGCAGCAGCAGACCAGGAGCGACGCAGCAGCAAGCCATGAGCGACGCAGCGGCAAGCCAGGGGCAGCGCAGCAGCGAACCAGGAGCAACGCAGCAAAAGACAGCGTCGACGGGTAGCAAAACAGTAGCAATAAGGGTATATATCGAGGAGCAATAAACCAGCACCAACCTTACCATTTCTGGCGTTATCTTTGGGTCACGGTCGGTCACTCAATATAATTTTGGTGAAACGAACCCACAACCTCTCTGAGCTAGCCGCACTCGTACGTAGGGAGCATAAAACTACGAAACAGGTCGTTACAGTGCGTTCTTACTAGACAATTTGGAGGTCACGTGTTATAGAAATTTGATGGGTCGAACACACACATCTACTGAGCTAGCCTCACGAAATTCGTAGCGAGCAGAATAAACAAAATCAGATCGTTATAACCTTAGCTGTCGACGGCAACTGCTCAAGTATCGCCTCAAGGTGTCCCGATCCCCAGCGCAGACGGCGCTCTCGAGGTGGGTTCAGTCTAAGATTATGCCAGCCAAAAGTAATTGAGAGATAACTTAAAACATAATTGGTTGGGTATTATTTTTTTCGTATATTATGTTTAAAACTCCGAAGCTTACATAGCACTTAGAAAACGTCAGATTTTTCGATTCTCTCTTTCTAACATTACAGTTAAACAAAAAATGTACTTTCAGACTTGTTTTATTCTTTCAATATAAATTGTTAACTTTATCGGTTGGTACCATTATCATATGATGCAGAGTGACTTTATTGCATACTTAGCTGCGAACTAGAAGGGTCTTCTGATATATCTTGCTTAAATCGTGTCCATTTGATAAGGGTTTCGGGAGATCGATACAGAAATATAAGTTTTGCATATAAGTCCTCTTCAAGCCGATATTCCTGCGTTTCGCGAACTAAATATATATCATTGCATAACTTTAACACTCGATCGACGTATGGCAAATCTTCAAACATAATCCTCCTATGATTGTTTGCTATAAGAGATCGAATTACTCTGGAAACCACATACACAAATGTTGTGTAGAGTCCTATTATCCTAAAATGTGATAAAATTTTGTTAAGAAATGTTTGGTAAAATACTTGCAAAACACATACCCTGTTTTTTCTAAAAAACTCATAGCAGACGGAAAAGATTTATCATTAAATATATAAAGAACAACACCATTTTCGCAGCTACTCAGTGGTAATGCAGATAAAATATCCGTATAAAAGCTATCGTCGCAATAATCATACATTTCCCACCATTCCTTGTTATCAGCTTCTTTCTTTTTTAATATCATTGGACGAGAAAATTTTCCTGCAAATTAAACATTTATTAGTTTATTTTAATAACTTATTACCATCAAATGGTTGAATTAGTTTAGGAGCGTGGTAACTGATACAGAAGCCCCGCAGAGAGTTACCTTGAATGACAACGGTGAGATAAGAGAAGCCGTTAATTTGATTACAAATGAGCAATGTAATGTAATTTATAAGTCGTTAATTATTATTGTTATTATTGTAGATGAGCCAGGCGACTGACTATGTGGGAGGCAGTGGAGGTCTTCGAACGGCGACGCTCGGCACCGGTGCATCCGCGAACCCACGAGGCAGTGCCGTCCGGGAAGCAACGGGCAGCCAATGAGCCAAGTTGGTTGTGGCCGAGGGGATCCATAACCGTAGTGAAAAAACGGGTGTGCTTCGATGATAGGCGGTCAGTCGATAGTTGCAATCGTTGGGTACAATATATAATGGATTTCTCAATGAACGATCACACTAGTGGCAGCACTGGAATCTTTGGACACCTATTATGGCAGCGACTATGGCAACGATTGAGTCGACAACCGATAAGTGCGATCGTGATGAGAATTAAGAGAGTGGCCAGACAACAGGAACCAAAATGGTAAATTTTTAAACGTGGAAATTTATGGGCAGAAAGTTTGAATTTCACCCCAGGAACTGCGTAGGAAGTGGGAAAGCAGGCTGGGTAAAGTTTAAGTCTTGATCAAAATCTAGTTATGATCAAAGTCTTCTGAGGAACAGTCTTGGAAAAGTTCGTCTTTCAGGGAACTGTATCAGAAAGTTTTTCGGGGAACTATCCGGGGAACATGTGGAATCCAAGTCGGGCGGGAGATTCCAACGGTCTTAGATCAAGCGGCTGGAAATCACCACTTTCATCACGTTTTCAAAGAGAAAAGTCTAAAAGCCCACCATAAATCCAGAAATCTGGGAGCCTGTAATAAAGGTGGCTTGGCGATAAAGCGGAACATAGTTCTAGCAAGGTTTGGATAACATCCAAAGTCTCGGCCCTAGACACCTTCGAGCAGCAAGGCAGGAGCGACGCTGCATAAGCCAACGAAAAGCAACGCAGCGGAGTACAGCGACAAGGAGCAGCAGCGGCAGTAACAGTGATGTAATAGCCAATAAGCCAGACGATCCCAACAAACTCTTGGATCACGGGTAATGCAATAATGCAATAAAATTTTTGTGGAACGTTTTGCTGTGGCTGCATTCATAATTGCATACAGTTATTTAAGTCTTTGACCGCAGCTAAGCCCAGCTTATATACATTAAAAAAGTTGAGTGATTTGCATGGTAGCTTTTCACTCATTGTTTACACTGCGCTCGTCTAATTGGAAGTTACTCTTATGGTCGAACCACATCGAGCCCTTTTTAAGTAATTTAGTTTGGGTAGACAGTGGAACATTGCGGACATGTAATAACAGCTCGTCGCAATAATTAAAAATTATTTTGGATAACACTGCGCTTAGTTAATTGAAGATCACTCATACGGAGTTCGATTGGATTGAGTGATTTAATTCGGAGTTAAAGTGGAACATTTTCCTTGCGAAATAATTCAAATTTTGTTTGTAATTTTCTTTAAAATGCCTAAACGTCGTGGAGCTTCTGACAGCAATACTTCTATTATAGAAGAAGCTGATTCAGAAAATATTATGATAAAATTGGATTCAGTTAAAAGGGATATAAATCGTATAGCTAAAGCCGTGCAAAATAAAAAGATTTCGTTTAACTCTGTACAGTTGGATTGTGGTTTGAGTATTTTAGATACGTATATCGATCGTGCGTTTTCGTTACAACTGCAAATTGAGGTTGTCGATCCGAACGTGTCATAGCGATCTGAACTTGAAGATTTATGCGTGCTAACCAGGGCATTGTTATTGTCAGTAAAAACTCCAGCCCGCCAAACAATCTAAACGAATCAGTGTTAAATACAACTCTGTCGAACACAAGGCACCTTCCTCGAATGCAGCTGCCCAAGTTTGGTGGTAATTATTCTGGATTCAAAAACTTTATTGGATTATTTTTGAGCATAATTGATAGTGACCCAAACCTATGCAACGTTGAAAAGCTTAATCGTTTATTATGCTGCTTAGAAAGCGAAGCGTTAGCTACTGTAAAAGCCTTTCAGGTCACGGATCAGAATTATGCGAAGGCTCTGGCTGCTCTAAAGCAAGTTTATGACGAGTGCCTTATTTTTATACCCGTTACTCGTAGAGTAAAAGGGTATATTGTATTCGTGCAAAAGTATGTAACAGGTAGAAGGAAGCGTTTCCGGCCCTATAAAGTATATATATTCTTGTTCAGGATCACTAGCCGAGTCGATCTAGCCATGTCCGTTTGTCCGTCTGTCTGTCCGTCTGTCTGTCCGTATGAACGCTGAGATCTCGGAAACTATAAAAGCTAGAAGATTGGCATTTTGCATGTAGATTTTAGGAGTTCCTACGCAGCGCAAGTTTGTTTCAAAATGGTGCCACGCCCCCTCTGACGCCCACAAGCCACAAGCTGTGGCCACAGTTTTGATGCTATTTTAAAAATTTTAATTGATATGTATTTGTTTCGTCAATACCTATCGATAGGCTAAATATTAGTTTGCCACGCCCACTCTAACCCCCAATAACCCATTAAACGCTTAAGCCTGGCTAGCGCCTACATTTCCGCCTTTCATGGCACAATAGCGCCATCTAACGGATGACTTTGGCATAGCTGGCCAAGGTGCTCAACAGAGTCAACGTTAATTCTCGATAAAGATTTCTATTAAAGGAAATTGCGATGGTTTTCATTTGTCAATACCGAACTATATCCCAAGAACTATGCAAATCAAATCAAGTTAGCCAAATTGGAGGACTCAGTCAAACAATGGCGTAAGTGTGTATGTACATATGTAAGCATATACATATGTATGTGCATATTTACATTGAACACAGTTGCAATTGCCCGGCAAAGATAACTCCTTTCAAAGAAAGCTATTCGCTATACCCGTTACTCGTGTTGTGCAAACATTTAGACTTTAATATACATAATACTCTTTAAGAATGTATGTGTTTAGCCAATATAAGTATGTATGTTTCATATTTCGAGTCAATTTATTGCAATTAAAAAACATAAACATAAACACAGCTGCTGGTGCAGGACAAAAGCTGCCAGCTCTAATAGATCACCGAATTCCAATTGATAATTTGAACTTTTTGTCCTTTTCCTTTTTTTCTGTGGTCACTCTAATTCACATTATGTTAATGCAAAATCTAAATCATTTGAAATGGGGCGCGCATTTTGTCACTTTTTGCTCCTATTCGTTTCTCACAAGTGCATTCACCTGCGATAGAGAGAGACGGAAGATGTGCTAGTCAGAATGGAAAGTTCTAGAAGGCACGGTTCGCCGTTAGCAAAAAGGGCGGGAATCCGTGCAAGTAAATTGGCGGTTATGAACTTTGCATTGCTGCAAACTATTCTGCTCTTGCTTTAGTCTACGACTAACCATCGTATGTGATCTCTCTTCTCGTCTGCGATTGCGATTTTTCTCAATTTGGCTATCTTAAAACAAATCTTCCTTAACGTAAACTATCCATTTTTACTTGCATTTTTGCATTTTTGTAACTCATTAAAGTCATTTTTCTGTGCTTAAAACTAACGTAAATTTTGTAAAAAAAATTGTTACGCGGTCGCGAGTTGTTGCTGCCTCTGTCGATTTGCTGCCGACGTCGCTGCCGTTGTT
Organism: Drosophila fuyamai; assembly: GCA_018153365.1. Classification (NCBI taxonomy): domain Eukaryota; kingdom Metazoa; phylum Arthropoda; class Insecta; order Diptera; family Drosophilidae; genus Drosophila; species Drosophila fuyamai. Next base: position 138,075 of record JAECXW010000545.1, read on the forward strand.
TGCTGCTGGACTGGTTGCTGCGATCGCTGCTAAGTACCCCTTTTAACGTAGATTTTGTTTAAAATAATATATGTAAGATTAAGTCTTTTTGAAGACTTACTCTTAAATTATTATTATTCATTTATTATTATAATCATTATTATTATGCATTTTTGCAAATTTTTTACGTAATTAATTTTTTGCCGCTCTGCCCCTTTTAACGTAGATTTGTTAATAATAGTATAAGATTAAGTCTTTTTCAAGACTTGCTCTTAGATTATTATTATTCATATATTTAACTTTTGCAACTTATTAACGTAATTAATTTTCAATCGCTCTGCCCCTTTACCCGTATATAAATAAAAGAATTCAGCCTTTTTTAAGGCTTATTCTTATATTTCTACACATTTACGTATTTATCTTAGCAATAGTACTATAAGTCTAAGTCTTTTTAAGACTTACACTTATAATTCTATTATTTATATAATTTATATATATTATAAAATTTATATATATTATAAAATTTATATATATTATAAAAATTATATTATATATATTATAAAATTTATATTATCTTAATTCTTATATTTCTATTAATATACCTAATCAGCTTATATACGCTGATTAGTAGCTTCGTAGTAGTCATATAAATTTAAGAATTTTAAAAATGCCTCGTTTGAATATACCCACTTCATCTCAGCGGGCTAGGAACCAATTGTTGAGAAATAGGGCCAATAGGGAAAATCCAGAGTATGCAGAGATGGAGAGGGTAGAAAATTCTGAATCTCAGCGTAGGAGAAGGGAAAATGCAGGAGCCAGGAATTCAGAGCAGGGTGTAAATACAGCGTTTCGTAGGTCAAGACGATTGAATCCGCACACTCGTGCGAGTGAGCAGGGAGCAGATACTGCATGACGTAGGGAAATTCGCTTGGATCCCGTTCTTCGTGTCGGAGAGCAAGCAGCCGACACTCGGCGTCGCTTTATTAGGCGAAGAAACACCGATGAAAGAGCTACAGAGCAGGTTGTTAATACCGCTGACCATCGGTTAAGGCGTTTGGATCCCGTTTTTCGTGCGGGTGAACAAGAAGTAGATGCTGAAAGACGTAGGGAAACTCGCTCGAACCCCGTTCTTCGTGCGGATGAACGAGCATCCGATACTCGGCGTCGCGCTATAAGGCGACAATTAAGAGAAGTCCGAGCTATCGAGCAAGTTGGTAATACCGCTGACCATCGGTTAAGGCGCTTGGATCCCGCTTTCCGTGCGATTCAGCAGGCAGCCGATACTCGGCGTCGCGCTATAAGGCGACAAGTTAGAGAAGTCCGAGCTACCGAGCAAGTTGGTAATACCGCTGACCATCGGTTAAGGCGCTTGGATCCCGCTTTCCGTGCGATTCAGCAGGCAGCCGATACTCGGCGTCGCGCTATAAGGCGACAAGTTAGAGAAGTCCGAGCTACCGAGCAAGTTAGTAATACGGCACACCATCGGTTAATGCGCTTGGATCCCGTTCTGCGTGCGAGTCAGCAAGCAGCCGATACTCGGCGTCGCGCTTTAATGCGACAAATTAGGCAAGTCCGAACTACAGAGCAGGTCCAAAATACTGCTGACCGTTCGGAAAGGCGCTTGAATCCTGGTTTCTGTGCGGGTGAACAAGCAGCCGATGCTCGGCGGCGTTCTCTGAGGCAAGAAGCAAATACCCTGCAACGAGCGCAGGCAAGATCAACTCAGGATCGCTTATTGGAAAGAGCGCAGGATATGTTTAGGAGAGCTACGGCTAGGAGTTTTAGGGAACGTAGGGCCGTTGAGCAGGCGAGAAATACACTGGCTCGACGAAGTGCTCGTATAGCTGCTCGACAAGCAACTATCGATGCCATTCGAAATATTAGTCAGAGAGTTAGTCAGTATAGAAGCCTCAGTGGCAATAGGGATGCAGAAAACCTTCGGAACGCAAACCGAAGTCAGGAGATTCGATTTGATTTATCCCAGGGAAATAGGAATCCTAGAAATATACCTATTGGATTGAATGCTCACATAGCCAAATTCAATAGGTTAGTAAAACTTGGCCCCGATCAGATTTGCTTCTGCTGCAAGGGATTGTGGTTCCCCAAGCAAATACGAAAGCTTTCTAGAGCCTATTTGGAAGAAAATTGCGAGTTTAAGGAAGAGATTTACCAGAATGCCAGCTTACTTTCACTGGGGAATCCTTTAAGTTCTGTGGCACATGCCACGGCAATATAAAAGCCCAAAGGTGCCATTTCCAACGGCCTAGACTTCCCAGAAATTCCTCATTCCTTGAGGGGGCTTACTCCCTTGGAGGAGCGACTGATTTCACCTCGCCTTCCATTTATGATAATTAAGTCGATAGGTCATGAGCGTCAGAGTGCAATAAAAGGAGCTGTTGTAAATGTCCCCATTCCGGTTAGCAACATCGTGACGTCCCTTCCACGAGCTTTCCACGAGGCAGAGGTTGTACAGCTCCACCTCAAGCGAAGAATGGAGTACGGACATGATTTCATTGCAGAGACCATTAGGCCTTCCAAAATTGCTGACGCCATCAGGTACTTAGTTAGTACAGAGCTTTACAGAAAGCACAATGTGTCAGTAAACGAGCAGTGGATCTCTGATTTCACATACGAAACTGTTCCATTCGTAGCTTCTCAAGCGGACTTAGCCTTTGTAGAGGGACAACTAGCCATCCAGCAGGAGGATGTAAACTTGGAGGCGGGAAATTCCGAAGAGAATGAAGAAGCCGAAGAGCTAAATCCTGGAGGACAGGAAACTCTGCTTGAGAATAACCAGGCACACAATGTAGGAATTCCGAGAATCACAATGGCTCCAGGTGAGGGCCAAAAGCCTCTCGACGTGATTCTCGATGTCGACTCCGAAGAATTGGCGTTCCCAAGCATTTATGCTGGCGTCAAGAGACCATCTTCGGAAAGTTATACAACCATAGTTAGATCAGAGCTTAGGAACGTAGATAGAAGAGGTTGTAGAACTGACAAGTTGTTCTTCAATTAAAAGAAGTTGGAATTGTTGAAAATTCGAAACAATATTTCAACTTGTCTACTTAAGCGGAGCGCTTCTAGCGCGATAACTGCCGCCAATGTACTCGATGAAGCTTTCATGGGAAACTTAATTTCCATGATGACGGATATCGAATTCTTAAGGACATTCGCACGTCTCCTGCTCACTGAGAAGATGAGAAGAAGAAAGTCATGGCTATGATTCGCCAATTTGGTTTGCCAACTTTCTTCATAACTCTGTCGGCCGCAGAAACTAGGTGGCCAGAGCTGCTAGTACTGCTCAAGCGCAATGTAGATAGGATTGACATTAGTGAGGAGGAAGCTTTGAACTTACAGTTTAGAGAAAAGGCGCGGTTGATCAGAACTGACCCAGTGACGTGTGCTAGGTATTTCGATTATATGTACAGAGAAGTTCTAAAGCTCATGAAGAAGCCGGGGGGAGTCTTTGGAAGTAACTTTGTTACTACCTATTGGCGAATTGAGTTTCAACAGAGAGGTTCCCCTCACATTCACGGCATGTTTTGGCTGAAAAACGCCCCGGAAGTGGATTTCAACAGTGAAGAATCTATTGCTAGTGTAGTAGCCTTCATTGATCAGTTTGTAACTGTGGATGTTTCAAACACAGATTTGGCTCCGTATATTGAATACCAAAAGCATAAGCACGGGCATTCGTGCCTTAAAAAGGTGCGCGACTCCGTTTGTCGATTCGGTATTCCATACCCCCCAATGCCCCGCACGGAAATATTGAAGCCACTTCCCGAAGAAACTCCCAATTTGTCTCTTCATCACGAAAACTATCAGAAAATTCGCAGTCTTTTACTTCGCGATCAATCCGAGGATTTGAGTAGCCATCTTAGCATATTCGAAAATTTTCTTTCTCACGGTGAGGTGAGCCTCAGTTACGAGGACTATATATATGCTATTAGGTCTAGTATGAAAAAATCACAGATTTTTCTGAAGATAACATTTGCAGAAATTCAAGTTAACGCCTATAATAAACACATTCTTTCAATGCAAAGGGCAAATATGGGTATCCAGTTAATTTTGGACCCTTTTGCGTGCTGTAGCTACATAATTAATTACATTAACAAGTCCCAAAGGGGTATTTCGAACTTAATGCGCGAAGCAGCTAATGACATTCGAAGAGGCAACTCAAGCATTCGTCAAAAGCTACAGTATCTCGGTCAAAAGTTTATTTCGGGCACTGAGATCTCTGCTCAGGAGGCCGTATATTGTTGTATGGGATTGGCGTTGTCAGAAACAAGCAATAAATGCGTGTTCATAAACACCTTCCCTCCAGAACAACGAGTTCGTATGCTTAGACCTACAAGCGTCCTGCAAAATATGCCTCAGGATTCCACTGACATCTTTCAGAAAGGTTTGCTGGACAGATACGAACAAAGACCAGATTCCCATGACGGCCTGTGTTTAGCCGATTTTGCTGCAAATTACGAGTATTCTAAAACCCGTGGTAGAGCTCGCCAAGGGGAAAATAGTAACAATGAGGCTGAAGAAGAAAATGAAGTCTTAGGAACAGTTTTTTTCGCACTTCGCGATGGTAGTGGATTTATTAGGGAAAGAAACCAGCCGAGTATCCTTAGGTATAGCCCCTTTAATATTAATTCTGATAGGCCCAACTATTTTAGAGCATTAGTTATGCTATATTCTCCATGGAGAGATGAACAGGTAGAATTGTTTCAGAGAAATTGTGAGGAGTTTTATCATGAGCACGAGGAGGCTATTAAAGCCAACTTTGATAGGTATAATGCCATAGACAGCTTAGAAGACGCGCTCAGAAGGGCCATGGAGGCTGAGGAAAGTAGCGAGGAAAATGTAGATGAGGAGGCTGCAGTTAATGAGGAGTTTAGGGCCTTAGCTTTTCCAGAAATATCTTCTCAAATAAATGTTTTAAACTTTGACGACCGTGTTCAGGAAGTAGATCCGGATAGCAATATCCGCATAATAAAGCTCCCCCAATTATTTCCCCCTGAAAATGTAGCCACCTTAGTTAGGTCTCTTAATTTAAAGCAAAAACTTTCCTTACGCATGTCTTGCACAATGCAAGGAGAAATGCTAGTTTCCATGAGTTCGTAGGAGGCGGAGCAGGTGTCGGCAAGAGTAGACTTATATCCACCTTATTCCAGTCCCTTTCCAAGGAGTATAATGGTAGAGTAGGATGCGACCCAACTTCTGTTAAAATACTGGTGTGTGCTCCCACTGGCAAAGCTGCTTTTGGAATCGGAGGCTCCACTCTCCATTCCATGTTCTCTCTCCCTGTAAATCAGGCTGGGTCTGCATTTAGGAGTTTAAGCCCTGATCTGTTAAATACCCTGCGTTCAAGATTTATTGATCTTAAAGTTCTTATAATAGAAGAAATTTCTATGGTCGGCGCAACCATGTTTTCCCATCTGGACTCTCGCCTTAAGCAAATTTTCTCCAACGTTGATACTCCCTTCGGAGGCATTTCGGTCATCGTGTTCGGCGATCTTAGGCAATTGCGGCCAGTTTGTGATCGTTGGATTTTCGAGCCGCCGTCGCATGATCCATACAGCGCTATATTTGGATCCCACCTCTGGAGTCCTTTTAGGTTTTTCGAGCTCACAGAGATAACGCGACAGCGAGATGACCAGCCGTTTGCAATAGCACTCAATAACATGGCGTCCGGCCAAATGTCGTCTGAAGATATTGTCCTACTTAGAGGCCGCTCTTCCGTAGAAAGTCAGATTCCAAATGACGCCATTCACCTTTTTTCAAGCAATCAGGACACAGACCGATACAATAGGGAGAAGCTCAACTCGATTCCCACTGATCAGTTCATTTCGGAAGCCATTGACTCTGTAAAATCCGCACATATTAGCTCAGAGCAGGGGAACAGATGTCTGGAACAAGCTAGGGCATTAAAAACATCTGAGACACAAGGTTTGTGTACCTCGCTCATTTTAAAAACCACTGCTAAATACATGATGACGGTCAATGTAGACACATCAGATGGTCTCGTAAACGGAGCCACTGGTGTCCTTAGGGAGATAGGTTTCAACACGTCCAACTCTCCAAAACATTCTTTGGATACAATTTTTAGATGACAGTATAGGAGTAGCTGCACGATCAAAGTGCAGTCATCGCCAAGAGGCTTCATGGACCCCAGTAGTTAAGATCATAAAAAGCTTTCAGATTAATTCTAACCAGGCCACAACCATTGACCGAAAGCAGTTTCCAGTGGTACCTGCAGAAGCAATAACTATTCACAAAAGTCAAGGCGCTACGTACAGCAAAGTCCTAGCATGCAGAGAGCTGCGCTGTACGTAGCCTGTAGCAGAGCTAATGCTTAAGTCTTCCATTCTGTGCTTCGTTGAGGCTTCCACATACTCAAATGAAGCATACGACATTACTGGCTTCGCCACAGCAGTGCGACTAGATTGCCAGTCAGTAGCTAACGGAGCTCTGCAAAAAGAAGCATTCTCGTATTCGTTCGAAACGAACTCTTTGAGAATGTCAGTCTTTGTTCAAGTGGTCGCTTTCTGGCTAATTCCTCAAATTTAGCCTCTCCAGTGTTCGAGTTTGTCATCTTTAGGTACCGGTCTTTAGGGATTGTAGTTATTTATAAAAGTCCGACCTATCCGTTGTTAAAGTTTGAAACAGATTTTAAGGAGTTATTTCAGCGGCACACATTTTTAAATAGTAATAGTTTAGTGTTAGGAGATTTCAATTTATGCCTTCACTCCATCTCTGGCTGCTGTAGGAGAGTTTTCGATTTTCTAGCAGATGTAAAAGGGTTTAGTTTGTTGCTAGATTTGGACTCGTCGACAACCAATTGCAATACGCATATTGATTGGGCGTTTTCAAATATTTGTGATAATAGGGCCACTGCGCGCACATTTGAGACTACACATAGCTACCACAGTGGTATATTAGTTAGCGTTAGGGAGGCTGAATAGGTAGGGATATTTGTATATATTATATCTATAGTATGTATATATTTAAATTAAACAAAAAACCCAAAAAAATTATATCGTTGCATGCACAACTTTTTTATAGTATGTATATATTTAAATTAATAAAAAAACAAAAAACCCAAAAAAATTAAATAGTATATGTTTATGTATATGTAATATATCTAAATTAAACAAAAAATAAAAAAACAAAAAAGTAAATAGTTGCATGCTAAATTTTTTTATAGTAACTAAATTTAAGTTTATAGTAAATTAAATAAAACAAAAAAACCTAAAAAACAATTAAATAGTTGCATGCAAAATTTTTTTGTAGTATGTACATATATACTTAAATTAAACTAATTTTTTTTTATTAAAAAAAGGCAGAAACCCCAAAAAAACTAATTAGTAGGTCAAATAAGTATTAATAGTATTAGTAGTAAGTACATAAGTATGCCTTCCGTATGTTACGGTATATACTTAAATTAAACTAAATTTTTATTTATTAAAAAAAAAACCCCAAAAAAAAACCTAATTAGTAAGGTCAAATAAGTATTAGTAGTATTAGTAGTAAGTACACAAGTATGCCTTCCGTATGTTACGGATAAACAAAATTTTGGGGAACATGGAGATTCCAAACTTGAATAATGTTTGGCAACTCAAGTCGACTCGTAGGTTCCCAAATTTTATTTTGGTTTGAAAGACCCCGTTGCAAATCAACGGCCTCCACGTGGTGTTCTCTGGGTACCGATTTTAACATAAAAATCGGGAGCTAATTCGAGCGGCGAAAAACATACAAGAAGGCATATTTATATTAAGTTGTTTAGCTGAGTAACGGTTATCTAATAGTCGAGGCACTCGACTATAGCGTTCTCTCTTGTTTTATATGGTATATGACATTTTTATATGGCTTTTTGAGATACAGGCTATCCAAACTCCATCTGCAAGCGCATTGCGGTCTCTTATTGAAACAGTATCGGCCATATATGAGTCCTTGTTGTCCGTTGGCGACGAAAAGGTTATTGCAAACGCACTATTAATTCACATTGTCATGTCAAGGGTTGACGCTCCAGGTGGGAAGAGAATTTAGATTATCAAAAAATTCCGTTATGGTCTGAGTGTTTTACTGCTCTTAATCAGCGCTTTCAGCATTTGTCGGCTGAAGAGGCTTCAGTAACAGTGACGTAATAGCCAATAAGCCAGACGATCCCAACAAACTCTTGGATCACGGGTAATGCAATAATGCAATAAAATTTTTGTGGAACGTTTTGCTGTGGCTGCATTCATAATTACATACAGTTATTTAAGTCTTTGACCGCAGCTAAACCCAGCTTATATACATTAAAAAAGTTGAGTGATTTGCATGGTAGCTTTTCACTCATTGTTTACACTGCGATCGTCTAATTGGAAGTCACTCTTATGGTCGAACCACATCGAGCCCTTTTTAAGTAATTTAGTTTGGGTAGACAGTGGAACATTGCGGATATGTAATAACAGCTCTGCGCAATAATTAAAAATATTTTGGACAACACTGCGCTTAGTTAATTGAAGATCACTCATACGGAGTTCGATTGGATTGAGTGATTTAATTCGGAGTTAAAGTGGAACATTTTCCTTGCGAAATAATTCAAATTTTTTTTTGTAATTTTCTTAAAAATGCCTTAACGTCGTGGAGCTTCTGACAGCAATACTTCTATTGTAGAAGAAGCTGATTCAGAAAATATTATGATAAAATAGGATTCAGTTAAAAGGGATATAAAACGTATAGCTAAAGCAGTGCAAAATAAAAAGATTTCGTTTAACTCTGTACAGTTGGATTGTGGTTTGAGTATTTTAGATACGTATATCGATCGTGCGTTTTCGTTACAACTGCAAATTGAGGATGTCAATCCGAACTTGTCATAGCGATCTGAACTTGAAGATTTATGCGTGCTAACCAGGGCATTGTTATTGTCAGTAACAACTCCAGCCCGCCAAACAATCTAAACGAATCAGTGTTAAATACAACTCTGTCGAACACAAGGCACCTTCCTCGAATGCAGCTGCCCAAGTTTGGTGGTAATTATTCTGGATTCAAAAACTTTATTGGATTATTTTTGAGCATAATTGATAGTGACCCAAACCTATGCAACGTTGAAAAGTTTATTCATTTATTATGCTGCTTAGAAAGCGAAGCGTTAGCTACTGTAAAAGCCTTTCAGGTGACGGATCAGAATTATGCGAAGGCTCTGGCTGCTCTAAAGCAAGTTTATGACAACGAGTGCCTTATTTTTTGATATGGCATATGACATTTTTATATGGCTTTTTGAGATACAGGCTATCCAAACTCCATCTGCAAGCGCATTGCGGTCTCTTATTGATACAGTATCGGCCATATATGAGTCCTTGTTGCCCGTTGGCGACGTAAAGGTTATTGCAAACGCACTATTATTTCACATTGTCATGTCAAGGGTTGACGCTCCAGGTGGGAAGAGAATTTAGATTATCAAAAAATTCCGTTATGGTCTGAGTGTTTTACTGCTCTTAATAAGCGCTTTCAGCATTTGTCGGCTGAAGAGGCTTCAAGTGGACGCTCAACAGGTCGCAAAGGAGAACAAGATACTAGAAACAAGCAATTTGGCAAAACTTCATTGGCAGTATCACAAACAATTAGAACCCCTGAAGCTGCCAAATGTTAGTTCTGAAAGTCTAATGACCATTTTATCACGACATGTCCAACATTCTCAGCTGCTTCTGTCATAACTCGTTTTAAATTTGCCATAGGGATCCCACTTTGCATAAATTGTTTGAGAAAAGGGCATAATGTATCCGCCTGCAAGGCAGCTCACTGCAGGCTCAAAGCCCTACCATACATTGCTACATCGCTATACTGCTGACGCAAACATGCAACAAAATTTAGATCCAGCGGCAAGCCATATAGGACTGCAAGCTACAGAACATTCAAATCTGTTGTCGTCGAATCATGCAAGCGCCCTCGATGCACAGCAAGTTGTGTTGGCGACAGCAGTTGTAGATATCAAAGGTGGCTCCTGTCAGATTCAGCCAGCCAGGGTACTTTTGGATTCAGGTTCCCAGGTCCATTTATAACGGACCAGTTGGCGAGAGGTTTGCAGCTAAAACGTATTCGAAAAGAAATTAATTTGTTGGGAATTGAAAAATCTAGCTTATCTGCGCACCAAGTTGTGCAAACAACAATTAGTTCTCGCATTCATTAATATGAAATGTTAGTTGACTTCGTCGTTTACGGTTTACGTTTACGACGGTGAGATAAGAGAAGCCGTTAATTTGTTACAAATGAGCAATGTAATGTAATTTATAAGTCGTTAATTATTATTGTTATTATTGTAGATGAGCCAGGCGACTGACTATGTGGGAGGCAGTGGAGGTCTTCGAACGGCGACGCTCGGCACCGGTGCATCCGCGAACCCACGAGGCAGTGCCGTCCGGGAAGCAACGGGCAGCCAATGAGCCAAGTTGGTTGTGGGCGAGGGGATCCATAACCGTAGTGAAAAAACTGGTGTGCTTCGATGGTAGGCGGTCAGTCGATAGTTGCAATCGTTGGGTACAATATATAATGGATTTCTCAATGAACGATCACACTAGTAACAGCACTGGAATCTTTGGACACCTATTATGGCAGCGACTATGGCAACGATTGAGTCGACAACCGATAAGTGCGATCGTGATGAGAATTAAGAGAGTGGCCAGACAACAGGAACCAAAATGGTAAATTTTTAAACGTGGAAATTTATGGGCAGAAAGTTTGAATTTCACCCCAGGAACTGCGTAGGAAGTGGGAAAGCAGGCTGGGTAAAGTTTAAGTCTTGATCAAAATCTAGTTATGATCAAAGTCTTCTGAGGAACAGTCTTGGAAAAGTTCGTCTTTCACGGAACTGTATCAGAAAGTTTTTCGGGGAACTATCCGGGGAACATGTGGAATCCAAGTCGGGCGGGAGATTCCAACGGTCTTAGATCAAGCGCCTGGAAATCACCACTTTCATCACGTTTTCAAAGAGAAAAGTCTAAAAGCCCACCATAAATCCAGAAATCTGGGAGCCTGTAATAAAGGTGGCTTGGCGATAAAGCGGAACATAGTTCTAGCAAGGTTTGGATAACATCCAAAGTCTCGGCCCTAGACACCTTCGAGCAGCAAGGCAGGAGCGACGCTGCATAAGACAACGAAAAGCAACGCAGCGGAGTACAGCGACAAGGAGCAGCAGCGGCAGTAACAGTGATGTAATAGCCAATAAGCCAGACGATCCCAACAAACTCTTGGATCACGGGTAATGCAATAATGCAATAAAATTTTTGTGGAACATTTTGCTGTGGCTGCATTCATAATTGCATACAGTTATTTAAGTCTTTGACCGCAGCTAATCCCAGCATATATACATTAAAAAAGCTGAGTGATTTGCATGGTAGCTTTTCACTCATTGTTTACACTGCGCTCGTCTAATTGGAAGTCACTCGAATGGTCGAACCACATCGAGCCCTTTTTAAGTAATTTATTTTGGGTAGACAGTGGAACATTGCGGATATGTAATAACAGCTCTGCGCAATAATTAAAAATATTTTGGACAACACTGCGCTTAGTTAATTGAAGATCACTCATACGGAGTTCGATTGGATTGAGTGATTTAATTCGGAGTTAAAGTGGAACATTTTCCTTGCGAAATAATTCAAATTTTTTTTGTAATTTTCTTAAAAATGCCTAAACGTCGTGGAGCTTCTGACAGCAATACTTCTATTGTAGAAGAAGCTGATTCAGAAAATATTATGATAAAATTGGATTCAGTTAAAAGGGATATAAAACGTATAGCTAAAGCAGTGCAAAATAAAAAGATTTCGTTTAACTCTGTACAGTTGGATTGTGGTTTGAGTATTTTAGATGCGTATATCGATCGTGCGTTTTCGTTACAACTGCAAATTGAGGATGTCGATCCGAACTTGTCATAGCGATCTGAACTTGAAGATTTATGCGTGCTAACCAGGGCAAACAATCTAAACGAATCAGTGTTAAATACAACTCTATCGAACACAAGGCACCTTCCTCGAATGCAGCTGCCCAAGTTTGGTGGTAATTATTCTGGATTCAAAAACTTTATTGGATTATTTTTGAGCATAATTGATAGTGACCCAAACCTATGCAACGTTGAAAAGTTTAATCATTTATTATGCTGCTTAGAAAGCGAAGCGTTAGCTACTGTAAAAGCCTTTCAGGTGAAGGATCAGAATTATGCGAAGGATCTGGCTGCTCTAAAGCAAGTTTATGACAACGAGTGCCTTATCTTTTTATATGGCATATGACATTTTTATATGGCTTTTTGAGATACAGGCTATCCAAACTCCATCTGCAAGCGCATTGCGGTCTCTTATTGAAACAGTATCGGCCATATATGAGTCCTTGTTGTCCGTTGGCGACGTAAAGGTTATTGCAAACGCACTATTAATTCACATTGTCATGTCAAGGGTTGACGCTCCAGGTGGGAAGAGAATTTAGATTATCAAAAAATTCCGTTATGGTCTGAGTGTTTTACTGCTCTTAATAAGCGCTTTCAGCATTTGTCGGCTGAAGAGGCTACAAGTGGACGCTCAAAAGGTCGCAAAGGATAACAAGATACTAGAACCAAGCAATTTGGCAAAACTTCATTGGCAGTATCACAAACAAATAGAACCCCTGAAGCTGCCAAATGTTCGTTCTGAAAGTCTAATGACCATTTTATCACGACATGTCCAACATTCTCAGCTGCTTCTGTCATAACTCGTTTTAAATTTGCCATAGGGATCCCACTTTGCATAAATTGTTTGAGAAAAGGGCATAATGTATCCGCCTGCAAGGCAGCTCACTGCAGGCTCAAAGCCCACCATTGTTACATCGCTATACTGCTGACGCAAACATGCAACAAAATTTAGATCTAGCGGCAAGCCATATAGGACTGCAAGCTGCAGAACATTCAAATCTGTTGTCGTCGAATCATGCAAGCGCCCTCGATGCACAGCAAGTTGTGTTGGCGACAGCAGTTGTAGATATCAAAGGTGGCTCCTGTCAGATTCAGCCAGCCAGGGTACTTTTGGATTCAGGTTCCCAGGTCCATTTTATAACGGACGAGTTGGCGAGAGGTTTGCAGCTAAAACGTATTCGAAAAGAAATTAATTTGTTGGGAATTTAATTTGTTGCAGCTAAAACGTATTCGAAAAGAAATTAATTTGTTGGGAATTGAAAAATCTAGCTTATCTGCGCACCAAGTTGTGCAAACAACAATTAGTTCTCGCATTCATAAATATGAAATGGTAATTGACTTCGTCGTTCTAAAATCTATTTCCTCTGATCACCCAGAAAAAGGCGTTTCTATTGAATCTCTTAATATTCCTCCAAATATACCGCTTGCTGATCTGGCGTTTCATAAGCCACAATACGTAGATCTGCTGCTTGGAGCAGACGCGTTTTTTGATCTTCTAAAAGATGGCCAAATTAAACAAGAAAATACACTGACTTTGCAAAACACTGTTTTTGGTTGGGTGGTGTCAGGGCGGTGTAAATCAAAACAACCCCAAAGGACTAAAGCGTGTGCTATGGTGTGCATAGTTGAGGAGTTTGGTCCACTTGAAAAACTAGTTAAACGATTCTGGGAGTTGGAACAAGTTCCAAATGTTTCTAGTGACAAACTATATACCCCAGAAGAAATGCTTTGTGAGTGATGGTGAATAGATCACGCTAATGGTTTGTAAGACCACTTTCAAATTGGGTTGATAGAATAATAATTAGTTCACAATAGGAATTTACGCTTTTATTTCATGTTGACAGCTCATGGTCAGGAGGAAGAGAGAGAGAAATATAAAAAGTGAGACCAGACCATCTCAGAAAAGAATATCTTACATGCTATTGAATATACCAAATTATTATAATTAGTTATAAGGTTCCCCAACAGCCCGGCCCACCCTGAAACTAAGTTTCTGAATTAGGCAGGATTGCAATTTTAGAAATGGGTCTAACAAGTTCTCCTGTTGAAGTTCACAGCTTTACGCCACGTACCAGCCCGTCCTTGCCTGGATAGACCTCAATTATGCGCGCCAAAGTCTAAGCGGCGGGAGGTGTGTTTGAATCCTTGATGATCGCCATATCCCCAGTAGAAATGTTCTTCCTCTCCGTATTCTACTTAGGGCGCTGTTGAAGTGTAGTGAGGTACTCCTGATGCCATCTCTTCCAAAAGCCTTGTAGCATTGCCTGTACATTCTGCCAGTAATCCAGTCGGTTAACTGCTATGTGGCCAAGATCGCCCTCTGGAACAGATGTATAAGGGCGTCCAATAAGCAGGTGTGCGGGTGACAAGTAGGAAACTTCGATGTCTGACGTAGCGAAGAGTGGACATGAATTGACGACGGATTCAATTTGAGCCAGAAGGTTGTGCATTTGCTTAAATGTGATAGGATAGAACTCCCGATGACACGTCGCAGATGAAGCTTTACGGAGCGAACAGCTGATTCCCATTTTCCGCCCCAATGGGGTGCGTGCGGTGGTATAAAACTCCATTTGATACCCTCGCTGACCAACGCTTGGGTTACTTAAGTGTTATGCTGCTGCGACAGGATGAGCTTATACATTTCGTCTAACACCTTCTTTGCTCCCACAAAGTCGCGACCGTTGTCGCTGAAGATGAGGGTACACTTGCCTCGACGGGAGATAAAACGACGAAGTGCAGCAAGAAATGTCTCCGTGCTGAGATCTGTAGCCAAATCCAAGAGGATTGCGGAGGTCACTAGGCAGACGAATAGACAAATGTATCCCTTTTTCTTTCGTGGATTCCGTCCCTTGTTCACCTTGAGTAGAAGCGGTCCGGAATAGTCGCACCCAGTATTTTCAAATGGGTATGCTTGACGTACCCGAACAGCTGGCAAGTCCGCCATGTATTGATCAGTTGTTTTGTGGCGTTGGCGAAAACATTTGAGACAAGCATGTGTAAGCTTGAGAATCATGTTGCGTGCGCCAACTATCCAATATTGGTGGCGAACGAAGACGAAAAGTGCTGTCACACCTGGATGAAGATGTATCCGGTGCTCGTGTTCCAAAATAAGCAGAGAAATGCGATGGTGTTTCGGCTGAATAATTGGATGCTTGACTTCCTCCGGTAGTATCGAGTTTGAGAGGCGCCCACCTACACGAAGCAGGCCATTCTTGCAAACCATGGGTGAGAGTGTTCGAAGTGTTGACGAATTGGCCACCGCTTTTCCCCTTTGCAACAGGTGTAGATCGGATGAGAAGCTTCCTTGAGCCTGCCTTAAACAATAAATGCGGGCCTCGCTGATTTCCTCAAACGTGAGTATGAGATTTGACGGAATCCGTTTCTTCATTCTTCGATACATAAACCGTAAAACATATGCAGTGCAGCGAATCAGCTTGGTCCAGGAAGAAACTCGAAACGATAGACACTCAATCGGGGACGCTTCAGGTTCAGAATCAACAAGACTGGATAGTGAAAAGGATTTCATTTTGGGCGTGTCCAAAATTGTTGAGGGATTGTTGCCACTACGCAGCTTTGAAGCAAGCAGATCGTTGAGGTGTCGCCAATGTGGTCCCTTCCACCATAGCTCATAGCTCATGAGATTGGCTGCTAGCATTCCCCTTGATGCGCAATCGGCAGGTTTATCCTTTGACCCAACGACATCCAGGATCTCCGAAGTACGGTTGGCGATAAAGGTCTTCAGCTTCGATGGGGTGTGCGACAGCCACGAAAGGACAATCGTGGAATCGCACCAAGCATGCATTATGGTTATCCTTGTGATCCAAGCCTTCTTTAACAGCTCATAGAAGGCGAGTGATCAATAGCGCGCCACAGAGTTCCAGACGTGGAAGACTTTGTTGCTTTAGTGGCGCAACGCGTGTTTTAGCTGCCATAAGTGACACCACGCAGGTGCCGTCTACGTCGCTTACACGGCTGTAAACGACAGCGCAATATGCCTTTATGGATGCATATGAAAATCCATGTAATTCGATTTTTTCCGATTCGCTGTATACATAACGTGGAATCCTTAGGTTTGTTATGTAGTTAATATCGTCGCGACAGGTCTGCCACCTCTCAGCCAGCTTCGGTGGGAGTTTTGAATCCCAGTCCAGGTCAAGTAGCCAGAGTTCTTGGAAAAGGATCTTAAACTGTACTACCACAGGCGCCAGAATACCTAGAGGATCAAAAATTCGTGAGACATCTGACAATACTTGCCGTGTAGTAGCATCTGGCTCCGTAGAAAGTGAAGCTTTGTAGGACAGGACGTCGTCTTGGGGATTCCATAGAAATCGTAAAACCTTAACCGCACTGGTTATTTGGAGCTCGTCTTGCCAGGTGTCACTGATGACTCTGCTGTTAGACACCCATTTGCCAAGCTCAAGCTTAGCCTTCGACATTAGCTGGATGAGTTCGTCGCGGCGGCTAAGTAATTCGTCTTCAGTTTCAGCGCCGGTGAGGACATCGTCTACGTAAAAGTCCTCAAGCTCAATTTTTAAGGCTGTGGGAAACTCATCCTGGTGGTCTCGCGCTAGTTGTTTCAGTACTCTGACAGCAAGAAACGGTGCACAGCTTGTTCCATAGGTGACTGTACAGAGTTGAAAGTGTTGAGCCTCTCTCTCTTTCGGAGCCTCTCTCCATACGATCCGTTGAAAGTTGCAGTGCTTAGGGGCAAACCAGATCTGGCGAAACATTTTAACTATGTCCGCCGAAAACACAAACTTGTGTATTAGAAAGCGAAGGCATACATGGAAAAGGTTGCGTTGTATGCTGGGTCCGATGTGTAAGGCGTCATTTAGAGCGTGTCCTTTAACGTCTTCAAATGACCCGTCAAATACCACGCGCAGCTTTTTTCCTAGAAATGGGTGGTGTGGCATGTAAAACGTTTTTGCTGATGTGTTGCATTTTTCAGGGGGCAGCTTACGCATATGACCTAGGCTTAGATACTCGTTCATAAATATTGAATATTGCTTGCGTAGCTTCATATCACGCTGCAAGCGACGTTCCACAGCATAGAAGCGCGAGACAGCGCCCTGCAGGCTGACTCCGAACTCTTGACATTCGTGTTTAAAAGGTAATTCAACGATGTATTTGCCGTCTGGGTCTCGGGAATATGTGGTCAGAAAGTGCTGCTCCACCTTTTCGTGCGAAGGGTCTCGTTGTGTATGCTCAGTGTTATCCTCGATCTCCCAAAAGCGTTAAAGAGAGGCGTTTATGTCAACAGTAGTCATGAGCGTGTTGGCGGTTGATGGATGCGGCATTGCAACAGAAGTGATTATCCATCCAAAGATCGAGCTGATAGCAATAATATTTCCATCGTTGTCATATCTTTTATCACCTGACAAAACGGACCAAATTTGTTAGCTCAGAGCCGCTATGCAAAAGTACACGGCAAATTGTGTAAGTCCCTTTAGAGTTTTGGACTTACACCAATGCTGTGGGCAATGTGCTTCTTTTGAGTCCCGATGACTGTGTTAATGAGATGCTGTTTTGCGTCTGGGCGACAAAAGTTGAGCTACATTCATAAGTTTGAGGACTGTCCTGTGCAGTGTCCGCAGGAGCAACTGTCATGGAATCACGTTTTCAGGATGTACAAGAGAATGATGACGGCCATTGCAGTGCTTGCACGAATGTCTCAATTGACATTGTGAAGATCGGTGGCCAGGGCGTAGGCAATTGAAGCAAAGCGACTTTCCTTTCACTAAGGAGCGCCGATGTTTAGTGCTCAGATTTTGAAATTGAGAGCATATATACAGCTGATGGTTAGCAGAGCCACACTTTCCACAGTTGCCATGGTTCACTGCAATAAGTGCGTGCTTCGCTTTGGCAGGCTTGTCCGTGTGGCTGCCAGGATCGAGTTTGATTGCCGATGTAGCTTGGCTTAATTCAAAATCCTCGCAACGATTATCAAGGAATCTAAACAAGTCTGCAACGGTTGGTGTTGCTGAGCCTCTGGTGTCCTCAATCCACTTCCTTCTAGAGTCGGGATCAATTTTAGCCAGTACAAGATGAATCACCCAGCAGTCACGGCTGGTCTCCCCAACTGCATCTAGTAGATTAGATACCTCGCCGTTGGGGGCAGCAGCCAGTGCCATGAAAGTGTCCAGCAAGGAGTTCACGATATGCCTTGGGCGATCATAGCGATCATTGAGGCGTTCCCATGCTGAATCATAAGCTGATTCCGTAATGGACATGTGACTGAGAAGATTGGCCGCTTCACCAACTATGAAAGACTTAAGGAAGTGAAACTTCTGAAATTTTCCCAGGTGGGTCTGGTTGTGGACGGTGCTCTCGTAAATGTCCTTAAAGGCTGGCCATTCCTTGTAGTCTCCACCAAAGGGTTTGACGTGAATTTTCGTCAATGGGTTTTCAGTTAAACAAGGTAGATGCTCCGTACTCAGAAAGTCGCTGCAAGAACTCACTTTGCTGTTGGAGCAATGTGGCCATGTTGTGATCCGCTTGAGGTATGGCGTTTTGCTGAAGGTCGCTCTTTAACGACGCGAATAAGGTAAGCGCGCGCAGGTACTTCTCCTCATACTCTTGGAAGTCTTCGGTAGGATCCTCGAAACCTTCAACGTTATCGTACACGTGCATTTCGTCAGTGATCTTCTCAAGGCTTCTGAAGACTTGATTTAGCCCTGCCAGCATGGCATCGACTCCAGAGTAAGTGCTCTGTTGAGGTGGATTTTCCATGTAATTGACCAAGCGAGTTACGGTCGCCTTTAGCCGACCACGTGCTTGGGTAAGACGTTTAATATTAATATACTTAAAACAGTTTGTAGATGCGGAAGTAATCCGGCTCGATGGACCAGACAATGATGGTGAATAGATCACGCTAATGGTTTATAAGACCACTTTCAAATTGGGTTGATAGAATAATACACAATTAGTTCACAATATGAATTTACGCTTTTATTTCATGTTGACAGCTCGTGGTCAGGAGGAAGAGAGAGAGAGAGAAATATAAAAAGTGAGACCAGACCATCTCAGAATAGAATATCTTACATGCTATTGAATATACCAAATTATTATAATTAGTTATAAGGTTCCTCAACAGTGAGAAAATCTTTCGAGAAACAATTGTTCGTTTACCCTCAGGTCGATTGCAAGTATCTTTACCGTTTAAATGTAGCCCAACGTGTCTCGGATCATCGTATGAGATGGCGAGAAGGCGTTTTTTCTCATTGAAAGACGATTAACTAAAAATCCGAACACACAGTTAATGTATAATCAATTTATGAAGGAGTATTTGGCTCTCGGACATATGACTGCAATAGTGGGTTCAATTGCGAAGGATTCGTATTGTTTTATACTCTACAAATGTAAAGAACGTTCACAAAGCGCATCCACTAAGCTTAGAGTGGTATTTGATGCATCTGGCAAGACTACTTCGCAAGTATCGCTTAATAACCTTTTTATGGTATGACCAACAATACAGCCATGCTTATATTCCACTCTCCTTAGGTTTTGTTGTCGCAAATACGCACCGTCAAGTGGAGTTTGACGATGCGCAACGAATTTTTTTATTAATTGTAAGGAGAAGAGATGCTGCCAGCCCTTAAAAACTTATCGCCTAAATACGGTTACTTATGGAACAGTAAGTGCTCCATTTCTAGCAGTAAGATGCTTAAAGTATCTTAGCGAGACTCAATTGCAATCTCAACCTCAAGGTGCAAGATGTCTTGGCACGGACTTTTACGTCGATGACGTGCTCACCGGATCGGACACAGAGCAGGGGATGGCTGCCCCTTTAAAAACAAAGCTGGTGCCCAGGCTAGAGCTATGTGCAGCGCATTTGTTGGCAAAGCTTTGGGAAGAAGTTCGCAACATCATTACCTTTCCAGTCGATAGTGTTGTCCTTTCGTCCGATTCTGAAATTTTTTCACTGGATACAAGCTCATCCATCTCAGCTTGCTACATTTGTCTCTAATCGAATTGCTGATATACAAGACATTGTGTCATCAGCTGTCTGGCGGCATGTGCCAACCAAGGAAAATCCTGCGGATTTAGTCTCGCGAGGATACTTCATTTTGGTACAATGGTCCTAGCTTTTACAGAAGGAAACCGAGTCCTGGCCAATAAATTCTCATTTTCAGCTATCAGAAACAGACACAACACTAGAAACCAAAAAGGCACGCGTTGCTCTCATCGCGGCCGATGTTTAACTAAACCCGATTTTAAATATTGTAGAAAGGTGATCGTCATATCTGAAAGTAGTTCGCATTGTGGCTTATATGTATCGATTTATCAACCGAAGGAAAAAGATATCTTGGAATTCAATTTCTCCGTCAGCGAACGAGCTTGGAACAGCGTTTCTTAAAGTAGTTAAAGCTATTCAAAGACGGCATTTGCTGAAGAAATTGTAAAACTAGAAAAATCCGCTAATATCCGTGCGGGAATCCAAAAATTAAATCCTTTTCAATCTGTTGAACAGTGTGGAATGTCGTCATACTCTTTGTTGCGAGTAGGTCGTTATCTGCTATATGCCCCCATTGCTCACAACGCTAAATTCTCCTTGTTAATGCCTAAAAATTGCAAATTTGTGACTCTATACTTGAGACACTTACATAGGAACAACTGTCACGCGGGCTTCTCAGACAAGTGATTTGGCTTATTAACGAACGTCACGAGTGCAGTACCATTGTAGGGCAGTGCGTTCATTGTTTTCACTATAAACCAAAACTTCTATCACAGATAATGGGTAATTTACCAAGAGATCGATTGCATGGAAATAGACCCTTCGAAGTAAGCGAAATGGATCTCTTTGGGCCTGTTAAAGTCTTACTTGGAATTCGGGGAAAGCAGCCAATCAAGATGTACATAGCAGTGCTTGTCTGCTTTGCTTCCAAGTCTGTATATTTGGACGTCTAATACATTTATTTATGCTTATCCAGGTGTGTGGGTCGTCGTGGTCCTGTTGTCAAACTTAATTGCGACAACACCACGAATTTTGTGAGAGCTGCCCGAATCCTGAAGGAGCTTTTGGAACTTGCCGACACCAACGACCAGAGAATCATGTCGTATGTTGCGGCCCACAGATTCACCATCGAATTCATCCCTCCCAGAGCGCCACATATAGGCGGCCTTTGGAAGGCGGCCGTAAAATCGTCCAAGCATCTTCTCCTCAAGGCTATGGGCAGCGCTATTCTGAAGGAGGACGAGCTCCATACCGTCATAGTGGAGGTGGAAGCCGTCCTAAATTCGAGGCCGCTCATCGTAGACAGTGGCAGTCCCAACGAGGGAGAGGTTGTCACGCCAGCTCATCTGCTAGCAGCCAAAGGCAAACGGCAACTTTACGTACTTTCAGAGATGGCAGCTAGTCTCAGCAATCAAACAGCGGTTTTGGAGCGACTGGTCGAGGGACTATCTTCTGAGCCTACAGCAGCGAGGGAAATAGACCAAAGGCGTGGACAATCTTCAGATCGGAACAGTGGTGGAAATCCACGAAGACAACTTTCCCCCAGCTATGGATAATAGGCGTAGTCGTAGAGGTCGTTCCAGGACATGATGGGAAGATTCGCATGGCTGTAGTCAGAACCAAATCGGGTCTATATAAACGCTCCATTTACCGCCTTGCACCTAACCCTATTAGTTGAAGCATTTGTATGTTAATGCTGTCAACGCGGCCGATGTTCAGTCAATTCGGTAGCGATTGACTTTTGTAAAACAATGTAACAATTAGTACCTAAAATTTCATGAAGTAAAAATTGCGATCTTGTATTAAAAAGGGCTTTCGCTTTCTCGCACTTGCAAGAATCACTATTGTATTGTATTGTATTAATCAAAAGAAGTCTACTAGAATAAGAAGGTAAGATAAGATTTGCATCTCAGTTTAGGCGCCGTAAAGCAAAAAGAAGGAAATTTTTTTGTACAGATTCAATACGACCAATATGTATTCCGTATTGTGGACTCCAGACGGGAGACCCATACTCCAGAATCGGACGGACTAGCGAAATATATAAAGTTTTAGTCAAATAAGGATCATCGAATTCTTTTGACCACCTTTTAATAAATCCAAGCACTCCTCTGGCTTTATTAACCATGCATGAAATGTGATTAGAAAATTTTAGTTTGGGGTCCAAGAGAACGCCAAGATCGTTTACAAGAGTTATTCTATCCAAAGAGCTGCCACTTAACGTGTAAGTCGCGTATATCGGATTGACCCGATAAAAAGTCATCAGCTTGCACTTGGAACCGTTTAAATTTAGTAAATTATCTCGGCACCAGTATTGAAAATTATCTAGATCGGATTGCAAGTCTAAATGGCAGGAAATGTCCTTATACTGCAGGCACAACTTAACATCATCTGCGTACATAAGTACGCGAGAATGACTTATAATTGAGGGAAGATCGTTAATAAATAATGTAAAAAGTAACGGACCCAGATGGCTCCCTTGTGGGACACCGGAGGTAACACGGAGAATTTCAGAAATTGAATTTTTAAAAAGGACCCTTTGCGACCTGCCATTCAGATAACTTGAAATCCATTTAAGCAGATCAACTGGAAAACCTAAAAGGTCAAGTTTTTGAATGAGAAGTAAGTGATTTACAGAGTCAAATGCTTTACTAAAGTCAGTGTAAATGACGTCTGTTTGAAAACTTTGAAGCTTTTTATCATAAATGAAGTGAGCTCAAGAAGGTTTGTGATTGTGGATCTACGTTTAATAAATCCGTGTTGACACGGAGAAATGATTGATCTGCAAAGATGCTGCAAATGAGGAGTAATAATTTTTTCAAAAAGCTTAGGAATAGCTGACAACTTAGAAATGCCTCTGTAGTTACTGGCTTCTAACTTGTTACCTTTTTTGAAAAGAGGAATAACAAATGATTTCTTCCAAATACTTGGGAATTGGGAGGTTTCTATAGATAAGGTAAACAACTTGTGAAGAGGTTTGCACAGGGCCTTAGCGCAATACCTAAGCACGCACCCAGGAATACCATCGGGCCCTGGCGAATAAACAGGTTTAATACGAAGAAGATCCAAAAGAAGAGAGCTTTCTGTTAAAGTGGGACAGAATATGAGGTTTGACAAGGATATGGTGTAAGAATAAGGCTGTGATGAATAATCTAAAGTAGAGTAAGTCGTTTGAAAAAATTGGGCAAATAAATCGGCTATTGCCTGATCTGTGGTTGCCGTCATGTTTTCGAACGATAGCGAGGAAGGAAAAGAATTAGATTTACGCTTGGTGTTAACAAAATTATAAAACTGTTTCGGGTCCTGAGAGAACTGGACCTTACAACGGTTTAAGTAACTGTTATAACACTGAGCATTAAGCACGGTAAATCTTGACCGAGCACTTAAATATCTAGTAAAAACAGATTGAGAACCGGTATTTTTATATTTCCTAAAAAGTCTGGACTTTACATTTCTTAAGTATGTCAACTCTTTGCTAAACCAAGGTGATTTATTGGAAGTTGACGGATAGTACCACAGAACACAGGAATTAAAAAATGAGTTTATTGCAGTGTAAAAAACATTAACTGCATCGGACATATTAATGCATAGGTAAAGATCAGACCAATTAAAGCCAGAAATAAAATTATTTAGCCTCAGAAAGTCTGCCTTGCGAAAACAATGTATTCGTTTGGATTTTTCTGATTTTTCTTCTATAACTCTAAAATGAAAGTTCGAATGTTGGGTGATATGGATCTTCAGGTTGCGTAAGTGGTGCTACTCTAGACAGAAACACACATTCAGGATTTGATACAAAACACAAATCAAGTAGGCGACCTAATGAATTTCGAACTTGGTTTACTTGAGATAGAGATATGTCAAGCAGGCCATCAATAAAATCATGCTGTGCTATAGGTAGTAAGACATTCGATCCATCCTCAGTGGACCAAGTAACTCCAGGTATATTAAAATCACCTAGAACTACCAACTGATCCCTATCGGAAAGCTTATTTGCAACGGACTTAATAACGGATAGGTGATTTAAATAATCAGGAAGTTCAGACAACGGCGGAATATATGAGCAAGTTATGTATATAAAGTTACCAGGAAACGATAACTTTACACAAATAAATTCAATGGTATTGAATTCATCAAAAAATAACTCCTCAGACGGGAGGTTTGAATCAACTCCAATTAAGACTCCACCTCCCCGTCATACCTATATATTGTGTACTTACCTGGAAAAACTTCGGAGCTAAAGATCTTCGGCTTTAACCAGGTTTCTGTGAACACAATAATATGAGATGCAAAGGAAAGGCTATCGGAATACAATTTAGTAAGTTTGCTGCGCAAACCTCTTGCATTCTGATAGGAAAGAAGGAGTTTAGAAGCTAGTTTTTTTAAATTGGTACACTGGTTTGGCCTCGACTAGGAAGTTTTACTCCCACGGGCCCCTTCTTCTTTATCTTAGCCTCGAACTCTTTTACAACCATCCGGCCAAAAGTCGCCCGAGCATATGGCTTCAAAAAGCTCGTTAGGGACAGATATCTTGAAAGATGAAATGTCTCTAGCATAAGAAAACTTAAACTTTTCCACCTTTACACTATTACAATCGGCTTTAGTTTTGTCTTGTATATAAGACAATTCATCAGAAGATGTTTGATCAGGGGAAAGCCGAGAAACGAAAATTTGTTTCTTGAGTGGAACCACTGAAAAGGGATTTTGGTGGAGCAGACATTGCTTCTGCCAAACCAACTTGAGCCGGTTGTCCGGACTCAGTAGTCCCTTGTGGTGGTGATGCTACATTTTCTGTTTGAAAACTACTATTGAAGCTTTTTATCATAAATGAAGTGAGCTCTAGAAGGTTTGTGATTGTGGATCTACGTTTAATAAATCCGTGTTGACACGGAGAAATGATTGATCTGCAAAGGTGCTGCAAATGAGGAGTAATAATTTTTTCAAAAAGCTTAGGAATAGCTGACAACTTAGAAATACCTCTGTAGTTACTGGCTTCTAACTTGTTACCTTTTTTGAAAAGAGGAATAACAAATGATTTCTTCCAAATACTTGGGAATTGGGAGGTTTCTATAGATAAGGTAAACAACTTGTGAAGAGGTTTGCACAGGGCCTTAGCGCAATACCTAAGCACGCACCCAGGAATACCATCGGGCCCTGGCGAATAAACAGGTTTAATACGAATGAGATCCAAAAGAAGAGAGCTTTCTGTTAAAGTGGGACAGAATATGAGGTTTGACAAGGATATGGTGTAAGAATAAGGCTGTGATGAATAATCTAAAGTAGAGTAAGTCGTTTGAAAAAATTGGGCAAATAAATCGGCTATTGCCTGATCTGTGGTTGCCGTCATGTTTTCGAACGATAGCGAGGACGGAAAAGAATTAGATTTACGCTTGGTGTTAACAAAATTATAAAACTGTTTCGGGTCCTGAGAGAACTGGACCTTACAACGGTTTAAGTAACTGTTATAACACTGAGCATTAAGCACGGTAAATCTTGACCGAGCACTTAAATATCTAGTAAAAACAGATTGAGAACCGGTATTTTTATATTTCCTAAAAAGTCTGGACTTTACATTTCTTAAGTATGTCAACTCTTTGCTAAACCAAGGTGATTTATTGGAAGTTGACGGATAGTACCACGGAACACAGGAATTAAAAAATGAGTTTATTGCAGTGTAAAAAACATTAACTGCATCGGACATATTAATGCATAGGTAAAGATCAGACCAATTAAAGCCAGAAATAAAATTATTTAGCCTCAGAAAGTCTGCCTTGCGAAAACAATGTATTCGTTTGGATAAAATAAATCGGCTATTGCCTGATCTGTGTTTGCCGTCATGTTTTCGAACGATAGCGAGGAAGGAAAAGAATTAGATTTTCGCTTGGTGTTAACAAAATTATAAAACTGTTTCGGGTCCTGAGAGAACTGGACCTTACAACGGTTTAAGTAACTGTTATAACACTGAGCATTAAGCACGGTAAATCTTGACCGAGCACTTAAATATCTAGTAAAAACAGATTGAGAACCGGTATTTTTATATTTCCTAAAAAGTCTGGACTTTACATTTCTTAAGTATGTCAACTCTTTGCTAAACCAAGGTGATTTATTGGAAGTTGACGGATAGTACCATGGAACACAGGAATTAAAAAATGAGTTTATTGCAGTGTAAAAAACATTAACTGCATCGGACATATTAATGCATAGGTAAAGATCAGACCAATTAAAGCCAGAAATAAAATTATTTAGCCTCAGAAAGTCTGCCTTGCGAAAACAATTTATTCGTTTGGATTTTTCTGATTTTTCTTCTATAACTCTAAAATGAAAGTTCGAATGTTGGGTGATATGGATCTTCAGGTTGCGTAAGTGGTGCTACTCTAGACAGAAACACACCTTCAGGATTTGATACAAAACGCAAATCAAGTAGGCGACCTAATGAATTTCGAACATGGTTTACTTGAGATAGAGATATGTCAAGCAGGCCATCAATAAAATCATGCTGTGCTATAGGTAGTAAGACATTCGATCCATCCTCAGTGGACCAAGTAACTCCAGGTATATTAAAATCACCTAGAACTACCAACTGATCCCTATCGGAAAGCTTATTTGCAACGGACTTAATAACGGATAGGTGATTTAAATAATCAGGAAGTTCAGACAACGGCGGAATATATGAGCAAGTTATGTATATAAAGTTACCAGGAAACGATAACTTTACACAAATAAATTCAATGGTATTGAATTCATCAAAAAATAACTCCTCTGACGGGAGGTTTGAATCAACTCCAATTAAGACTCCACCTCCCCGTCATACCTATATATTGTGTACTTACCTGGAAAAAACCTCTTGCATTCTGATAGGAAAGAAGGAGGTTAGAAGCTAGTTTTTTTAAATTGGTACACTGGTTTGGCCTCGACTAGGAAGTTTTACTCCCACGGGCCCCTTCTTCTTTATCTTAGCCTCGAACTCTTTTACAACCATATTATCCGGCCAAAGTCGCCCGAGCATATGGCTTCAAAAAGCTCGTTAGGGACAGATATCTTGAAAGATGAAATGTCTCTAGCATAAGAAAACTTAAACTTTTCCACCTTTACACTATTACAATCGGCTTTAGTTTTGTCTTGTATATAAGACAATACATCAGAAGATGTTTGATCAGGGGAAAGCCGAGAAACGAAAATTTGTTTCTAGAGTGGAACCACTGAAAGGGATTTTGGTGGAGCAGACATTGCTTCAGCCAAACCAACTTGAGCCGGTTGTCCGGACTCAGTAGTCCCTTGTGGTAAAGATGCTACATTCTGAGAGATAGGTGGATCCACTAGTTGTGAAACCACTACGGACAAATCGGAATTCTTAGAAGTCCCTGGTTGCATGCATTCTGAAACGGATTGTTCGGATACCGAATCTTTTTTAGCTGCCGATCTTAGCAACATTTGAGGGTTTGCTGAAATCGGCTGCTGATCCGCCGGAATGCTCTGTTGTTCTTTTGATTTCGGTTGCGGGGTGTTCCCCTTTTGCTTCTTACCACCAGCGGCCTTTTTGCGCTTAGGGGACTCTTCTAATAGCTTACGACTATTAAACTGCGAGTCCAGCGCAGAGAGGAGATCATCAGCTCGGCGAAAACTATCTCTAGCAACACCGAAACAGCTAATCAGCCCCATCAGGCCGCCTTTAGTTTGGCGCATAAACGAAAAGAAAACACAGATAAGAATTACGAAAACTAAAATAATTTATTAGAATTAAATACAAAGTGCACTCGCGAAGCGAACGGAGTTTAAATTTATGTTTAAATAACACGGAAGAAAATTAAAATTGTTTTGATTACACCCACCAATGGGAATAAACGAAAACAAAATACAAAATTCGAATTCGAATTGAAAGTCAGAAACGAATTCGTCCACAAGTTTTATTCTCGCCTGTCCTAATTAATATTTGGAAATAAATTGCCGTATTGGCCTTTGTGATTTGCACGAACAATCACTTTACTTCGTACGGCGTCTCGGCTTTGCGATCTTGATGGCACTTGAATTAACTTGCTTCTCAGCTCTGTGTGCTGAGCATTCTTGCCTCCTTCACTGTTTCTAGGCGGCGTTATATCATAGGGATTGTGGTGAGTTTTAAGAATGCTGATATTTCCCCCTTTTTCGGGAAAGTGATGTCAGTGGTGATTCCCCCGCCCTTCATGTTAGACAGTTCAAATTTGCGGCCAAAGTTGTATTCGCCGTGGACCCCAGACAGTTTCCTAAAAGACTTAATTTTTTTAGAGTGTTTTCCGTACATACAGTGGCTCACAGCTTATTTGACCCACACCTAATTTTCAACATTAAACAGGTATAACTCCTAAACCATAAGAGATACCCATAAAAATAAAACGCAGAAAGGTTAACTGTTGTTTTAACTTAAAAAATATGTTTTCATTTTTTTATTCTAGCAAGGAACTTCTTAATTAAACAATAAAAACTAAAAATACTGCCTTTTTCAACGTCACAGCTTATTTGACCCAGTTCATCAAATTAATTATAAAAAATTCCAAAAAATATTTCTTTAACTTTTAGTATTTGGTATGTCGCCCTTTTGGTCCACAACCGACTTCAGTCGATTTGGAATAGATTCGACCAATTTTTTGTGGTTTCTGGGGGATTTTAGCGCATTCTTCTAGCAAAGCCGTCTTCAAGTCATTTTTATTGGAAATATTGCGCTCCCGAATTTTTGAGTCCAGCAAAGCCCACAAATTCTCAATAACATTAATATCGGGTGACTGAGCTGGCGATTTCATTATATGGGGACTATTATAACCCAGCCAATATTGAACAATACCCTACATATGCTTTGGATTATTGCCTTGGTAGAACCGAAAATCCTGTCTTATTCCCAATTTCTCAGCACTTTGGATTAAATTATCCTTATGGATATTAAGATAAACATTGTTATTCATTATGCTTTCAATAAATTTTAGGTTTCCGACTCTTGCTGCGGACTTACAGGCCCAAACCATAACGTGTCCGTCGTCATGCTTAACTGTGGGTTTTAGCTCTTTGTCCTGCAGCTCTGTATTCGCTTTATGCCATAGCTAAGAACGTCCCTCGGACAAAAAATATTTAATTTTGACTCATCAGCGAAAATGATGTAATACTTTTGGGTCCAAATGACGTTCTTACGTATGGCGTAAAGCCAATACTGAACTGCATTACAAACCCACCGTTAAGCATGACGACGGACACGTTATGGTTTGGGCCTGTAAGTCCGCAGCAAGAGTCGGAAACCTAAAATTTATTGAAAGCATAATGAATAACAATGTTTATCTTAATATCCATAAGGATAATTTAATCCAAAGTGCTGAGAAATTGGGAATAAGACAGGATTTTCGGTTCTACCAAGGCAATAATCCAAAGCATATGTAGGGTATTGTTCAATATTGGCTGGGTTATAATAGTCCCCATATAATGAAATCGCCAGCTCAGTCACCCGATATTAATGTTATTGAGAATTTGTGGGCTTTGCTGGACTCAAAAATTCGGGAGCGCAATATTTCCAATAAAAATGACTTGAAGACGGCTTTGCTAGAAGAATGCGCTAAAATCCCCCAGAAACCACAAAAAATTGGTCGAATCTATTCCAAATCGACTGAAGTCGGTTGTGGACCAAAAAGGGCGGACATACCAAATACTAAAAGTTAAAGAAATATTTTTTTTGGAATTTTTTATAATTAATTTGATGAACTGGGTCAAATAAGCTGTGACGTTGAAAAGGCAGTATTTTTAGTTTTTATTGTTTAATTAAGAAGTTCCTTGCTAGAATAAAAAAATGAAAACATATTTTTTAAGTTAAAACAACAGTTAACCTTTCTGCGTTTTATTTTTATGGGTATCTCTTATGGTTTAGGAGTTATACCTGTTTAATGTTGAAAATTAGGTGTGGGTCAAATAAGCTGTGAGCCACCGTATATTGAAAGAAAAATTATAAATAAGCTTTGAGAGAATATGTGGCTGAATTATATAATAAATAAAAAAGAATGTGTACCCTCTTGATGAATTTTTAGGCTACGCACTTTATATTATTAACGATACCGACTATTAGTGATATTACAGTCGATTTAAAATTAAAAATCGTAAAAAAAAGTCTGACCGTGGCCAATAATGAAGAATGTAGTGAAAATAGCCGAAATCTAGTTCGCGAAAAAACGGTCAGGGTGGTCATGGCTGGGTTGTTTTGTTGCCCGTAAATTATCAAATAATTTTATAAATAATAATGTAAGCGAGAACATAGAAAAAACAAAGCTAAAGCTCACTTTTCTATATGAGCGGAGGAGTTATCAGTATCAACAACTACACGGCGAGAGCACGCTCGCTTAATGATGTGCAAGCGGCACAATACAAAAAGAGGTGTTGAGTTCCCAATGCCAGTTCCGCGACCAGTACAACTTAATCAACGATCTGCTAATTACGGCAACGACAAGCACAATGCTTTCGTTTAAAACTGAGACTTTGACCTTAATAACAAAAACAAACATAACAACAATCACACAAACAGCAGTTAGTCAGTGTGCTAGCAAAAAATAGATTTTCGTTGCTTGTAACCCAAACCAAGATGGGTCTTACAGCTCAAAAACCTAAGTCCAAGCCATACAATTTCCCAGACAATGTTTAAGGTGAAATAAAGAATCACTTTTGAGGAACCCTACAAAAAAGAAATGGACCCGTAAAATGCATGTATTGCCAGGAATATGGACCCACAAAAATCTGTTGCAATTAAAGCGCAGGGTGCGTTGCCAGCGATGATGCACATACAACTTGCCAAGCTGTGCAGTATATTTTCTCACCATAATATTAAACAGCATAAAGATTTCATCATGGGCTATCATCCTAAGCAATAGAGGATCAGTGCGATGATCCATACAACCGGAAAGGAAAGCCTACTGGCCAATTAGTCTTCTGCCGTACCTATCAAACACATTTGTAAGACTGCTTCTGAATCGTATCAAGCAACACACACAGGCCCGCAGTGGCATACCAGTGCACCTACATATATGGCATACCAGTGCACCTATATGGCTTTCGCAAAAAAGAAGTCACCGGATAACCTTCGAGATACAAAATACATAAAAAAGAATATTGCTGAATATTTTTCTGGAAGTTTCGAACGTTTTTAGCTGGTTGGCTTAATTCATAAAACCAAAATAATTATTCCCTAGTCCACCCATAAAATATTAGAGACAACCCTTCACCAAAGATCGCAGAAAGATGCAAAAATTTCTTCTCTGAATATTATCCAATTAAAACTAAAGTACCCCAAGGTGGCGAAATTTAACCGACACACTACTGTAGGCAAAAAGTAGGGTAAATTTTAAATTGCTACTTTGCTACTTGTTGTTCACGGATACTAAACCACTGCGCGCGTTAGAATAAAACCCAACACTAACACCAACATTTGACCACATCGTCAGGGCTGAAACACTTTGATATATTTACGACCAAAGGACGATTGTTAATTATCTATATCTAAAGGTTCTCGAAGCTGGTTGGGTAAAGCGGACAGAATAGTTTTGTCGTGAGTTACTATTGTTGCCGGTATTTTGTGGATTGCTGGATCTTCCTTATGTTTTGTATACTCTATATTTTTTTATTTTTTTTTTATTTGAATGTCGTTAAAAGACAAGCTTTTTTTAACTATCTGAATGTGTTCTTCAACAATGTGCTGAAAATTAGTATATCATTTAGATGTACGACACATTTTTATACCCGTTATATAATAATTAAATCCCTTTTAAACTTCTCAGTTAGTCCTACACGTTGCACAGCTGCGCATAGCTAAAATCACGAAAGGGCCTGTTGTTTTTAAAGAAACTTATTTTGATTTGCCGCATACTAAGTGTATCGTACATGATTGTCCAGTCTGCAGTTGCTAGTCGTGTAGATCCAATTTTCTCGTAATAAATTCCAGGCCTCGAACCAAACCTGGTTATGCTGATCGGGCCGGCGGTAGCTAATGGTAATAGCATCAGCAAGATTAATAATGGCCTCGATATCAAGGATGGGCTTTTCCGTCTTTATGGCTCATGATTTTCCTTTGTTTCTTCTTCAGCATCTTCTTCATTAATTTCACTGCCTTTTTCTCCTGAATCTTCTTGACGGAATAGTGGAGCAAGCTTATGAATTGCTCTTTTAAATACTCCTGTTGCAGTTTTTCGTCTGCAACTCGCACATATCCATCTTGACCATCTAGACCATTGAATCATAGGCAGATTGTCTTCCTTGATAATAACCATCATGCCTTCTCTTACATTTTTATGGGCCTGTTTTCATTTTGAGTGTTGTTGGAGGCTTGTTAAATATTCTCTGGACCATTGCTTCCAGAATGTGTGTTTGAGTCGCTGCACCAGTTCCCATTGTTCAGGTAGTGATTTTATTCTAAGTGGTTCTGGGTTTGGCTGAGCGACTAGTGCCTCTCCAATCAATAAATGACCTGGTGTAAGGACTGTAAGGTCATTGGATCATCCGACATTTGAGTAAGAGGCCGAGAATTTAATACTGCCTCAACATTTGTTATGACGGCGCTCAACTGCTCAAAGGTGAGGTTTGCAGTGGACACATTTTTTAATAATAACGTATTTGCTGACTTAACTGCAGGTTCCAGTAATCCACCAAAGCGAGGGGATCTCGGTGGAATAAATTTAAACTGAACACCCATCGTATTGCTAGCCTTCAATTGATTGCTGGCGCCAACGAAATTGGTTGCACTGTCGCAGTAAAGGGTTTGACTCTTCCCGCGACGACTTATAAATCGCTGTAATGCTACAAGGAATGCTGCAGTCGTTAAATCTCCGACAAGTTCCAGATTGACAGCCTTTGTGGAGAAACAAACAAATACTGCTATATATGGTTCATCCGGTCGCTTGGCTCGGAATTTGTGATGTATCCAGAGGGGTCCGCAATAATCAACTCCGGTATTTAAAAATGGTCTTTTATATGACACTCTATGCTCAGGTAGTTTTCCCATTATTTGATAAAGTCATTTTGGAAGAAACCTGGTACATGGCACGCATTTCATAATTACTTTTCTAACCATAGGAGTGATTTTGATAATGTAATACTCATGTAGTACAATACCCTTGAAGGTATTTTGACCACAGTGCATAATTTCCTCATGAATTTTATGTAACAGCATTTTTACGATATTGTCATTATATGGGAATAAGTAGGGATTCATTGCATCTCGAGAAATAGGGGCATTTTCCACTCTTGTGCCTACCCTTATGATAGAGTTTTCGTCCAAATGAAGATGAAGAGATGCGACCTTGCTGCTATTGGGTAATGGCCGTTTGGGATGACGTCGAAGGTGATTAAATTCATTTGGGAAATCAGCCTGTTGTATACAACGTATTATTATCCGCCTAGCTTGTTCTAATTCATTAAGCTCTAATAAGACGGTTTGTTTTCTACTTTTACGATAACAAAATCGTAACATGTATGCAATTATACGTTGAAAGCGATTGAATTAATATCCGTGTTTAATTCCATATTTTTCTTCTCCAAGTGAAACTGTTTCCAAAAAATTGTTTTTCTTTTTCTTTCCGAAGAAAACCGATTTAACCGATTTAGCGTCGCTTGTGAACAGTTGTGTTTACTTTTGTGCTCTGAGTTTTTGTATTTTTTTAGTGATTTTGTGTGAGTGTTTTGTGTTTATTTATTTACAAAGCTTAACCTAATATCTGTGTTAGAAATTTTAAATAGATCTCCCAGTAAATGGGTATGTGTTTATAGTTATTTTAACATTTCTGTTAGATTTGTTTAATTTTCATAGCTTTGTTAGTACAATTTACGCTCTCTATACTTGCTGGAACTCTTTTACTCCCTCTCAATCTCTCCCGCTCTATTTTATAACTGTAACTTACTCTCTATGAACTTCTGGTAGACTTTTTCGTTTATTTCTCTAAATCTCTCTCTCTCTCTCTCTTGCATGCTTTACATTGTATTTGTTTATGCTTAAAGTGGTTGTGTCGCACAAGCCACGCTCAGTCGATATAAGATTTATTCTCTCGTGCTCTCTTTATTTGATCTAATTTGCGATCTCGCGCTCTTATTCTCTTTTTTTTCCTGTTTTTATTCCCTTGTGGTTTTTGGATTTGATCCCAGTGCCAAATTTACTTAAAGGTATTTTTCATATTATTATTATACCCGTTACTCGTAGAGTAAAAGGGTATATTGTATTCGTGCAAAAGTATGTAACAGGTAGAAGGAAGCCTTTCCGACCCTATAAAGTATATATATTATTGTTCAGGATCACTAGCCGAGTCGATCTAGCCATATCCGTCTGTCCGTCTGTCTGTCCGTATGAACGCTGAGATCTCGAAAACTATAAAAGCTAGAAGATTGGCATTTTGCATGTAGATTTTAGGAGTTCCTACGCAGCGCAAGTTTGTTTCAAAATGGTGCCACGCCCCCTCTGACGCCCACAAGCCACAAGCTGTGGCCACAGTTTTGATGCTATTATGAAAATTTTAATTGATATGTATTTGTCTCGTCAATACCTATCGATTAGCCTAGTAAAAGTTTGCCACGCCCACTCTAACGCCCAAAAACCCATTAAACGCTTAAGCCTGGCTAGCGCCTACATTTCCCCTTTTCATGGCCCGTGGTACCAATAGCGCCATCTAACGGATGACTTTGGAACAGCTGACCAAGGTGCTCAACAGAGTCAACGTTAATTCTCGATAAGGATTTCTATTAAAGGAAATTGCGATGGTTTTCATTTCTCAATACCGAACTATATCCCAAGATCTATGCAAATCAAGTCAAGTTAGCCAAATTGGAGGTCTGAGTCAAACAATGGCGTATGTGTGTATGTATGTAAGCATATACATATGTATGTATTTACATTGTACACAGTTGCAATTGCCCTGCAAAGAAGGCATATTTATATTAAGTTCTTTAGCTGAGTAACGGGTATCTAATAGTCGAGGCACTCGACTATAGCGTTCTCTCTTGTTTTTTTATTTGCTTTAAACTGACAATGGCTCTTGTCTGTTCTAAGAAAAATTGTACTCTTGCGTCAACTAAAGACCCTTTTATTTTTTGCTGGCTCTGCGATTCGATGATGCACGTTAAATGTGCAGGATTTACTGGCAGAGTTAAAGATTTCATTGATCTTAATTCTGGTCTCATGTGGTCATGTGGGTCCTGCAAGTAATTGGTAGTTGAGATGAGCGGCTTTATGAAGCAGACTCGAGACAGCCTATTGAATATCTCAGGAGCTTTTAAACAACTCAACTAAAGACCCTTTTATTTTTTGCTGGCTCTGCGATTCGATGATGCACGTTAAATTTGCAGGATTTACTGGCAGAGTTAAAGATTTCATTGATCTTAATTCTGGTCTCATGTGGTCATGTGGGTCCTGCAAGGAATTGGTAGTTGAGATGAGCGGCTTTATGAAGCAGATTGCCGTTACCTCTAGCTTAACATCTGAACGAATTCTCACTCATGTCCCAAACGAAATTGAATTTGAAAGTGTGAAAGTTTTCTTGCAATCTGTATCTATTTTTGTTACATTTTCTTATATTTCACCTGGCTCTGATCTAGTAATTTATGTGCACCATCTGTCAGCAATAAAATCCGTACTCTTCCTTCTTTCTAACAGAGACCTTTTGATTGTTTTGGGTGAATTTAATCTACCAGATATTTCTTGGTCTCTTCCCACTGACTCACTTGTGGCTATACCTTTATCCGCCCATGACTTTGTAGATGTCCTTTTAGAATTATCGTTACAGCAAGTAATCTTTATACGAAATTCTTTAAATAGACAATTAGATCTTGTGTTTGTTTCAGACCGGTCTGAGGTCACGGTATGTAGAATTGACGCTCTTGTTGTACCTGGAGACCGATATCATCCAACAATGGAATTGACAATTTGCCCCCCATGCTCTGATACCGTCTCTCCTTTAGTGTCCCCATCTAAAATGAGATGTTTTCGTAAATGTGACTATAATAAAGTTAACGATATGATTTCTCATTATGATTGGACAGACTTGTACAATTGTACAGACATTGAAAGTGCCACAGAAATATGATAGGTTTCCTTCAAACGTAAACAGGCCACCTTGGTTTACCAATGCGCTTCAAAAACTTAAAAACCTTAAATCAAATACTTATAAAAAGTATAAAAAATCGGGTAAGCCATCAGATTTTTCAAAATATGTAGTGGCTCGATCGGATTTTAATGAGGCATCGACGGATTCTGAAATTGCTGAATTATTTGCCAAACCACTTATAGTTCGATAGCTTGGTCAAATTCTAACTACCCTAATCCCTTAAATAGGGCAAATTGTATTTTTTCCCCTTTAATTACTGAAACCTCTTTTTTAATAGATTTAGCAACAACAACGCCGACTTATTCTCCCGGTCCAGATGGACTTCCTGGATGTGTGCTAAAGTTTTGTGCGTCAACCATTTGTAAACCGATTCTTAAACTTTTTAATTTGTCTATTTCATCATCAGTTTTTCCCACTATCTGGAAGGACTCTTTTATTATTCCACTGCATAAAAAGGATGCGAAGGCTGATGCAAAGAATTATAGATGTATTTCCAAATTGTCGGCAATTCCTAAAGCATTTGAACGTATTATCACTTCTCATTTGCAACATTTATGTTCCTCGCTTATATCACCATGCCAGCATGGTTTTGTTAAGCGATTATCGACCACCACCAACCTTCTTGAATTGTCATCAATTGTAATAAATGGATTTCAGAAAAAAATGCAGACTGACGTTATATATACTGATTTTAGTAAGGCCTTTGACTCCGTCAACCACTCTCTTCTTTTATTTAAATTAGATCTGCTTGGGTTTCCTGGTAATCTTTTAATTTGGATTTCAAGTTACTTGAATGGTAGGACTCATAGGGTTATATTCAAGAATACTGTTTCAAAATTGTTCTGGAGTGCCTCATTCTCACACATTCTCGTGTACTAATGTATGCTGATGATGTTAAGTTTTGTTTATCATATAATGTTATGGCGTCGGGACTTAACTTACAGTCAGATATTGATAATTTTCATGGATGGTGTGAGTACAACCTTTTAAAGTTGAACTACCTTAAATGCAACGTTATGACTTTTTATAGGGGTACTCCTACGTTTATCAGTTACTTTCTTGAAAATACGCCACTCGACCGTATATATTCAGTTAACGATTTAGATGTTCTTCTGGACCCTAAACTTAAATTTGACTGCCACATAATGTCCACTGTTAACAAAGCCATGAGTGTTCTTGGGTTTATAAAGTGTTGGTCAAAAGAATTTGATGAACCTTATACGACTAAATTATTATTTATCTCCCTTGTACGTCCTATTTTGGAATATTGTTCGTCGGTTTGGAGTCCACAATATCAAGTGCACATTGACCGTATTGAGTCGGTACAAAAAAAATTTCTTCTATTTGCCCTTTGTAATTTGAACTGGGATCAAAACGTAAGGCTACCTTCCTACCAGAGTAGATTACTGTTGTTAAATTTACTTACACTTGTAAATCGTAGAACAATGCTTGGTACTATTTTTATGCAAAATCTTATAAGAGGTGATACTAATTCTGCAGAACATGTAAACTGCCAAACTTTCAATGTTCCTGTTAGACTACATCAAATTTTTGTCTGAACGAGCCCTTTCTCGTTCTATGTAATAATTATAGCAACCTTTATCATTTAATTTGCATTTCAACTTCTATACCGTTATTAAAAACTAACATTTTAACTCATTTGCTTTACTCTTTATTGTGCCTTTTTTTTTTATTTGTGTCTTGTCTCTATTTAATTTATGTATTTTCCTCGCGAACTCGCATTTTTTGCCCAATTTGCTAACAGGGCCCCGCGCGTAACAAGCACGTGCTTGGTGTCGTTGGGCCACTTGTTTGTACTGCTCGAAGTGCATCAACGTCCATCAATATATATATAAATAGTGTTGTCCTTTGGAGCTTTAAATAGAGCTGGCCATTTCTCTTCAGTTCCATGAAGAATCAGTGGTCCGTATAACCACAACGTATGTGCAGTTAATTGAGAGGCAGGTATCCCTATTGATAGTACATCTGCGGCGTTGAGACTTGACACATATCTCCATTAATTTGGACAGGTTGAATCTTGTGTTTTCGACAACCTATTTGCAACGAATGTATGTGAAAAAACTTAATACTCTTTTGTATTAATAAAAACGCGACTTGGTGGATCTTTGAAGATTTTAATAACGACGAAGAGAGAGACGAAAGGGAGTGCGGTTTGGATGGAGTTTGATTTAACACTGGCTTTTTAATTTCAATATAAAAATGCTTAAGCCTAACTTAACGACGGGGGCGAGAGACGGGGCGAATTCGCGAGAGCGATTAGATCTTTATTGCGCTCCCGCTCCCGCCTTACACTATTCAACAAATTAGCCAAAAAAAAAACGCAAATTGCGCGAACACCGCCCCCTCTAAAGGACCACCGTCTTCAGCATGCCACAGGCAGCACCGCCAGCCTATGGACCGCTCGCCGATACGTCGCATCCTTCGTCCTCACGTCCGCCACTCGGACCTTGCCGTCAGCGCCGACGTGCACCGCCACGATCCGCCCGTTCATCCACTGCTGCGGCGGAAGATTGTCCTCGGCGACGAAGACGAGAGCTCCCACGTCGACGTTTGAATCCTCCTGGTGCCACTTGTTTTTCGCCTGGAGGCTCGAGACGTACTCCCGGGACCAACGCTTCCAAAACCTGTGCCTGAGACACGAGGCACTGCGCCATCGTCGTAAGCAGGTTAGGCTGACTTGGTCCGGGAGCGCTGGTGAGGGTTGAGCTAGGAGGGGCCCGTCGATCAGGAGATGGCCTGGGCTTAGGGCTTCGCCGTCGTTGGGATCCGTGCTGATCGCTCCGAGGGGCCTGGAGTTGAGAACGGCCTCCACGCTGGTGAGGAGAGTTCCGAGCTCCTCCGCGGTCAGGATGTCTTCGCCGACCGTCCGAAGGAACAGGTGCTTTGCAGACTTCTCACCTGCTTCCCAAAGTCCGCCGAAGTGAGGTGCTCTGGGCGGTATGAACGCAAACTCGCATCCTTTTCTTGATGCGAATGTTGCGATACCGCCTCCCTGCTCCTCCAGACGGGCCCGGAACTCTCTCATGTGGCGATCGGCTCCGACGAAGTTCGTCGCATTGTCGCACCACACCTTCTCCGGAATCCCGCGTTGACTCACGAACCTTTGGAATGCCAACAAAAACGCATCAGTGGTGAGGTCAGACACTAACTCTAAGTGGACCGCTTTGGACGCAAAACATACAAACCATCCCACGTATGATTTGTACGGTGGCTTGCCACGGATACGATACGTTGTGTTAAATGGGCCACAAAAATCAACACCACAGATATTAAAAGGGCGGAGAGCTCGAAGTCTGTCTGATGGCAAGTTCCCCATGATTTGCGTCAAGAGTTGCGGCTTGCACCGAAAGCAACGAATGCAAGAACGAACTGTTCTGCGGCAAACTTCTTGCGCATTAACCCACCATATCTTTTCTCGCAACAGACTGACAAGAGCTCGAGGGCCAGCATGACAATTTGTAACGTGCAGGTAGGACACGTACGTTTTAACACACTGTGAGCATTTCGACAACAACAACGGGAATTTGGCTTCGTACGGGATAGGAGCATTCAATAACCGACCCCCAACTCGCAGCAATGTCGAGGAACACCAATCTAATTTTTTCTCCTGAAGAAAAGGGCTTAGTTTTTGTATATTCGTTGCCACCGGTTTATTTTTTCGAATTTTGCCCATGTCGTCACTGAACTCGTGAGATTGGATCACTTCCACTATTTTCTCGAACGCAAAATTCAGTTCTCTTGGTGTAATACTTTTTTCAAAGGGCTGCGACACTTTTTTACACCTTTGAATAACCCACACGAAAACCCTTAGAAGCCTTATGTGCGACGAAAAGGATTATATTTTCTGAAGCACATAATTGGGCTCTGGAATTACCACAAGCGCCAATGCTGATTTGCGTAATTCCATCGACACGACATCAGCAGGTACTTCGAAGTGTAGATTTACAGGCCATTCTTTTTCTGCATCGAGCAAAAACGACGGCCCAGCGAACCAAATAGAAGCTGTAAGTTCCTCAACGTTACATCCCCGTGACACGATGACCGCTGGGTTTACTTTCGTGGGGACATGTCTCCAGATTGCTTTTTCCGACCACTCTTGAATCTCCGCAACTCGGTTTGAGACAAAAACTGACAACGACGAAGGATGCGTTTTGATCCAATGCAAAGTGATCTCCAAATCCGTCCAGAGGAACACTTTTGTAATCGGAAAATTAAGCAATGGTCATACACGATTATAAAGATCCGCAAGAAGGTGAGCTGCGCACAACTCAAGGCGAGGCAAAGTTTTCGTCTTGAGGGGAGCTTCTTTGGATTTTGCTGTCAATAAAGATACTTTTAAACCTTCAGCGGTACTAATGCGAACGTAGATGCACGCTCCATATGCTCGCATGGAAGCGTCAGCGAAACCATGTATTTCTGCTGGGACTTTGGCGTCTGTATGAACGAATCGCAATACCTTGATCTTGGGCAGCTGCAACAGCGTTCCCTTAAAGGCTTCCCAAGATGTCTGCAGTTGCATCGGCAGCGACTCGTCCCAGTCTAACTTTCGAAGCCACAGTTCCTGCAACAACATTTTTGCCCTAGTCACTAGAGGACACAATAGGCCAAGCGGATCGAAAAGTCGGGCAGTCACCGACAGTATGTTTCGTTTTGTCGCACGAAGATCCAGGAAAGAGTCATCCAACCGAAATTGAAAGTAATCTTTACCCGGTAACCAAACCACGCCAAGGGTTTTAGTTACGTCTGAGTCTGCCGTTAGCGGCATGACAGCGCTTTCAGATGCGGACAACTCTGGGCAGTCAGAAAAACCACTTTGCCAATTCAAATCCTGCCTCCTGCAATACCTGACTTCGTCTCGCAGGCTTAGCAGGTCCTCAACGCATCTGGCGCCAGTCAACAAATCGTCAACATAAAAGTCATTCTGAATGACCTTAGCGGCTTTTGGACACGAATCCTGCGCGATCTCTCCAAGCCGCATTAAACACCGAATCGCCAGATAGGGTGCTGGCGAAGTTCCATAAGTCACGGTGTTCAGCTTGAAGATTTTTAGAGACTCAGATGGATCTCGTCTCCACACTATGAGCTGAAAGTTTCGGTCAGCTTCGTCAACCATTACTTGACGATACATCTTTTTTACGTCTGCTGCAAGCGCAAACTTGTGCAGTCTGAACCGAAGAAGGGTCGAATACAGCTCCTCTTGAATGGTGGGGCCAACCATCAAGATGTCATTCAACGCGACCTG
Organism: Drosophila fuyamai; assembly: GCA_018153365.1. Taxonomy (NCBI): domain Eukaryota; kingdom Metazoa; phylum Arthropoda; class Insecta; order Diptera; family Drosophilidae; genus Drosophila; species Drosophila fuyamai. The sequence goes on from JAECXW010000545.1 coordinate 179,258, forward strand.
CGTCAATGTACGGCTCGAGGCGTCGAATACCACTCTCAACTTTGTCGAGGTGCTTTGAGGTCGCAGCACGCATTGGTGCGGAATGAAATAGTGCGAACTGTCTGGAGTTAATTAAATTGAAATAAGGAATTAAGGAATTACTTCAAGGAATCCTAATTTATTATACCCGTTACTCGTAGAGTAAAAGGGTATATTGTATTCGTGCAAAAGTATGTAACAGCTAGAAGGAAGCGTTTCCGACCCTATAAAGTATATATATTCTTGTTCGGGATCACTAGCCGAGTCGATCTAGCCATGTCCGTCTGTCCGTCCGTATGAACGCTGAGATCTCGGAAACTATAAAAGCTAGAAGATTGGCATTTTGCATGTAGATTCTAGGAGTTCCTACGCAGCGCAAGATTTTTTTTCAAAAAGGTGCTACGCCCCCTTTAACGCCCACAATCGCTTATATACGATTTTAAAAATTTAAATATTTCGGAAAAGTAAAAATGCAGTTTTATTGTGTTTATCAATACCTATCGAAATGTAGAAGAAATTTTTCAAATCGGACCATTCGTTAAAAAGTTATGCGTGATCAAAGTTTCTATCTCCATCTCCCTCGCACTCCTTTTACCTGAGTAACGGGTATCTGATAGTCGGGGCACCCGACTATAGCGTTCTCTCTTGTTTTAATAATTCAATAATTATAATATGCCGAGCGCACGTAGTGTAGGGAAGCACACGCCAAACTCAAACACCAAAAAACGAACAAACGTTTAGGCAGCGGCAACGCTTGCACCGTTCCGTGTATATGTGTGTACGGCTGGCGGTGCTCAACGCAATGCTAACGGAGGATGATGCACTGACCGATAACTAAGGGCAACGAATATATAAATGGCGAAAAGCGAGGGAAATTTGAAGAAAATGCGCGGCAGAAAATTTGCCGGGAATTTAATTCTGGAACTATAACTTTTCACAATTCTCAACCTTTTTAATTTTTTGCCAAGCTATAATTGGTGTTCACTACGACGAGAATTGGGGGAATTTTTATTTTTTAAATGCCGACAAATTTTTTTTTGATTTTGGTCCAAAGCGATTCACTTATGTATGTATGTTTAATTCGAAATATGTAAATATGTATGGATGTATATATCAGAATTATAATCGTTAGTACATGCAAGTTTAATTTATTTCTTGGTTAGAATGCTCGCTATCTACCGAATTTTTCACACGAATGCAAAAAGTTGAAAGATGGGTCAAAACACAATTAAAAAAACGCCACAGATTAGCTTTCAACTTTTCGCACTCTACACCTGCTTGGCCAATTTTGGGCTTGAGACTTCCTTTTTTCCATTTCAACAGCAGAAGGGGAGGGGCAGCAGACTTCCAACGCAGTTCCAAAAGAAAATGAAAAATTGGTTGCAGTAGCGACGCGAGTTTTTGTGTTTACTTTGTTCGGTGAAAATTAAGATCGCGAAAATCCAAATATCACGTCGGGGTCACCATGAAAAAACTTATTACTCTTTTGTATTAATAAAAACGCGACTTGGTGGATCTTTGACGATTTTAATAACGACGAAAAGAGAGACGAAAGGGAGTGCGGTTTGGATGGAGTTCGATTTAACACTGGCTTTTTAATTTCAATATAAAAATGCTTAAGCCTAACTTAACGACGGTGGTGAGAGATGGGGCGAATTCGCGAGAGCGATTAGATCTTTATTGCGCTCCCGCTCCCGCCTTACACTATTCAACAAATTAACCAAAAAAAAAATGCAAAGTACGCGAACAGTATGGAAATTCGATGCTTTTGCATTAATCCAACATAAGACGATGGTGGAATCTGTCCAGTAATGACATTTAATAGATTCTGATTGTAAACTAAGATCCTTTTTCACCTTTTCAGCAAGCTCTGCACCTAACACAGCTGCACATAACTCTAGTAGTGGTAGGGCTTGCTTCTCAAAAGGTGCTACTTTTGATTTAACGCATAATAGGCTCACAGTCGTTTCTTTGTTCCTATATATGGCTCTTACATAAGCCACAGCACCAAACGCTTTTCAGAAGTATCCACAAATATGTGTAATTCTTGTTTTTATGGTATTTTTCCATCATAAATGTGTCTCGGAATAGTCATTTTATTTAAACATAGCAAGTCTTGTCTGAAGGATTCCCACCTTTCCTTTAGGGAATCTGATATCTCTGTGTCCCAATCTAGTTTAAGGACTGACAGATTTTGTAGAAATATTTTTGCTCTGAATATGACTGGAGCAAAAAGACCAAGTGGGTAAAAAATTTGACCCAACTCTGAGGTTACTACTCTTTTTTTATTTGTTTGAGTGTTATGTTCTTGAGCCTTTCCACACAAATTGTCATCCTTAGGGCTCCAAATGATTACCAAAGTCTTTACACTGGTATGTTCCAATGCAGTGCGAAGATTTATGTTGCTAGCAATATCTTCAGTTGAAAATTCCTTTAGTAGATGGTGTGAATTAGAGCACCATTTTCTTAGTTTAAATCTGCTAGGTAGCAAGATTTTGTTTAATTCTTCTTGAATCCTTGCAGCATCTATAATTGTATATGCTCCAGTTAGGCACTCATCAACATAGAAATCGTTTCTCAGTGCATTTTATCCTAATGGCCATTTTTCCAAATTTTTATTGGCCAAATGCTCCAAGTATTTAGTGGCAAGAAATGGTGCAGACGTTGTGCCATAAGTCACAGTTTTCAGCCGGTAATATTTTATTTTCGGGACGGATTGTAGCGCCAAACAATCATTTGGTTGAATTGATCCCTTGGATTCATCCAAACTTGCCGATACATTTTTTTTATATCCTCCGTCAAAACATATTTCTGAACTCTGAATCTCAATAGAATCGAAAACAGATCACTTTGAAGAACTGGTCCTGGATACAGGAAATCATTTAATGATTTTCCTCTAGATATTTTACAGGAAGCATCAAAGACTACTCTGAATTTTGTTGTAGTGCTTTCTGGTTTCAGAACACAGTGGTGAGGGATAAAATAATGTTCCTTTGGTATTTGACTAGGTAATACTTGCTTAATATGACCAAGTTTTTCATATTCGACCATAAAATCGTTATACAATATTTTATTGTCTGGGGTGGTTCTTCCTTCCAATGAAAGAAAACGCCTTGTCGCAATATCGCAAGACTTTCCCAGGGCTTAGGGATCTTCAGAAAAAGGTAATCTGACAATTAACCTTCCATCTTGTGCGTGCTGAAGATTTTCCAAAAAATGCTTCTCGCAAAGTCTTTCCTCTGGTGTCCGGTATTTCCTTATCCATGTTGTCCAGTTTCTAGATTTTTTTCAAAGATGATTTGGCTTCCTCGGCTGAGGAAACTACCATGCAATTTTGTGGCATTTTTGCGCTCATGTTTACTTGCCCAGCAATTAGCCAACCAAATTCGGTGTTCTGGAGAATAGGTTGGTCTGAATAAGGCCTAATTAGTTCACGTTTTATAACGGAGAAGTGATGTTCTGCGCCAAGCAATATATTAATCTTTCCTGGTTTGTCGAAATGTGGATCAGCGAGCCGGATATTTTTTTAAATTTTTAAGTCAGCTACTTTTATTTGTTCCGTAGGCTGATCTGCCACAATATGAGGAAGAACAATGGCTTTAACTCTTGTTCCAAAATCGCTATGTTTTGATTTAATTAATAGACTAACGTGTCCTTTACTTATTCGCGGCTGACCTCCAACTCCCTCAATGCGAAGGTTTGTTGGTTGTAGTTGCAACGATAACCGCTTAACAAGTCTTTCTGATATCAGATTAATTTGTGATCCGGAATGGAGCAGTACGCGAAAATCTCCTTCTTGATTATTTAGTCGTTGCACTATGACTCTAGCCATTGCTAACAGTGTATTTGTTCTCACAACTGTTTTTCGTAGCAGCAGAAGCGAACGTTTTAGGTTCGGTATTTCCGTTACCTAAATGTAGCAATGTGTTGCGTTTTTTGTTATGTATATTTAGACATGCATTGCTTGGTCATGTGGTCTGCTTTAAGACAATTGACGCACAACCTTTTTCGTTGAACCCAGGTCAGCCTTTCAGCACGAGTTGACTCATTAAATTACTCGCATTTGTATATGCTATGCCCTTTTTGACAAAACAGGCATGCCAATGAACTTGTCGTTACTGAAGCAATTGTTTCTTGTTTTTCTTTTGCATTTTTCCGCCGATGGCTTCGCGTGCAAGAAAACCCAAGGAATTCCTTTATTGTTTGAATTTCCCTGGTATCTAAAATAGTTTGCACATACAGTGTGTGTCTAAGTCGATCAGTTTATACCCGTTACTCGTAGAGTAAAAGGGTATATTGTATTCGTGCAAAAGTATGTAACAGCTAGAAGGAAGCGTTTCCGACCCTATAAAGTATATATATTCTTGTTCAGGATCACTAGCCGAGTCGATCTAGCCATGTCCGTCTGTCCGTCTGTCCGTCTGTCTGTCTGTCCGTCTGTCCGTCCGTATGAACGCTGAGATCTCGGAAACTATAAAAGCTAGAAGATTGGCATTTTGCATGCAGATTCTAGGAGTTCCTACGCAGCGCAAGTTTGTTTCAAAAAGGTGCCACGCCCCCTTTAACGCCCACAATCGCTTATATACGATTTTAAAAATTTAAATATTTCGGAAAAGTAAAAATGCAGTTTTATTGTGTTTATCAATACCTATCGAAATGTAGAAGAAATTTTTCAAATCGGACCATTCGTTTAAAAGTTATGCGTGATCAAAGTTTCTATCTCCATCTCCCTCGCACTCCTTTTACCTGAGTAACGGGTATCTGATAGTCGGGGCACCCGACTATAGCGTTCTCTCTTGTTTTCTTGTCATATGGAACAGGAGGACTAGATCCCATGTATCTGTTTTTATTCCAATATTTTTCCAATTTTTTTTTTTTTATTGACTGAGAATCATTCGTCACATTAGGGTCATCAAATAATTTTTCAAATATTGCAGTCTAAAGGATTCGCTTATTATTGAAACGTTCTTTAAGCATCGCCAAGGCAGTGTCAGAATTAACTTCTGTTAATTCTAAATGCCTGACTAACCTTTCTGCTTCTCCAGAAGGATTAGCTTTAAGATACCACATTGTTTGTATTTTTGCTGATTCATGAATTATTTTATTAAAAATGTCATAAAAATGTTACCATAAAATTTTTGAATGGAAACTTTTGGCAACTGTATCGAAGAAATTGACGAAACCGCTTGATTGGTGGCTACTCAAACATATGTTCCGTAGCAAAATTTTGATTTCTTCGCCCATTTGGCTTTGTATGGCAATCGAATTTTCAACCTCTATTTTGCCTTAACAATTGCCTGACCCGTTGGAAGATAATTGATTTGCTTATATAAGCTGTATATGCTTCTACTCGCAACCGATTTATGGTCAAAGACAAGTAAGGATTTTAGGATTAGAAAAGAGAGCAAAAAATAGTTTAAAACCTTTTTATTTAAAAAAGTATTTTTTATTTTATTTTATTTTATTTAATATGTGTGTTTAAATAAATGTTTTAGTTTTGGATGCAACCGCTTACAGAAATATTCAAGAGCCGTTTTGTTGACTACTTGAAGTTGTTGAGTTCCACTTGAAGAACTGCCTTGTTGCTTAGTCTCGAACGTTAATCGACGATTATCATGGTAGTCGCCAAGTTGACTCCAGTAAATCGGATTATATTGTTAAAAAACAATTTTAATTTTTTTGATGCTACCGCTTCCAGAATTATTCAATAGTCGCCTTGTTGACTACTTGAATTTATTGTTTTCCAGTTGACTACTTCAATTTCGGAAAAATAATCGACGATTATTCTGGGAGTCGCCTAGTTGACTCCAGAAATCGGATTATATGGATTTTGTAAGTTGGAAGAGTCGCCGGTTTGACTTCTTCTACTTTTAAACATATGTGTTTTTGGAGTCGCCAAGTTGACTTCCAATATTATAGTAACAGCAAGTTGATAAGTTACTCCTTGACAATTTTAAGTTGTTCGGGAATATGCTCAGAAATTTATTCCAGGCAAAGTTCCCTTTGTTATGAATTTTGCTCCATATCTGGTTTATTGAGCAAGATTTTCACATCTTTAACTCTAGATGATTCGATCGCCAAGTCAATCAGTAATCTGTCGAGAAACGTATGTGCAGAAATTTAGTTGCCAAGTTGGCTTGGAATTTCATGCTATGGTCGGGGTCCCCAAAAATGTTTGTAGTTTAATTTTTATTATTTATAGGACGATAGGTTAATAAAGCAACACTTAAATTGGTTTAACTCGGAGGAATCATGCGTATGAGGGCCACAGACACAGCAGTGCTCACTCATAGAACGCAGAGTAGTTGAATACACAAGTATTGCTTGAGTACTGATTTTATTAGGGCAATAGTTCGGGTTTTCAGAATCAAAGGTGTACCATAGCAAAGAAATGGTATGGGGTTGTTAGTTAAAAATATATTACATTGCTTATGTTTTAAGATATACAAAGGTACAGAGTCATCATAATTGTCTCCCACACAAGGAGTTAATACGCTAGGGTTAGTAAAAATGGAAAAGGTAGCTCAGGCAGAGCTGGCGCTGTCCGTGAACATCAAGTGGCTTAGCGACTCAAGTGGTACGCTAACAGATCTCACCCTGCATTTTTCGGTTTTTAGGGTAGTACCGCTGTTTGACTCGTTGGTCGTCCTTCATGGTTATCCTATGTACGGCCACGTTGGATGTTCCCTTTATGCCTTCCAGTTTTTTGAACTCGGCTTTTAGAAACCCCTCAACATCCTTTTCCTTTTCAGTTTCTCCTCCAGCCATCCTCCTCGTCTATCCTTTGCCGGTATCGACGCGCTGTGTCCTGCGCACTCGACTTCGGGCCCGATTCTGCTGAGGAAATTCCATCCCAACACAAAGGTGTCGATCAGTCCTGGTAAAATCAGCAGCTCCATTGACACTGTTTTCGTGCCAAGTCCGATTTTGGTCTCCAGCTGTGAATTTATTTCTCCGCAGCGACCGTCTGCCATCCGTACGTGCCTTCTCGTGGGTCCGACCCTTCCTGCCGCCTGCAGCCTGTCCGCCAGCTCTTCGCTGATCAAGCTCGCCGTGGAGCCGGTATCCACCGTGGATAACGTCTCCCCAGGTCCCCCAGTGCCGGTTGGCGATGAACCACTTCAAGGCTCTGCCTTGTAGAAGCTCCGGCATTGCTCGTGGACCACTCTACTTGCTCTAAAAATTCCAGGAGCTTGTCGTTTCCGTCGTTGCGGAAATTACACTCCCGGACCTGCTTGGCCACCTTCGCGTAGTCCTGCGTGTGCGTCCTGGAACTCTCCTTCCTTTTCCGGCTACTCTTCCGCTGCCGGGCGTGGCTTGCGATGCTCGACACATCCAAGCTCGCTATCAAGCCCTCGGCGCTCGGAATTTCTTCTCCAGGCCCGTTACCAAGTCGTTGTCTCCCAGAGTCTTCCTTATCGACTCGACTGAGCCCTCCAGTTCTATTCCCAGAACTTGGCTCACCTCGTCGAAGTCCTCCTTCCTGAGATTATAAATCCAGGACTACTCCATCTCTGAACATTTGTTTTCTTGGTGAGGACAATCACTCTTGGGCGCCAGATGTAACAATACGTGGCTTTGAACACACACAGATGCAATAGGAGCGCGAGAGCGGGAGAGGGTGGTATAGGATGCCGATACCGTTACCGGGTAACCCAGTCAAAAGATAGGAACCGTCGGAGTCCCGTAGCAAGGGAGAGTCCAAAGGCCGCCGCGGACAACGGAACCAAGGAGACATGGAAACCGAGGTTTCGTCAGCGCGCGAGCGCCACACTCCGCACTCCAGTTGCTGGCGTCCCCGCTGGTGTTGCGATCCCCGTCACCTGCCCCGGAGACGGAAGATGAAGGAATAATAACCGACGTGGAATTGAAGTCGCAGGATGAGGACGACGTCCGGCCGGCAGGAGGCCGATGACGAAATCATCGACCTGTCCTCATCGGAGGAGGAGGGCAGCGAGGTGGACGCGGGGGCGGAGACGGTGAGTCCCGAAGTCTCTACAGACGAGGACGATGAGCCACGTCGGGCGGCGAAGGGCCGGATGGCATTCCAGAGGATCCGGAGGGCCCCAGCCGGACTCGGTCGAATCCGGTTGGGCAATGCAGCGCGCCGGAGGAACTACAGCGGATCTTTTAAGCGAGGGCGGATGTGGTGCCAATGGTGTTCGCACAGCGGGTGGTTGTACGGGCAGAGAGTCGTAAAGGCGGCTGGACCAGGCCGTGGCCGAAGAGGCGTTATTATGGGAGCTGCCGGCCCACGTCGCCGCCGACGCTGCAGTCACCACCACCGCAGTCGTCGCCGCCAACGCCACCGCCGTCGCCGCCGCAGGGTCCGCCACCGCCACCGCCACCGGACGGGGAGGATGGCCGCCGAGGGTGGCGTGCGAGGCCAGCAGGCAAGCGAGGAGGGCCTGGAGCAGCCGCTGGGCCAAGCAGGTCATCGCGGATGGCGTCCGCTACCGCATCTGGGTGGCGGGTAAGGATCCTGAGGGCACAATAAATAGGTTTGAACACAAAAATGGTTTGTTTATTTACATTTGGAAATAATGGGTTGCCGGACTTAGGTAATAGGGACGGGGACGCCGAGTCAGGCGGTCGATTGATAGTTGCGATCGATGGTGAAAATTTAATACTGTTTTGTATTAATAACGCGAAACTTGTGAACGCAGGGAAGAATTTATTTTTTGGCGATGGCGACGAAAAGGAGTTTGATCAGAACGATGTTCATATAACAACTAACATTTAATTTCAATATATCGACGCTTAAACCTAACTTAACGAAGGGGGCGAGAGACGGGGCGAATTCGCGAGAGCGATTAGATCTTTATTGTGCTCCCGCTCCCGCCTTACACTAGTTAACCAAACAAAAAAAAACGCAAAGTGCGCGAACACCGCCCCCTCTGAAGGACCGCCGTCTTCAGCATGCCACTGGAAGCACCGCCAGCCTATGCACCGCTCGCCGATACGTCCCATCCTTCGTCTTCACGTCCGCCACTCGGACCTTGCCGTCAGCGCCGACGTGCACCGCCACGATCCGCCCGGTCATCCACTGCTGCGGCGGAAGGTTGTCCTCGGCGACGACGACGAGAGCTCCCACGTCGACGTTTTGGACCTCCTGGTGCCACTTGTTTTTTGCCTGGAGGCTCGAGACGTACTCCCGGGACCAACGCTGCCAAAACCTGTGCCTGAGAGACGAGACACTGCGCCATCGTCGTAAGCAGGTTGGGCTGACTTGGTCCGGGAGCGCTGCTGAGGGTGGAGCTAGGAGGGGCCCGCCGATCAGGAGATGGCCTGGGCTTAGGGCTTCGCCGTCGTTGGGGTCTGTGCTGATCGCTCCGAGGGGCCTGGAGTTGAGCACGGCCTCCACGCTGGTGAGGAAAGTTCCGAGCTCCTCCGCGGTCAGGATGTCTTCGTCCACCGTCCGAAGGAACAGGTGCTTTGCAGACTTCACACATGCCTCCCAAAGTCCGCCGAAGGGAGGTGCTCTGGGCGGTATGAACGCAAAGTCGCATCCTTTTCTTAATGCGAATGTTGCGATACCGCCAGACTCCTCCAGACGGGCCCGGAACTCTCTCATGTGGCGATCGGCTCCGACGAAGTTCGTCGCGTTGTCGCACCATACCTTCTTCGGAATCCCGCGTCGACTCACGAACCTTTGGAATGCCAACAAGAACGCATCAGTGGTGAGGTCAGACACTAACTCTAAGTGGACCCCTTTGGACGCAAAACATACAAACAATGCCACGTATGATTTGTACGGTGGCTTGCCACGGATACGATACGTTGTGTTGAATGGGCCACAAAAATCCACACCACAGATATTAAAGGGGCGGAGAGCTCGAAGTCTGTCTGATGGCAATGACCCCATGACTTGCGTCAAGAGTTGCGGCTTGCACCGAAAGCAACGAATGCAAGAACGAACTGTTCTGCGGCAAACTTCCTGCGCATTAACCAACCATATCTTTTCTCGCAACAGACTTACAAGAGCTCGAGGGCCAGCATGACAATTTGTAACGTGCAGGTAGGACACGTACGTTTTAACAAACTGTGAGCCTTTCGACAACAACAACGGGAATTTGGCTTCGTACGGGATAGGAGCATTCAATAACCGACCCCCAACTCGCAGCAATGTCGAGGAACACCAATCTAATTTTTTCTCCTGAAGAAAAGGGCTTAGTTTTTGTATATTCGTTGCTACCGGTTTATTTTTTTCGAATTTTACCCATGTCGTCACTGAACTCGTGAGATTGGATCACTTCCACTATTTTCTCGAACGCAAAATTCAGTTCTCTTGGTGCTATACTTTTTCAAAGGGCTGCGACAGCTTTTTACACCTTTGAATAAACCGTAAGACCCACACGAAAACCCTTAGAAGCCTTATGTGCGACGAAAAGGATTCTATTTTCTGAAGCACATAATTGGGCTCTGGAATTACCACAAGCGCCAATGCTGATTTGCGTAATTCCATCGACACGACATCAGCAGGTACTTCGAAGTGTCGATTTACAGGCCAATCTTTTTCTGCATCGAGCAAAAAGGACGGCCCAGCGAACCAAATGGAGGCTGTAAGTTCCTCAACGTCACATCCCCGTGACACAATGTCCGCTGGGTTTACTTTCGTGGGGACATGTCTCCAGATTGCTTTTTCCGACCACTCTTGAATCTCCGCCACTCGGTTTGAGACAAAAACTGACAACGACGAAGGATGCGTTTTGATCCAATGCAAAGTGATCTCCGAATCCGTCCAGAGGAACACTTTTGTAATCGGAAAATTGAGCAATGGTCTTACACGATTATAAAGATCCGCAAGAAGGTGAGCTGCGCACAACTCAAGGCGAGGCAAAGTTTTCGTCTTGAGGGGAGCTACTTTGGATTTTGCTGTCAATAAAGATACTTTTAAACCTTCAGCGGTACTAGTTCGAACGTAGATGCACGCTCCATATGCTCGCATGGAAGCGTCAGCGAAACCATGTATTTCTGCCGGGACTTTGGCGTCTGTATGAACGAATCGCGATACCTTGATCTTGGGCAGCTGCAATAGCGTTCTCTTAAAGGCTTCCCAAGATGTCTGCAGTTGCATCGGCAGCGACTCGTCCCAGTCTAACTTTCGAAGCCACAGTTCCTGCAACAACATTTTTGCCCTAGTCACTAGAGGACACAATAGGCCAAGCGGATCGAAAAGTCGGGCAGTCACCGACAGTATGTTTCGTTTTGTCGCACGAAGATCCAGGAAAGAGTCATCCAACCGAAATTGAAAGTAATCTTTACCCGGCAACCAAACCACGCCAAGGGTTTTAGTTACGTCTGAGTCTGCCGTTAGCGGCATGACAGCGCTTTCAGATGCGGACAACTCTGGGCAGTTAGAAAACCACTTTGCCAATTCAAATCCTGCCTCTTGCAATACCTGAGAAACTTCGTCTCGAAGGCTTAGCAGGTCCTCAACGCATCTGGCGCCAGTCAACAAATCGTCAACATAAAAGTCATTCTGAATGACCTTAGCGGCTTTTGGACACGAATCCTGCGCGATCTCTCCAAGCCGCATTAAACACCGAATCGCCAGATAGGGTGCTGGCGAAGTTCCATAAGTCACGGTGTTCAGCTTGAAGATTTTTAGAGACTCAGATGGATCTCGTCTCCACACTATGAGCTGAAAGTTTCGGTCAGCTTCGTCAACCATTACTTGACGATACATCTTTTTACGTCTGCTGCAAGCGCAAACTTGTGCAGTCTGAACCGAAGAAGGGTCGAATACAGCTCCTCTTGGATGGTGTGGCCAACCATCAAGATGTCATTCAACGCGACCTGCGTCGATGTACGGCTCGAGGCGTCGAATACCACTCTCAACTTTGTCGAGGTGCTTTGAGGTCGCAGCACGCATTGGTGCGGAATGAAATAGTGCGAACTGTCTGGAATTTTATTGTCAGTGGAAGACATGTGGCCCATGGCTTCATATTCTTCCATGAATTCCAGATACATCTTTTTTAAAGAAGGATCTTTGGATAATCTTCTTTCAAGCGACAAAAATCTACGTTTCGCAACTTCATATGATGAACCAAGAGTGTTCGGGTCAGATTTGAACGGCAAACGAACCGAAAATCTTCCGGACGACAATCTTTGAGTATTTTTCTCAAAGTGTTGCTCACAAAGTTGCTGCTCAGGAGTATGGACCTTGGCCTTGGGCGGCAAGTCCTCCACAGACCAAAATTTCTGCAGGGTTGTGTCTATTGACTCCAACACTTCCTCCTGGCAGCTGAGATGTACCAACTTTTCAGCATTTCTTATTTTTTCTGAGGCACATCTCCCTGACACTATCCAGCCGAGAACTGTTTTCTGCAAAATGGGAAACTCAGGCCCTTGCTTTATCTGGCCGACTGACAATAGTTCAAAGAACGAGTCTGCGCCTATAAGCATGTCTATTTTTTGGGGCTTGAAGAAGAATGGATCTGCCAATTGAATATTTTCAGGCACCCTCCAGCCGCTGGTGTTCACCGTTTGATCCGGATGATAACCAGAAATATTTTTTAGTATGTAAAATTCGGACGACAATTGACTGCTACCCACTCGCGACTTGACTATCGTGTGTATTTTCTTGGTCGCTTGAGCATTAGTTCCACCAATGCCCCGCAAGCTCAAACACACGAGCGAGCTCGTCGGTCACAAAATTTACTTGTGAACCAGAATCGAGCAACGCTCGAGCCAAAACTAATTCGCCACTTTTTGTTTGGACGCTCACGATGGCTGTGGCAAGAATAACTCTATCCGATGCAGTCGCATGCAAGACATGCGAAGTGGATGGAGTATTCTGCAAGAGCGTGGGCTGAGGAGGAGGTGGCAACGCGAGATTTGATGGCGAATAAATGTGCAGCAATGTGTGGTGTGAGGACTTACACACCCTGCATCTCTTCGATTTGCATCTTTTTACCGTGTGGCCCTTACGAAGGCAGTTAATGCACAAGGGAGCCTTTTTTGCGAAATCGAATCTTTGCTGAACTGTTAGGGCAGCAAAAGCAGTGCAATTTCCTACTTGATGTTCTGCTGAGTTGCAAAACACGCATACTTCGCGGTCGTCCATGGCAGCAACAAACGAAAAACTCCTGTTTCCATTCTTCTTTGGATAAGCCTGGCTCTGCTGAACAATTTTTGGCTTACACGCTTCTTCGGCAACCATATGCTGATAGCGCTTGTTCAGGGCCGACTCACACTCGCTCCAAAGAGGAAGCGAGGTATAATCCAATTGTTCTTCCCATTTTCTTTTAGTTCCTGCATCGACTTTGCCCATTACTAGATGGATGAGGATGGCATTCGTAATACGTTTGTCATCCCCAATGGACAAAAAGAGAATCGTACAGCGCTGTGACTGTGTCGATCAGGTTTCTCAAGGCGGTAGCTGATGGCTGGGCAATCTTTGGCAGATTAAACAGTGTCGATATATTGTCAAAGAAAATTAAACAATCATTATCGTACACCCGCCTTAGGCTAGCCAGAGCTTTTGGATAATTATCCGCGGTAACTTGGAATGCCCTGACTGTTCCTAGCGCGTCTCCAGCCAAACACGATATTAGATGGTTGAATTTTTCGATATCGTGCAGCGTGTCATCTTTGTCAACAAAAGTTTCGAAAAGGCTTATAAAATTTTTAAATTCGGAATGTTTTCCGCTGAAGGTTGGAAGAGCGACGCTCGGCAAACGGCATTGGGGTGTGCGCGTTGCCGGCGGAGCGGAATTGTCAACGCTCTTACGCTTTGTTTCCGCAATTAGGGAAATTAGCAACGATTTTGCTATTATCGCAGTCTCTTCTAACTCTTCGCGGTACGCATCATCTCCATCTTTCGCTTCAATTTTATTTTGTATAAGCGAAGCATTTTCGATGTGCGTATTTAGGATTTCTAATCGACATTCTAACTCAACCGTATTTAAAGAGAATCGACCCTCATTTAAATATCTTTGCGTTCGCTCTATACTCCTCATATATCCATCTCGTTGGTTTTTCAATTCTTCGATTTTCTGGTTGTTGCTTTCTGATTTAAGCATTTTTTTTTTTTTTTTTTTTTTGGTATCGAAGATTTTTAAATTTAATTTAATTTATTATTTTTTTTTTTTTTTTTAATTATATGTAAATGTGTACAAAAAATTTTGTTTTTAAATTTATTAAATTTAAATAATAATAACCAACGAGAGGAATAAGCTGAACGCAAGCAGTGTAGGGGAGTTATTTAAAAGGAATTAATTTAAGGAATCCTAAATTATTTAATAATTCAATTTAATATGCCGAGCGCACGTAGTGTGGGGAGCACACGCCAAACTCAAACACCAAAAAACGAACAAACGTTTAGGCAGCGGCAACGCTTGCACCGTTCCAGCGATCGAAAACGAAAACGACGAAAGAGAACTCGAAAGAACGGGCTGCGTTGTCTGTGTGTGTGTGTATGTGTCCGGCTGGCGGTGCTCAACGCAATGCTAACGGAGGATGATGCACTGACCGATAACTAAGGGCAACGAATATATAAACCTGACGCTTAAAAGCGCGGGAAATGGCGAAAAGCGAGGGAAATTTGACGAAAATGCGCGGCAGAAAATTTGCCGGGGATTTGATTCTCGAATTATAACTTTCCACAAGTCTCAACTTTTGCCTTTTTAATTTTTTGCACAGCTATAATTGGTGTTCACAACGACGAGAAATGGGGGAATTTTATTTTTTTAAAAAAAAACCAGGATGCCGACAAATATTTATTTTATTTTGGTCCAAAGCGATTCACTTACTTATGTATGTATGAATAATTCGAAATATGTAAATATGTATGGATGTATATATCAGAATTATAATTGTTAGTACATGCAAGTTTTATTTATGTCTTGGTTAGAATGCTCGCTATCTACCGAATTTTTCACACGAATGCAAAAAGTTGAAAGATGGGCCAAAACACAATTTAGAACACGCCACAGATTAACTTTCAACTTTTAACACTCTATACCTGGTGGGACGATACACATCCGTCGGCAACTTCCCTCTTCGAATCCATATGCCTTCCTTCGTTGGCAGCAATTGGCGACAAGCAGCGGCAACAACAACTTCAATGTTTTAAAGCCGGCGCGATTTATTGTTTTTAATTTGTTTTTTCACCAAAATACACTCGCGTTCCACTGCAGATCACGTCGGGGTCACCATGAAAATTTAATACTGTTTTGTATTAATAACGCGAAACTTGTGAACGCAGGGAAGAATTTATTTTTTGGCGATGGCGACGAAAAGGAGTTTGATCAGAACGATGTTCATATAACAACTAACATTTAATTTCAATATATCGACGCTTAAACCTAACTTAACGAAGGGGGCGAGAG
Organism: Drosophila fuyamai; assembly: GCA_018153365.1. Taxonomy (NCBI): domain Eukaryota; kingdom Metazoa; phylum Arthropoda; class Insecta; order Diptera; family Drosophilidae; genus Drosophila; species Drosophila fuyamai. The sequence continues at coordinate 194,611 of JAECXW010000545.1, forward strand.
ACGGGGCGAATTCGCGAGAGCGATTAGATCTTTATTGTGCTCCCGCTCCCGCCTTACACTAGTTAACCAAACAAAAAAAAACGCAAAGTGCGCGAACAGATGGGTTAACAAAATTGGTTATTGTTATGTTCAAAAGGCAACTTAAGATGACAAAGAGGCAACGACGATGGCAACACTGGAACCCACAATCTATAAACGCGATCGTGGTGAGATTCCAGGGAGTTGCCGGACTAAGGGAAGCGGAATGGTGACTTTTAGTTTGGGGAAATGTCTGGCCGGGAAAATTCGAATTCCACGCAGGGGAACTGTCTGGAGAACGGGGACCTGTCTTGGAACTGGGAACTGTCTTGGAGCTGGGAACTGTCTGGGGAACAGGGAAGCAGTCTGGGGAGATAATCTTTTAAGGATTTGTACGAGTGAAGTCTTTTAGGAAAACAGTCTGGGGAAAGGTTAAGTCTTTCGGGGAACTGTCTAATACGCAATTCAGGCGGGGAATTCGAATAGTCTACAGACCAAGAGCGGGGAAAGTCACCACTTTCATGGGGAGATGTGAGGAGTCTTAAACTCCCCACAAATCCCGGTGCAGGAGATCGGCCTAGTAACAGCGGAGGAGGCGGGAAAGCCGGAGAAATGAAGGGCATCCAGGTCAATCGGGAATATTCGGACCTTGAACCCTCATATGGCAAGGGCAACGAGGTCATACGGTGAATTGGCGGACTTCAGACCCGACTAAAGAGGACACACCGTGAATTAACGGTACCTCGATGGACCTTGGACCCGCGCCGGCAAGGGCAACGATGGCATACGGTGAATTGGCGAACTTCGGACCCGGATAAAGAGGACACACCGTGAATGAATGCTACTTCAGTGGACGAGGGAAATAACGGCACCTACAGCGCCTATAATAGGACGGCGCAAGCGCAGCTCTGGACACAGTATGAGTGTGGGAATCAGAGCGAGTGAATGAACGCGGAATAAGTAAATCAAAACTGAGGTGCTTAAGGTTCAAGATCGCAAAGTCGAGACGCCGAACGACGACAAGTCTACAAGGCTGAGGCAACAACGCTGATATCCAACGGTGCTAGGTCGTGATCAAATTATACTTAGGGAGTCCTTGCGCGGTGTCAGGCGATAAAAGTGGCTAGGCGATAAGGGGGAACTTTGTTCCACCTGCTAGGCGATACACCTTGCCGACAAAATCCAGGCTGAACTCCGGGAGCCAGGCGATAAAGGTGGCTAAGCGATAAGGCGAAACTTCGTTTCACCTGCTAGGCGATACACTCTGCCGGCGCAGGTAGGGAGGTTCGCATAACATCCAGGGTTTTGGTGGAGTCTTCCTGATCTCAGTCACCCGGAACAGTAAGGCGAAGCAACGCAGCAGCAAGCCATGAGCGATGCAACGGCAAGCCAGGAGCAGCGCAGCAGCGCAGCAGCGAGCCAGGAGCAACGCAGCAAAAGACAGCGACAACGGGTAGCAAAACAGTAGCAATAAGGCTATACCTCAAGAAACAATAAACCAGCACCAACCTAATCCTTTCTGGCGATATCCTTTGCCCACAAGCGGTCACTCAATATAAATTTGGCGGAACAAACTCTTGAAAAATTGAAAAAAATTTGAAAATTTTCAAAATTTAAAAATATTTTCATTACATGATATTTTTGTTGGTTTTTATTAAATGGTATTTTTTTAGAATTAGAAAACATTTATATTTGTTTTATATTTTTATACCCGTTACTCGTAGAGTAAAAGGGTATATTGTATTCGTGCAAAAGTATGTAACAGGTAGAAGGAAGCGTTTCCGGCCCTATAAAGTATATATATTCTTGTTCAGGATCACTAGCCGAGTCGATCTAGCCATGTCCGTCTGTCCGTCTGTCTGTCCGTCTGTCTGTCCGTATGAACGCTGAGATCTTGGAAACTACAAAAGCTAGAAGATTGGCATTGTGCATGTAGATTTTAGGAGTTCCTACGCAGCGCAAGTTTGTTTCAAAATGGTGTCACGCCCCCTCTGACGCCCACAAGCCACAAGCTGTGGCCACAGTTTTGATGCTATTTTAAAAATTTTAATTGATATGTATTTGTTTCGTCAATACCTATCGATAGGCTAAATATAAGTTTGCCACGCCCACTCTAACGCCCAAAAACCCGTTAAACGCTTAAGCCTGGCTAGCGCTTACATTTCCGCCTTTCATAGCACAATAGCGCCATCTAACGAATGACTTTGGCATAGCTGGCCAATGTGCTCAACAGAGTCAACGTTAGTTGTTGCTGCCTCTGTCGATTTACTGCCGACGTCGCTGCCGTTCGATTTGATTTATCCCAGGGAAATAGGACTCCTAGAAATATACCTATTGGATTGAATGCTCACATAGCCAAATTCAATAGGTTAGTAAAACTTGGCCCCAATCAGATTTGCTTCTGCTGCAAGGGATTGTGGTTCCCCAAGCAAATAGGAAAGCTTTCTAGAGCCTATTTGGAAGAAAATTGCGAGTTTAAGGAAGAGATTTACCAGAATGCAAGCCAGCTTGCTTTCACTGGGGAATCCTTTAAGTTCTGTGGCACATGCCATTGCAATATAAAAGCCCAAAGGTGCCATTTCCAACGGCCTAGACTTCCCAGAAATTCCTCATTCCTTGAGGGGGCTTACTCCCTTGGAGGAGCGACTGATTTCACCTCGCCTTCCATTTATGATAATTAAGTCGATAGGTCATGAGCGTCAGAGTGCAATAAAAGGAGCTGTTGTAAATGTCCCCATTCCGGTTAGCAACATCGTGACGTCCCTTCCACGAGCTTTCCACGAGGCAGAGAATGTACAGCTCCACCTCAAGCGAGGAATGGAGTACGGACATGATTTCATGGCAGAGACCATTAGGCCTTCCAAAATTGCTGACGCCATCAGGTACTTAGTTAGTCAGAGCTTTACAGAAAGCACAATGTGTCAGTAAACGAGCAGTGGATCTCTGATTTCACATCCGAAACTGTTCCATTCGTAGCTTCTCAAGCGGACTTAGCCTTAGTAGAGGGACAACTAGCCATCCAGCAGGAGGATGTAAACTTGGAGGCGGGAAATTCCGAAGAGAATGAAGAAGCCGAAGAGCTAAATCCTGGAGGACAGGAAACTCTGCTTGAGAATAACCAGGCACACAATGTAGGAATTCCGAGAATCACAATGGCTCCAGGTGAGGGCCAAAAGCCTCTCGACGTGATTCTCGATGTCGACTCCGAAGAATTGGCGTTCCCAAGCATTTATGCTGGCGTCAAGAGACCATCTTCGAAAAGTTATATAACCATAGTTAGATCAGAGCTTAGGAACGTAGATAGAAGAGGTTGTAGAACTGACAAGTTGTTCTTCAATTATAAGAAGTTGGAATTGTTGAAAATTCGAAACAATATTTCAACTTGTCTACGTAAGCGGAGTGCTTCTGGCGCGATAACTGCCGCCAATGTACTCGATGAAGCTTTCATGGGAAACTTAATTTCCCATGATGACGGATATCGAATTCTTAAGGACATTCGCACGTCTCCTGCTCACAGGGAAGATGAGAAGAAGAAAGTCATGGCTATGATTCGCCAATTTGGTTTGCCAACTTTCTTCATAACTCTGTCGGCCGCAGCAACTAGGTGGCCAGAGCTGCTAGTACTGCTCAAGCGCAATGTAGATAGGATTGACATTAGTGAGGAGGAAGCTTTGAAATTACAGTTTAGAGAAAAGGCGCGGTTGATCAGAACTGACCCAGTGACGTGTGCTAGGTATTTTGATTATAGGTATAGGGAAGTTCTAAAGCTCATGAAGAAGCCGGGGGGAGTCTTTGGAAGTAACTTTGTTACTACCTATTGGCGAATTGAGTTTCAACAGAGAGGTTCCCCTCACATTCACGGCATGTTTTGGCTGAAAAACGCCCCGAAAGTGGATTTCAACAGTGAAGAATCTATTGCTAGTGTAGTAGCCTTTATTCATCAGTTTGTAACTGTGGATGTTACAAACACAGATTTGGCTCCGTATAAAAAAAGCATAAGCACGGGCATTCGTGCCTTAAAAAGGTGCGCGACTCCGTTTGTCGATTCGGTATTCCATACCCCTCAATGCCCCGCACGGAAATATTGAAGCCACTTCCCGAAGAAACTCCCAATTTGTCTCTTCATCACGAAAACTATCAGAAAATTCGGAGTCTTTTACTTCGCGATCAATCCGAGGATTTGATTAGCCATCTTAGCATATTCGAAAATTTTCTTTCTCACGATGAGGTGAGCCTCAGTTACGAGGACTATATATATGCTATTAGGTCTAGTTTGAAAAAAACACAGATTTTTCTGAAGAGAACATTTGCAGAAATTCAAGTTAACGCTATAATAAACACATTCTTTCAATGCAAAGGGCAAATATGGATATCCAGTTAATTTTGGACCCTTTTGCGTGCTGTAGCTACATAATTAATTACATTAACAAGTCCCAAAGGGGTTTTTCGAAGTTAATGCGCGAAGCAGCTAATGACATTCGAAGAGGCAACTCAAGCATTCGTCAAAAGCTACAGTATGTCGGTCACAAGTTTATTTCGGGCACTGAGATCTCTGCTCAGGAGGCCGTATATTGTTGTATGGGATTGGCGTTGTCAGAAACAAGCAATAAATGCGTGTTCATAAACACCTTCCCTCCAGAACAACGAGTTCGTATGCTTAGACCTACAAGCGTCCTGCAAAATATGCCTCAGGATTCCACTGACATCTTTCAGAAAGGTACGAACAAAGACCAGATTCCCATGACGGCCTGTGTTTAGCCGATTTTGCTTCAAATTACGAGTATTCTAAAACCCGTGGTAGAGCTCGACAAGGGGAAAATAGTAACAATGAGGCTGAAGAAGAAAATGAAGTCTTAGGAACAGTTTTTTTCGCACTTCGCGATGGTAGTGGATTTATTAGGGAAAGAAACCAGCCGAGTATCCTTAGGTATAGCCCCTTTAATATTAATTCTGATAGGCCCAACTATTTTAGAGCATTAGTTATGCTATATTCTCCATGGAGAGATGAACAGGTAGAATTGTTTCAGAGAAATTGTGAGGAGTTTTATCATGAGCACGAGGAGGCTATTAAAGCCAACTTTGATAGGTATAACCATAGACAGCTTAGAAGACGCGCTCAGAAGGGCCATGGAGGCTGAGGGAAGTAGCGAGGAAAATGTAGATGAGGAGGCTGCAGTTAATGAGGAGTTTAGGGCCTTAGCTTTTCCAGAAATATCTTCTCAAATAAATGTTTTAAACTTTGACGACCGTGTTCAGGAAGTAGATCCGGATAGTAATATCCGCATAATAAAGCTCCCCCCAATTATTTCCCCTGAAAATTTAGCCACCTTAGTTAGGTCTCTTAATTTAAAGCAAAAAACTTTCCTTACGCATGTCTTGCACAATGCAAGGAGAAATGCTAGTTTCCATGAGTTCGTAGGAGGCGGAGCAGGTGTCGGCAAGAGTAGACTTATATCCACCTTATTCCAGTCCCTTTCCAAGGAGTATAATGGTAGAGTAGGATGCGACCCAACTTCTGTTAAAATACTGCTGTGTGCTCCCACAGGCAAAGCTGCTTTTGGAATCGGAGGCTCCACTCTCCATTCCATGTTCTCTCTCCCTGTAAATCAGGCTGGGTCTGCATTTAGGAGTTTAAGCCCTGATCTGTTAAATACCCTGCGTTCAAGATTTATTGATCTTAAAGTTCTTACAATAGACGAAATTTCTATGGTCGGCGCAACCATGTTTTCCCATCTGGACTCTCGCCTTAAGCAAATTTTCTCCAACGTTGATACTCCCTTCGGAGGCATTTCGGTCATCGTGTTCGGCGATCTTAGGCAATTGCGGCCAGTTTGTGATCGTTGGATTTTCGAGCCGCCGTCACATGATCCATACAGCGCTATATTTGGATCCCACCTCTGGAGTCCTTTTAGGTTTTTCGAGCTCACAGAAATAATGCGACAGCGAGATGACCAGCCGTTTGCAATAGCACTCAACAACATGGCGTCCGGCCAAATGTCGTCTGAAGATATTGTCCTACTTAGAGGCCGCTCTTCCGTAGAAAGTCAGATTCCAAATGACGCCATTCACCTTTTTTCAAGCAATCAGGACACAGACCGATACAATAGGGAGAAGCTCAACTCGATTCCCACTGATCAGTTCATTTCGGAAGCTATTGACTCTGTAAAATCCGCACATATTAGCTCAGAGCAGGGGAACAGATGTCTGGAACAAGCTAGGGCATTAAAAACATCTGAGACACAAGGTTTGTGTACCTCGCTCATTTTAAAAACCACTGCTAAATACATGATGACGGTCAATGTAGACACATCAGATGGTCTCGTAAACGGAGCCACTGGTGTCCTTAGGGAGATAGGTTTCAACACGTCCAACTCTCCAAACATTCTTTGGATACAATTTTTAGATGACAGTATAGGAGTAGCTGCACGATCAAAGTGCAGTCATCGCCAAGAGGCTTCATGGACCCCAGTAGTTAAGATCATAAAAAGCTTTCAGATTAATTCTAACCAGGCCACAACCATTGACCGAAAGCAGTTTCCAGTGGTACCTGCAGAAGCAATAACTATTCACAAAAGTCAAGGCGCTACGTACAGCAAAGTGGTGGTTCACACTAGTCCTAGCATGCAGAGAGCTGCGCTGTACGTAGCAGAGCCACAAGTGCATACGACATTCCTGGCTTCGCCACAGCAGTGCGACTAGATTGCCAGTCAGTAGCTAACGGAGCTCGACCAAAAAGAGGCATTCTCGTATTCGTTCGAAACGAACTCTTTGAGAATGTCAGTCTTTGTTCAAGTGGTCGCTTTCTGGCTAATTCCTCAAATTTAGCCTCTCCAGTGTTCGAGTTTGCCATCTTTAGGTACCGGTCTTTAGGGATTGTAGTTATTTATAGAAGTCCGACCTATCCGTTGTTAAAGTTTGAAACAGAGTTTAAGGAGTTATTTCAGCGGCACACATTTTTAAATAGTAATAGTTTAGTGTTAGGAGATTTCAATTTATGCCTTCACTCCATCTCTGGCTGCTGTAGGAGAGTTTTCGATTTTCTAGCAGAGGTAAAAGGGTTTAGTTCGTTGCTAGATTTGGACTCGTCGACAACCAATTGCAATACGCATATTGATTGGGCGTTTTCAAATATTTTTGATAATAGGGCCACTGCGCGCACATTTGAGACTACATATAGCTACCACAGTGGTATATTAGTTAGCGTTAGGCAGGCTGAATAGGTAGGGATATTTGTATATATTATATCTATAGTATGTATATGTATATATTTAAATTAAACAAAAAACCCAAAAAAATTAAATCGTTGCATGCACAATTTTTTTATAGTATGTATATATTTAAATTAATAAAAAAACAAAAAACCCAAAAAAATTAAATAGTATATGTTTATATATATGTAATATATTTAAATTAAACAAAAAATTAAAAACACAAAAAAAAATAAATAGTTGCATGCTAAATTTTTTTATAGTAATTAAATTTAATTTTATAGTAAATTAAATAAAACAAAAAAACCTAAAAAAAAATTAAATAGTTGCATGCAAAATTTTTTTATAGTATGTATATACTTAAATTAAACTAAATTTTTTTATTAAAAAAAGGCAGAAACCCCAAAAAAACTAATTAGTAGGTCAAATAAGTATTAATAGTATTAGTAGTAAGTGCATAAGTATGCCTTCCGTATGTTACGGTATATACTTAAATTAAACTAAATTTTTATTTATTAAAAAAAAAAAGCCAAAAAAAACCTAATTAGTAAGGTCAAATAAGTATTAGTAGTATTAGTAGTAAGTACACAAGTATGCCTTCCGTATGTTACGGATAAACACAATTTTGGGGAACATGGAGATTCCAAACTTGAATAATGTTTGGCAACTCAAGTCGACTCGTAGGTCCCCAAATTTTATTTTGGTTTGAAAGACCCCGTTGCAAATCAACGGCCTCCACGTGGTGTTCTCTGGGTACCGATTTTAACATAAAAATCGGGAGCTAATTCGAGCGGCGAAAAACATACAAGAAGGCATATTTATATTAAGTTGTTTAGCTGAGTAACGGGTATCTAATAGTCGAGGCACTCGACTATAGCGTTCTCTCTTGTTTTTATTAGAATATATCATTATAACTGATTTTGCTATTTATTTAGTTGAAAATTATGAATTAAAATTTTTTAACCCATCTTTATGAACTGTTTGCTTTTTAATTCTATCATTAGAGATTATGATGTTATCTCTTTCTCCGATGTCTTCCATAGTGTAGGGACCTGTATATTTGAAATCTAATTTTATTTGAATTTTTCTAGTTTTCCTACCATATAATTCCTTATTTTTAGTGTTATTGTCTTCTATCATTATTCCAGCTCTTTTGTAAGCTATTTTTAATCTAAATTTAGATCCCTTAGCATAGTCATCTACATTGTAGAGTGATTCTATTCTATCTACTAAACATTTGGTCAACCAATTGCATCCACAATTACCCTATCGAAAGCTCTGGAGTTTCGGTTATAGTTAATGGGGTCTTGGTGTGTTTTGTCGTTTATGACTTTTGGGATTTAGGACATTTTCTTATCTACTCTCTTATTTTTTTGGACCGTGGCCAAGATTTTTGTAATGACTGTATGACCTCCTGATCATCATGGAATGTAGACACTATAGCTTCTTTTTATTTTTTATTTCAGCATTTTATTGCCCAAATTATCAATTGGAACATGTTCAATAATATTTTTTCCCACGGTGCCACTTTGAGTTGGCTGATTTTGTTAATACCATCAAATCTTGCTGTATTTTTTTTTTTCAGTTTTTAAATAAACAGAAATTTATATTTATAAGCAAGGTCACTACTTTACGTCAACATCATTTTGAATGACTTCATATACGGTGGGCTTTGAAGCTTTTGGTAGAGATTGCCTAGGCGAATATACTTGTTCTTTTCCTGCGCAGGATTTTGTCTAGTTGTTTTGTGTTGTAGTGTCTTTTAATATATTTCCAGTGATTTGTTTTAACTCTTGGATGGTTATTCTTGATAACGCACCTGCGACATAGTTATCCTTGCCCTTCAGATATTTTTCTGTAAAATTATATTCCCCTAAGTTAAGTCTCATTCGCGTTAATTTGTAACTGGGGCTTACACCATTGAAAATAAGTGGGTAAGTGGTCTGTGATCTGTTTTGATAGTGTCTACCAATGAATTGCTGCCAATTCTTGTTCTGTTTTGCTTTTATTACTTTCACCCTTAGTGAACGATCTTGATGCATATGCAACTGGGAGTTGGAGTCCATTTTTGTTTTAAGTTAAAACTGCTCCACATGCTTGCTTACTTGCATTCTTTATAATGCAAAATTCCTTGCTGAAGTCTGGGTATTGTATTAAATTTGGATTTATTATTGCGTATTTAAAATGATTCTATCAATTAGTTGTCCATTCGAATACAATATCCTTTTTGCATAATCTTGTTATGTTTCGAGAATATTCGGCAAAATTTTTGTTAAAACTTCTATAATAATTGCAGAAAGCAATGAATCTTCTAGCGCTGTCCGCATCATGTGGGACTGGGTAATTCTTAATGTAATGGGTAATTTTCATAATTTTGTAGTCTGACAGGATACCTTTGTCTGTGCATTTGTGTCCCAAAAATGTTACTTCATGCATAAAAAATGAACATTTTTCAGGATGTAATTTAAGATTGAATGTTCTGTATTTCTCAAAAACATCAGTTAAATTTTTAAGTATATGATTTTCAGAACAATCGATGACTATTAGGTCATCCATGTAACGGAAAGCTTGCAAAGGTTCTAGTCCGGAGAATGCTGTAGTCATCATTCTCTGAAATGAATTTGGCGCTATTTTTAAGCCGAATGGTAGTCGCGTGAAGCGATATGAATCATTGCTTGTCGAAAAAGACGTTACGTCCCTTGAACTTTTTCCGAGTTCAATTTGATGGAAACCAGGCATTAAGTCTAGACATGAGAAATATTTCGCTCTTCCTATTAATCTGACGATAGTCAATTACTAATCGTCATTTTTTCTTGTCAGAACCGGGAAGAGTCTTCTTCGGTACTAACAAAAGTGGGCTATTGTATGGTGATACAGAGGATTCCACGATTGTGTTGTTAATTAGCTTTTTTACTTGTTCTTCAATTTCATCTTTTTGACTATGAGGATTTCAATAATTTTTTATGTACACTGGTTCGTCATACTTCAATCTTAATTTTTGCTTTTCAAAATTATTTATGGAACTTGATTCGTTCTCGAGTCCTATCACTATATTTGCTGCATATATCTGTTAATTTTGACTTGAATTGTGGGGGAAAGTTTTTTGTTATTTGAGATAAGACAGTTTTTTCTCTTAATTCGGGATTAGTTTGAACTATTTCGTAGTTCAAAAGTGTTTCGTATTCTGACTCGTTAATATTTAGTTTTTTATCAGTACTGGTTGTATTCAGTAATCGGACAAATGCATTTTTGGTAGTTGCATCTGGGTTTGCAACATAAATGCCATTTTGAAATTCCTAATTGGGAATTAGTACACTGTCTTCCTTTGATGAAAAGTTCATTTTTCGGACGACTTGATATCTTGATGGTAGAATTATGGAATTATTACCAGAACTGTATGTTATTGGGACATAAATTGGGAAATTCAAATTTTTTGGTCTCATTATGAGCCAATCTTCAGTGGGATTGAAGACTAGTTGACAATTGAATTTTCATGTGGAATAATATATTTACCTATCTGTATCTCTATGGAAATCAATCTTTTGGTTTTTATTAAATCTTGGCCTATGCCTTGAATAGTAATTTGATCAATATTATGAAAGCCAAGTGTGTATAATATGGAGTTCGCGTTGCCTGTAATTGCCTGTCTGTAATCGTTCATCGTTGTAAAATTCCCAGCTTCTACTATTGTTTTTAGTCTGCCATGCTCACCATTTTTAATCATTGTTGTGATGGCTTCTTTCGTGCTAAATTTATCAGCATGTTCGGCTGATAAACCTTCATCAATATACGAAGCTTCAAGTAACTTTCGTATATTGTCTATTTCCGTAGTAAATTTTTCAGCAGTTTTTCCTTTTTTCGTTGTTTTAGTCATTTTAGCATTCTAAAGTACGTCGGATGTTCCACCGACATTGGCTTCCAGTTTAGCAATTATTGCCTTAATAGTGTCTGTGTTGAAGTGTTTTATGCGTTGTCTGCTCCTTTTCCGATTTTTGATTGTTTTTTTTTTCTGGCGTGCCCTGTACTCAGCTATTGTGAGGGGGCGAGGTCCATCGGTTGGACACACCTCTAAGGCCTCTTGTAGACCCGGTGCGTGCCTTTGCTCGACAGGAGCAGCATCCTCTAGTCCAGCGTTGCTCATTTGTAAGTGCTGGCTTTGGCAATATTTGGGTCCCCGCGAAGGTATAAGGGTCGGATTGCCACTCTCACTAGCCGTCTTCTTTTTGCCTTTATTTTAAATACTCTCAAACGGCGGCGTAAGACGCGGATTGTCTCTCACACATTTTGTCTTCAATTGCTTTTATTTTAATTATTTTCCATCGGCGGCGTAAGAGGCGGATTGCCACTCACACATTTTGTCATCTATTGCTTTTATTTTAATTATTTTCCAGGGGCGGCGTAAGAGGTGGATTGCAACTCACACATTTCGTCTTTTTCGAACACTTTCCTTAGAAGGTGTTAGGGGGCTTCGTGGTTATGACCCTGCCTAGCTCGAATATTTCCACTGTTGGCCGAATTAATGCTGTGGCCAATTGTACGATTTCCAATATAATTTTTGTATATAAAAGGTATTTTGTTTAAACACATATAAATATATTGATATTTAAGGACTCAATTTAAGAAAAGTCCAAAAATAGTACGACGTCGCTTGTGGACATATCTTTATTAAATTGCAATTGGCTTCTCTATGACAATGTACTTTAAAGCCAAGGCCGCGCAACTGTGGCCTCATTTATGTATTTCTTATATATAAATATGCTTCTCGCTGCTAACAGCGGCTAGCTCCAGAGAGGTAGTATGTACTGGTAGTATATGTGCAGTCAAGGCATGGGAATCTGCTGACTTATGCACTTATGGTCTTCAAGGCAGAGCTCGGCTGACCGTGTTAAGGTCAACTCGAACCATGCATTGTGTTTATGTAAACACGTACATCAAAGTGGTACACTGCATATTCCTTAAGTACTCTTGGTACGTAAAGTACGTTTAGGGTAAATTTTTGAAGAGGAAAATTATATTCCTGTCGCACCGACAGAAAAGCATTAAAAGATTTCTGGGACTAACATCATATTTGCGTCGTTTCAAGAGAGGCTATACTCTGGCAGCCAAACCTTTAAGTGATATACTTCGCAGGACGGACAAGTCACTTATTAATCACTGCAAAAGTTTAGAAACTATATGATCCTTGCACCATCACCGTAGTCCACACATATGCGATGAATTCAGATTTGGAGGAATTCTCATGCAAAAAGACTCAGAAGACCAATTATTTCACCCAGTAGAATTTATGAGCAGGAAAACTACACAGTGCGAGGGGGAAAGCAGCGCGTATGAACTGGAAGTTGTAGTAGTCAGAAATTCCGTTAAGAAGAGGCGTATATATCTGTTGGGAATACATTTTAAAATAATTACCGATTGCGGGGCATTTCCGATGACCATTAAAAAAGACGATGTCCCACCAAGAGTCACCCGATGGGCTATGTTCTTACAGAAGTTCAAATTTTCCGTTCGACGCAGAGCAGGAAATCAGATGAAACCGTAGATGCACTTAGTCGCCTAAACTGCTTTCTTTCTTCAACAAAATATTGACCAAGAGAAGCGCAGAATCGAGATAATTGGATAAAAGAAGTTAAAAAGTACTTGATAGCGTTGAGACTTACGAGGATTTTTTCGTTAAAAACAACATACTTTACAAAGATGTTGCGAAATTGCTTTTAGTCGTTCCAGAATCCATGCATGAAGACATAATCAGAATAGTGCATATGATTTTTTGTTTATTATAAACTTTGCTGTTATTTATTGAATCTTCTCCTAATTTTGAGACTAACAATAAGTTTACGAATCTTAGCATTACAATTTAACTAACAATATAATAAGATTGCATTCTGGTTGCGCGTCTCTCAAGTCGGTCGCTGGATGGGTAAGTCATTGTGACAAAGGCTTGATTGGTTGATCAACCTAGTAAGACCTGGCGAGAGCCAGGTGGTTAGGGTGCAACGATAACTTGGTAAAGTACTTTTCCTTCTGTTCTGTGATCACTTATTTGACTGGTGGAATGTTTAAGTCGCGATGTATGTTTTCGTTGCAAACGTACCTCGGTGCACCGGTGATTGTTCTCAAGATCTTCGACTGAGCTCGCTGGACTATGTCAATATTTCTATCGCTGGCATTCCCCTATAAGGTTTTAGTACCGAGTTATACAGCAGGACTTTATATTGAAGGCTAAGGGGAGACCGAGCGTTGATAAGCCAATGAAGGCTACTAGCTTTTAGCTTTAGGTGTGTTCTTTTGGCTTCAATGTGCCGGCGCCATGTGAGTCTTCTGTCGAGGTGTACTCCTATGTCACTTCGTTTGCTTGCGGGAGTAGAGTATGTTTTAACATGAGCGGCGGACAGTTTTGCCTGTTCACGTGCTTGCATTTTTGTTCGTTCACCTTAATTTGCCAATCTGATAGCCACTTTTCAGCATCGACCATATGAAGGGCTAGCTGCGCAGTTGCTTGCATCGGGCATTTTGAGCGGTTGAGAATAGCTGTATCATCAGCAAACGTATATGTTGTTAATCGTGTGCTTGTTGGGATGTCAGCAGTGTAGAGTACATATTATGTTAGCCCAAGCACGCTACCCTGAGGAACTCCAGCTCTAATAGTGAAATCGTCAGTTATAGTAGTGTTGCATCAATTTTCTGTCGTAGAGATACACAAAGCTTGTGGGTGTTGTTGATCTTGTACAATAGACCTTCTAGCTAAACTCTATCAAATACTTGAGATACATCTAAAATAAAATATGGCAGTATACTACACTCGTTTTTCGAACGCGTTCCGAATTTCTGTTAACCGGTTGACCTGCTCAATTGGTCCGTGCTTTTCACGAAACCCAAATTGAAGTGACGGAATTCCTTCCTGGATTCTTATGTATATGTTTATCTGATATTTGTTTAGATAAGCATGAAAGTAGGCTTAGAGGTGGTGATTGTGGTCATTTCCCGGCTTTGCCATCATTAGTATAATCGACTTTTTCCATCTCACTGGAAAGTGGTCAAGCCTTGTGATGGCAATCCAAAGCTGGATGGTAGTGTAAACTGCGCAATATGGGAGCTCAATGCTCATTTTGGGAGTTATGAGGTCGCAGCCCGGGGGTTTTTTGGATTCAGCTGATTTTTTATGATGTTAACGATTTCGTTTATGCGAAACTCAATTGGTACATGTTGAAGATGAGGCTCATATGGTAAAGTCGGCAAAGTCAACGCTCTTGTGGCAGGATTTAGTTGGAATTTTTAAGGTGGGTGGCAAACGTGCTGGCTCTGTCTGCATCGTTGCGCGCCCAGCAGCCTGTGGGATTTCTAATAGGCATCACAGATACTTTCGGTGAGCTTAGAGTTGGTTGAGCTCTCCATACTGAGTATTTTGTACTACATGTTGACTATTGCTCTATGTAGCGTCGGTGGACATATGCTTTTTCTTGCTGTAAAGTTTTTGTGAAAAAAAAGTATGACATTAGAAAGCTTCTGGAGAATAGAAATAGGAGAACTAATTGATAAACGAAACGAAATATGGAGGAAAGCTTAGGAAAACGTTGAAAAGGTACAACAGAAAAATAGGAAAACATTTAATGAGAAAAGAAAAATTAAAACCGAGTACGATATAGGTGAACTCGTGGGAATAAAGCGAATTCAATATGGAGTAGGAATGAAGCTCAGACCTAAGTTCTTCGGACCCTATAAGGTCACAAAGAAAATTAAACATGGACGTTACAGCAATTACAGCATCTGAATACATGAAAAAGTGGAGTTCATTCGGGGCGAATGAAATAGCAGGATGGCTGAATGTAGCAGTGGTAAAGTAAGTTTAAGTTAATTACCCTATAATTAAGTCAGAAGTATCAGCAGAGTGTAGATTTTGTATTTATACTAAATTTATTTAATGAATAGCCTTATTTATTTAATAGAAGTTATACTCGTAAAAAGGTATCGAAGAGTAAAATGCCAAACAATCAAGTAGGTAGACATGATTGAAGATCAGGGAGTCCAGCAGAAAAAAATTGAGAAATCGTCTAGAGTGCTGAAAGGAGTTCTAGAAAAGTGAAAGTCGTCTAGAGTGTGGTTGCGGTTAAGAAGTTGGTCTCAGCTATCAGATGAATTCAATTTTAAATCATTCGTATTAATAAATACCATTATAAATATATCTAAGCAAACCATACTAAAAATGAACGTTAATACGCCCAATCTTAAATCTTGATTAAGTCAAACATTTTAAAGGACCCAGTAAATCATGGTTGACGAGCGGGACAAGCGACGAATTAAATTTCTAGCAATTAATGAAAACATTGGTGAATCCCAAGCACGATGTAATTGTCTCTGCAAGTATCCGCCCGAGGGGTCTAACAAATTTTAAAAGGATCTGAAAATCCACGGCGGGGATCTCATAGTATGGGCTGCCTTTGGGTAGCTTGGAAAGTCTCCCATATCCTTTATATCTCATAAAATGAATGCACAAAGATATGTAGAGCTCTTAGACGAAGTTCTTGTCCAATTTGGAGAAAATTATTTTGGTGAAGAATGAATTATTCAATAGGTTAATGCACCTATCCACTGTGCAAAGCATAAAAAGGGCTTCTTTTCTTCATCGCAAATCCCAATTTTGGAAATGCCAGCTCGCAGCCCGGATTTAAATCAGATTGAAAATCTTTGGGGCATATTATGCTAATAGAAAACAATTCATTAGTCTTAAAGAAATAAAAGAACCTATTAAACAGGAATGGAAAAATAAACATATAAATACTGAAAAACTTAATTAATTCAATACCAGGACGAATTCTCAAGGTATTAGACAACAAAGAGTGCACTACTAAATTTATTCTAGATTACCGTTAAGCTTAATATTTTGACTTTGTCCTCCTTTCTTATTTTGTTTGAAAGTTTTTATACCCGTTACTCGTAGAGTAAAAGGGTATATTGTATTCGTGCAAAAGTATGTAACAGGTAGACGGAAGCGTTTCCGACCCTATAAAGTATATATATTCATGTTCAGGATCACTAGCCGAGTCGATCTAGCCATGTCCGTCTGTCCGTCTGTCCGTCCGTATGAACGCTGAGATCTCGGAAACTATAAAAGCTAGAGGATTGGTATTTTGCATGTAGATTTTAGGAGTTCCTACGCAGCGCAAGTTTGTTTCAAAATGGTGCCACGCCCCCTCTGACGCCCACAAGCCACAAGCTGTGGCCACAGTTTTGATGCTATTATGAAAATTTTTTTTGATATGTATTTGTTTCGTCAATACCTTTCGATTGGCCAAATAAAAGTTTACCACGCCCACTCTAACGCCCAAAAACCCATTAAACGCTTAATTTTCGCCTTTCATGGCGTATACAATAGCGCCATCTAACGGATGACTTTGGAACAGCTGGCCAAGGCGCTCAACAGAGTCAACGTTAATTCTCGATAAGGATTATTAAAGGAAATTGCGATGGCTTTCATTTGTCAATACCGAACTATATCCCAAGAACTATGCAAATCAAGTCAAGTTAGCCATAATGGAGGTCTGAGTCAAACAATGGCGTATGTGTGTATGTTTGTAAGCATATACATATGTATGTATTTACATTGTACACAGTTGCAATTGCCCTGCAAAGAAGGCATATTTATATTAAGTTGTTTAGCTGAGTAACGGGTATCTAATAGTCGAGGCACTCGACTATAGCGTTCTCTCTTGTTTGAATTATTTTTATACTATTTTGTGAAGTTTAATTTGATTTCTTTAACTTGAAAAGTGTTACAATTTTAATAAAGAATAATTAAAAATTGTTTTTTTTTTTGTTAAACAATAAAATTAGGTGTCCTACATATTTATTTTGGGCCGTAGCACGTGGTTGGAAACTTTTAGTACCCTTGGTCTTTTTTGTTTTCCAGAATGCGAGAGAAACAGTCGGATTCCAGAGAGGTTTTACCTCCACTTCCTCTGAACATAAATGGTCCTATAACCTCTACATGAGGTGGCCGCTTACGTAGTCAAAGTTAGGAACGTTCGCTGTTTGGTTTTGCTCCCTCTAATCAAGCTATGGAGAACTCGCTGGCCGGTTAGCGCCGGTTACTTCAACACAGGGCGGGTTAGTGAGATCGCCGTCTAGGTTATGGACCACAGACAGCCAGCCTTCGGTCGCACGCTCGCAGGCTATTTCAGAACTCCACCAGGTTATATGAGAGCGCCACGCCACTGAATCAGTGCGAACGCCACTTGGTAAGGCGCGTGCTGTTCGGGCTGTTGCATACTCTTATTTCACTAATGGCGATATCTATTTCCCAACTTCCAGCCGCTGAATTTCAATGAATTCAATGTGTAGGCATTGGAAAAAGGAATGTGCGTTTCGCCTACTCTTTTCTGTTGTTAACCCTATAATGACCAAGGCCACTATCTCCCTTCCTGGTCATGGGCAAGCACACTCCTTATTGGATCTGACCGACGAAATGTTTTGTTGTTCGTCAACTGCAATGCTACTGCTGTTCCTTGTAGATGTCCTCTGCGGCGTCGCGCCTTTTCGGCTGCTGAAGCGTCACCCCAGGCTTCCGGCTCGCCGGTGTATAAAATTATGACGGCTTCACAGAGACTTTGGATGTTATACTGTTATAATAATGTTTCCATTATTTCCCTCCTCCAGCTCACGTGCTCGGATTCCTAGCTTCCGATCTTACTACAAGCCGAAAGAATTTTTTGAAGATCTTGATGAAAACGTGGACCCTACTATTTTTTTTTGTTCATTTCTGCACCTAACACCATAAAAACTGACTAAGGAAATGTTTGAAAGATGACAATTAAACACTCCTTGGCTGCGGAGAGGCTCAACGGAAAAACAATACGCTTGCCGAATGAATTTTTTGAAGATCTTGAAGCAATTTTTTTTGGTCATTTCTGCGACCTGATGCCTTGTTCGACTCCTACTGCGCATCACAGCAACAATAAGATGTTCCTACTAAAAGAAATAGACAAATGATCTTATGCATCTATCCGATGCCGTCAAGCAGCCATTGCAACAAAAGGTTACTCAACCTGGGATCTCTGACGTATCGCGACGTTGAACCTGAAAAGGGAAAACCGCCCTGTAAACCAATAACTTAGCTCCGAATCTATTGCTCGGTCTCTGGTCGAAATGTTATAAAAAACACATTTCTATCTCTCAGCCTTTCTTGCTAAGCAGCACGCATGTTGTGTAACTAGTGCGTGTGGTTAAGTTGCCTCCTCTCATAAGCTTGCCTCCGAGCCACTATCCCTCTACTCAACCGATCATTCAGGTTACGTCCAGGTGATTGGTGCGCCATTGATACCATTTTTTGCAGCTACTAATGATATATCCAACGCTGAAAAGTTATTTATTTAATAATTTGTAAACAGGTAATCCACATTAGACAAATGTTACGTTCACCTACTATACAAAATTAATTCACCTTTTATCCGCTTGACCGCCCTTGATGCAAATATGTTACGATATTCATTTTCAACAGTTGTTTACTGGTACATATGTATCAAAAACATCACATAAAAAGTAATTTTAAAGACCGAACAAACTGTTCTTTTTATTTAATTCCAGACGATTATATGAGAGCTTACATTCAGACCGTGTCTTACAAGTTGCAACGGTTTAAGAAATTTGCTGCCCTGGACCTTGCAAACGGATCTATGTTTCGATCTCAAATTCGAACAATTCGAATTTCATTTATTACCTTTTAGTATATCGGATTTACATGCGGTTTTTATCATGGCAGTATCTATCGCCAGCAATGTCGATTTTGTTTACATGGAAGATGTAAATATAAGTAGCCATGTCGTTGGGGAACGAATTGCTAAGTTAAATGTTGTAGAAGTGGTGTTTTAGAAAGTACATAAACGGGCACGCATCCGTTGGCATTTCTTTTTTGGACTCAAGAATCGTCGTATATAAAGCTAAAGTCTTCTGTCATAAGAGAACGTTAGGCTAATAACTGAAATCCACACAGGGGATCCTGTCGATAGTGCTTTCACCAATTATATACGATCTAGACGTACCAACCATTATTGGAGCACTAGTACATCTTTATTTCAGGTCTATTCCAGACAAATGGTTAGTCATCAGGTGAATTTCCATCTACTCGAAGCGGTGGACATATAGCTCGAGCAAAACGACATCGACACCGTAATATGGACCTAAGGGGTTTAATAGCGTCGGGGCTAACCGCAGCCATAATATATAATATAATATGGCAAAAAACGAAGGAAGTGCATAATAACTTATTCGGGATGGGGCACAGGCATTGCTACCCAAGAACAACAAAACAGTCTGCCCACCTACTTTTAAAAAACATCTGTTTTTTTTTGGGTAGGTTAACGTAGAAAAGGTATTGCACACGTACTAGATACACCTGTCTTAAGAAAATAAATCATGATACAATGTGACACATCTACAAAGAAAAAAAAGCCTGTGCTATTCAGTCTGATGACAATGGCGGGGTATAACTATTCAGTAACTGAATAATCAGAATCAATAAAGTATAAGCGCATGAAGAACACTCCATATAAAGCTGTAAAATAAACACACCTGACTTAAGAAAACAAATCATGATACAATGTGACACATCTACAAAGAAAGAAAAGCCTGTGCTTTTAGTCTGATGACAATGGCGGGGTTTAACTATTTAGTAACTGAATAATCAGAATCAATAAAGTATAAGCGCATGAAGAACACTCCATGTAAAGCTGTAAATAATCGTGAAAGACAAAGCGATTGTCTTTATCATAGAGCATTCCGATGCTCTATAGAGAACTAATATCGAAGAAGTGCACAAGACTAGTGTTGATACTATCATTTGTACACAAACTTGGACTATAAAGCATTTTAATAACCATATAATTGACTATTAATTCGCCGATTGAATGAAATGTCAAGAGTAACGTCTATAAACACCTAGAATTTAAAGCCCCGCTAGCCCAATTGATGAACATAAGGTTAAATATCGTAGGGCTTGGGTCGATAGGTACGAAAAAATTTGAATCATATACAGCTTTTTACTTGGTGCCGAGCCGGCGTCGACGTCTTGGAGCATAACCCTTGCCAGCACCGGTCGCCAGATTCTTTCTCGTGTTGCAGGGTCACCGATGTGCATTTGTTGCAAGACGAAAAGTGTTAACATTGGGCCTAGCGGATATAGAGGGGAAGCCAGAAAATTTCGAAGGAAGAGGTATCGAACAAGCCCCGAAGCGGAAAGAGCATTAGTGTTTGCGGCCACGAAGCGAAGATGCAAAGAAATATCCAGCAGCTGAGCGGACACCTAAAAGTTCTTATCGGAGCAACTCGGCAGAGAGGGCATCAGTGGCTACGCGGACGTCGCGGAAAGCGACCGACGGATCGACGAGAGAAATCATAGCGAAATTATGTTAAAAATAATTTGCGAAACCCCAAAAGCTTAACCCAGTCACTAATATCGTTTTCTTTGCCACCAAAAAAAACCCTTGCTCAGAAGTGCCCGTAAAAGAAAAAAAATTATTCTCCAAAGAGAAAAGAGTGAGGAAAGAGAAGAGAAGTGAAAGGTGAAAAAGGAAGAAAAAACTAACCTCACCAAGTGAAAAACAAGAAAGGAAAGCTAAATTCAGGCGGAGCCGAAGTTGAAATACCCTTGCAGAATATTCTGTAAATTATATTTTCCAAAATTATTCATAAGATGCATTCTTAACACTCATAAAAATCCCAACTTCCTAACTTAACAAACACCAAAGTTATGGCATTTCCAATCAATCAGTTACATGGCAGCTATAGGATATAAACGGCCGATCCTTATGAAATTTGGTAGGTGAATTAGTTGGACAAATATAAAACCGATAGAAAATCCCAACTTCCTTACTTAACAAACACCAAAGTTACGGCATTTCCGATCAATCAGTTATATGGAAGCTATAGGATATAGTCGGCCGATCCCGGCCGTTCCGACTTATATACTGCGTGCAAAAGAAAGAAGGGTGTGTGCAAGGTTTCAATTCGATATCTTTAAAACTGAGAGACTAGTTCGCGTAGAAACAGACAGACGGACAGACGGTCAGACGGACATGCTTATATCAACTCAGGAGGTGATCCTGATACATATACTTTATAGGGTCGGAGATGTCTCCTTCACTGCGTTGCACACTTTTGACCAAAATTATAATACCCTCTGCAAGGGTATAACAAACTACAAAAAAATATAATAAACAAAAAAAATGTCGGAATTTTCTCGCCATTAAAAAAATATATTAGGTTCTTAAGTTAATTATAAGTAATTTATTTGAAATGATTTTAAAGTATATTTGAAGTCGTATCTGATGTGTTTATTTGTGAAAAAGAAAGGGATGTGAAGAGAAATCCCAAAATAAATTAAAATTTATTCGCTAGCCTACCTTTTATAAAAAATAAAAAATATAAAAAAAAAGGAAATGTTTAATTAAAGTTACCCCAATGTGCCCATAACAAAAAAAAAAGATATTATATTCTCTCTTAGCAGCAATTTCTAGATTCCTCGATCAAAGCGCTTTCGTCGACGTATACTGCTGAAAATGGTGAGTGATATCATTTAAACCAAATATTATGCGGCTATATTTTCTTGAACAAAAAAAATATATATATTTAAAAAATGTGGTGTTAGTTGGCAGTTTAATTTGTTTAGTCGCCAAATCGGGATTGTTTAACCTAAAAGAAGTTCACGTTAAAAGCAAAAAACAAGAGAGAACGCTATAGTCGAGTGCCTCGACTATTACATACCCGTTACTCAGCTAAACAACTGAATATAAATATGCCTTCTTGTATGTTTTTCGCCGCTCGAATTAGCTCCCGATTTTTATGTTAAAATCGGTACCCAGGGAACACCACGTGGAGGCCGTTGATTTGCAACGGGGTCTTTCAAACCAAAATAAAATTTGGGGACCTACGAGTCGACTTGAGTTGCCGAACATTATTCAAGTTTGGAATCTCCATGTTCCCCAAAATTTTGTTTATCCGTAACTTACGGAAGGCATACTTGTGTAATTACTACTAATACTACTAAAACTTATTTGACCTTACTAATTAGGTTTTTTTTGGGTTTTTTTTTAATAAATAAAAATTTAGTTTAATTTAAGTATATACCGTAACATACGGAAGGCATACTTATGCACTTACTACTAATACTATTAATACTTATTTGACCTACTAATTAGTTTTTTTGGGGTTTCTGCCTTTTTTTTAATAAAAAAAAATTTAGTTTAATTTAAGTATATACATACTATAAAAAATTTTGCATGCAACTATTTAATTTTTTTTTTTTTGGTTTATTTGTTTTATTTAATTTACTATAAAATTAAATTTAGTTACTATAAAAAAATGTAGCATGCAACTATTTTTTTTTTTTTGTTTTTTGATTTTTTTGTTTAATTTAAATATATTACATATATATAAACATATACTATTTAATTTTTTTGGGTTTTTTGTTTTTTTATTAATTTAAATATATACATACTGTTCGGAGCAGCCCGCCTAGACTAGTCAAGTGCGCATAGGTGTATGGCTGAACCTGTAGCGCTCTTGCGCTCTCCTCTTTCTCTTTCTCCTTATCTCGCTAACCCAAATTAAAATATGAAGCCAGGCTTTCGGCTGCTGCAGTGCAGATTCGACTGGCAGAATAAACACAACACGTACATAAACTGATAAAATTAAAAAGCGTTATTATTACAAAACGTAAGGGTGGCATTTTTGTTGTCTTCCCCCAAAACATTTGGTGACCCCGACGTGATCGCTGTTTTATTTGCCGCCTGCAACTCGGTTTTATTATTGTTTTATATCGTTTAAACAATATATTTTTGGTTTCGCTGTCGTTTGCAGGCATTCGGTCACAAACACACGGACTTACATACAAGTGCACACAGCTGGCCGTTTAAGTTTTACATTTCGCGCTGTGAAAAGCCGGCAGGCTGTTGATCTTTTTGTACATTTCGCGCTGTGAAAAAATCAAAACAGTGTTGTGCTGCAAATTATAAACAAAAGGAGAATAACATTTAACTATTCTAAAAGTGCATAGTGCAGTGCATACATATACATAATTTCAAGTCCGCTGTTATAAGGCGGAACAACAACAACAAAGTTCCGTTGCGTTTTCGACGACGCTTGGTGTCGCGCATTTTTCGCGGCAAAGGTTAAAAGGTTACACCCCTCTTAACCGGTTCGGACATTTTTCTTTTATTATACCCGTTACTCGTAGAGTAAAAGGGTATATTGTATTCGTGCAAAAGTATGTAACAGGTAGAAGGAAGCGTTTCTGACCCTATAAAGTATATATACTCTTGATCAGGGTCACTAGCCGAGTCGATATAGCCATGTCCGTCTGTCCGTCTGTCTGTCTGTCTGTCCGTATGAACGCTGAGATCTCGGAAACTATAAAAGCTAGAAGATTGGCATTTTGCATGCAGATTCTAGGAGTTCCTACGCAGCGCAAGTTTGTTTCAAAAGGGTGCCACGCCTTCTTTAACGCCCACAATCGCTTATATACGATTTTACAAATTTAAATATTTCGGAAAAGTAAAAATGCAGTTTTATTGTGTTTATCAATACCTATCGAAATGTAGAAGAAATTTTTCAAATCGGACCATTCGTTAAAAAGTTATGCGTGATCAAAGTTTCTATCTCCATCTCCCTCGCACTCCCTTTACCTGAGTAACGGGTATCTGATAGTCGGGGCACCCGACTATAGCGTTCTCTCTTGTTTTTTTTTTGTGTGCGACTAAGAAATGGCTGCTCCAGAAAACGCGGTTCGGCCTCAAAATGACGCGCCAAATGAAATAGAATTTTTTCGCGCCAAAGTGCAATCAATTCTGCGGCAAACAAACGCGATGAAATTATATTTAACTAATGAGTCTATAGATCAGTTGGATGAAGCTGATCTTCTCGCGCGATTGGACAGGGTCAATTCCTTAAATTCGTCGTTTGACTCCGCACAGACATCGCTGGAACGGCTGGATTTAAAGGAGACTTCGAGTGATAGGCGATGGGAATTTTCGGAGGTTTTTATGGATGTGAAGGCGAAGCTCAATAGAGGCTTAGCGGCCCAGCGCAAATTGCAATTGTTGTGTAGCACAGCTGCCAACTCCACATCTATAGACATCAACCACCATTCTGATCTTTCTTTTCGGACACGGAAGCCTCGATTACCGAACCTGGAGATTGCTCGATTTCATGGATCGTATGCTGAGTGGCCGGACTTTCTCGCAACGTTCACCGCGGTCATTGGAAATGATGACGAGCTAAGCGACATTGAAAAGCTGCAATATTTACGGTCTAGTCTAGGCGGCGTGGCTCTGGAGACCATACGCTCGCTCGAACCTTCAAATGACAATTATAAAAAGGCTTTGAATCTGCTCATAAATCGATTTGATAATAAAGTTTTACATTTTCAGGCACACGTTCAAGCAATATTTGGTTTAGAAGGTGTCGAGAAGGGATCTGCCAAGGGTCTTCGTGAGCTCAGCGATTCTATGAACGCACATCTTCGGGCAATCCAAACGCTGGCCACTACTCAGCAAATTTTGGATGGATTACTAATTCATATCGTCGTTCACAAGCTGGATCAACGGACTCGGGAAAAATGGGAAGAGGATTTGCCAATCGCTGAGTTATCTTCATGGACTGCTATGGAGTCGTTTTTGGAGAAAAGATGCAGGATGATGGAAAATTTGGATCAAGCTTTGGTAACGCAAACACCAGGCCATCAGGTGGGAAAAAATGTGCATAAATATAACCACTCATTGCGTCTTCTACTACTACTCGCTGACCCTTATTTCAACCAATCACAACGAATCGACTTGTTAATTGACGCTGGTCTGTTTTTCGAAATAATTGCTATGGGGCAAATACATTTGGATAGCATGTTGCCAACACTCCAAAACACCAAACTTGGTTGGATCCTTTCTGGTGGGATGTCGACTACTCCAAATCATAAGTCTGTCTTAGCCGCCATTGTCAAGGATACTACGGATCATTCTGAGGATGACGCACTTGCTGCCATAGTAAAGCGATTTTGGGAAATTGAGGATTGTAATCCATCAAAGCCAGCACTGTTGCCTGAGGACTTGCAATGCGAACAACTGTTCAAGGAAAACTGCACTAGACTTGGGAATGGTCAATACTTTGTTCGTCTCTTATCCACTTCGGGATTCGAAAGTTTAGGTGATTCCTATTGCCTAGCTCGTCGTCGTTTTAGGAGTTTAGAAGCTAAGCTAGATAGAAACCCTGTTCTCAAAGCTCAGTATTCGGCCTTTCTCCAGGAATACATCAACTTAGGCCACATGTCTCTCGCACCAAAGGATCCAACAGTACCACAATTCTTCTTGCCCCACCATTGTGTGCATAAGCAGGAAAGTACGAGCACAAAGCTTCGGGTCGTCTTTGATGGGTCTGCTAGAACTACTTCTGGCAGCTCTCTGAACGACTTGCTTCTTGCAGGGCCAACAATTCAGCAAAAAATCTTTAACATTCTACTTCGCTTCCGATTTTTTAAAGTTGCCCTCTGTGGAGACATCTGCAAGATGTACCGCTGCGTGCGTGTGTCCCACCCGGATGACTTTTTGCAGTGTATTGTTTGGCGAGAGAAGTCCACGGATGAGTTGAGTGTTTACAAATTGAACACGGTGACTTATGGTACCAAGCCAGCTGCCTTTTTGGCTATAAGAGCCATGCATCAGCTCTCTTATGATGAGGAGGATTCGTTTCCAATTGGAGCAAAAATTGTTCGTAGGGACTTCTACGTGGATGATTTAATCTCTGGTGGCGAGTCAATTGAAGAGGTTAGGGAAATTCGTCGTCAGGTGAAGGATCTATTGTCGCGAGGCCATTTTCCAATCCGCAAATGGTGTTCTAATGATGGACGCGCCCTCGAAGGAGAGTCTGACTGCGATAAGGAGAAGCTAATTCAATTTCACGACGGATCAGCTGTTACCAAGGCGCTGGGATTAGCCTGGGATCCTTCTTCTGACCAACTTCTGTTCAACTTTTCTCAATTATCTGTAAATCATCGAGTCACCAAGCGTATTGCACTTTCAACAATAGCCAAATTCTATGATCCGCTCGGTTTAATAACACCGATTGTCACAAAGGCCAAGATCTTTTTGCAATCCCTATGGAATGCTAACGTGGATTGGGATGACACATTACCAGAGCCTATTCTTTCGTCATGGGGGAGTTGACCTCTCAGTTATCGATCGTCCAAAACTTGAAATTTTCACGATTCGTAATGCAACCTCAGTCTTCCATCCAGTTGCCTGGATTCTGCGATGCTAGCATAGCGGCTTATGGAGCGTGTTTATACTTGCGGTCGGAGGCCAATGGAGAAGCAAAGGTCCACTTGCTCTGCGCCAAGTCGAGAGTGTCCCCTTTAAAGGCTTTGACAATTCCAAGATTGGAGTTGTCGGCAGCGCTTTTATTGGCGGAGCTTATCGTAAGCGTCAAGGAAACCATCGATTTCGAATGCGACTTTTATTGCTGGTCCGACTCGTCTATCGTACTGGCGTGGATTCGGCAGCCTCCGAGGGATTTCAACGTATTTGTATCCAACAGAATCGCGAAAATTCAGGAGATGACAAAAGGCATGACTTGGCACCATGTTCCAACAAGCTTAAATCCGGCGGATGTCGTATCGCGAGGCTGTACCCCGAGAGAATTGCTGGAGCACTCCCTGTGGGCTAACGGGCCTCCATTCCTGCTGCAAAGCTCGTCAAAATGGCCATCTCTTCCAAATGCAGTTAAGGATCTTCCAGAACGTCGTTCCGCAGCGCTAGTTGGAACTGTTTGCACTGACATTTCGATCAACTGCAAATTCCTTAACCCTTTTCATAAGTTGCAGCGTGTATTTGCGTACATTTATCGGTTCATTTCGAATTGCAGAGCAAAATCTTCACCTTCAAGGAACCGTATTACCGTTGAGGAGCTCAATTCGGGGACCGTACTTCTTCTGAGGAGCATCCAACAGGTTCACTTAGCCAAGGAGTATGGATGTCTTAGCCAGGACAGGCCGTGTCCACAGAAGAGCAAGCTGATTTCGCTGAGACCAATAATCGGCTCCGATGGATTACTTCGCGTTGGTGGAAGACTTCAGAATGCAAATCTGGACTACGATACTCAGAATCGGATATTGTTACACAAGGATTATCCAGTTACAAAGGCAATCATCGTATATTTTCATATAAAATACTTGTACGCAGGATCGCAAGCGTTACTTGCCACATTAAGGCAAAGGTATTGGCCAATTGGAGGACGAAAGTTCGTGGCTACCGTCATCAACAAATGTGTCAGATGTTTTTGGATGCAGCCTGTCACTTGGGAGCACGTTATGGGCAGCCTGCCAGCCAATCGAGTTCAGCCTAACCCAGCATTTCATACCACAGAAGTGGATTATTGTGGACCATTTTATCATAAGGCAGAGGCCCGCAACAAGGCGCCTCACAAGTGCTACATCGCCGTCTTTGTCTGCTTCTCTACGAAGGCCACGCATTTGGAAGTCGTCCAGGATCTCACAACGGATTCTTTCATCGCAGCGTTGAGAAGATTCACCAGCCTGAGAGGCACTCCGACGAATTTTGTTGGCGCTAAGAGCTAGCTAACCGAGCTGAAGAATCTATTTCTGAGCGAACCCCACACAGCTGCGATAGCTTCCTCTTGCTTAGCTGATGGGATTGATTGGAAGTTCATACCTCCGCGTGCACCACATTTCGGTGGTTTATGGGAGGCGGCTGTTAAATCGGCCAAATTTCATTTTTATAGAGTCGTCGGTGCTTCCATCTTGGGCCTCGATGAATTGAGAACTCTCGCTTATGAGATTTCTGCCATTCTTAACTCCCGTCCACTCTGTCCAATTTCAGAAAACGCTGAAAGTCTTGACGTGTTAACGCCGGCCCATTTCCTGAAAGGCTCCAGCTACACAAGGTTTCCTGAGCCTGATATCACGCATCTCCGAGAAGGCCGCCTCAGCAGATGGCAAAGGGTGACACAGATGCAGCAGCAATTCTGGAAGCGGTGGAGCAGCGAGTATTTATCCTTGCTCCAAGAAAGGAGTAAGTGGCGCGTCGAAACATCCAACATCAAGGTCGGAAGCATCGTGTTGCTGAAGGAGGACAACCTTCCACCCTTGAAATGGCAGCTGAGGTGCATCCAAGGAGTCGTTCCAGGCGAGGACGGTGTCGTCAGAGTAGCTATGGTCCGTACAGCTACGGGTCTAGTCAAGAGAGCCGTCGCCAAGTTAGCCGTTCTGCCCATCGATTCCCATTTAGTTGGAGCCCTACTTCCTCCAACGGGGGAGTGTGTTCGGAGCAGCCCGCCTAGACTAGTCTAGTGCGCATAGGTGTATGGCTGAACCTGTAGCGCTCTTGCGCTCTCCTCTTTATATCTGCCTTATCTCGCTAAGCTGTCGCGCTACGTATTCAGCGACTACATTGTAAAACCCAAATTAAAATATGAAGCCAGGCTTTCGGCTGCTGCAGTGCAGATTCGACTGGCAGAATAAACACAACACGTACATAAACTGATAAAATTAAAAAGCGTTATTATTACAAAACGTAAGGGTGGCATTTTTGTTGTCTTCCCCCAAAACACATACTATAAAAAAATTGTGCATGCAACGATTTAATTTTTTTGGGTTTTTTGTTTAATTTAAATATATACATACTACAGATATAATATATACAAATATCCCTACCTATTCAGCCTCCCTAACGCTAACTAATATACCACTGTGGTAGCTATATGTAGTCTCAAATGTGCGCGCAGTGGCCCTATTATCAAAAATATTTGAAAACGCCCAATCAATATGCGTATTGCAATTGGTTGTCGACGAGTCCAAATCTAGCAACGAACTAAACCCTTTTACATCTGCTAGAAAATGGAAAACTCTCCTACAGCAGCCAGAGATGGAGTGAAGGCATAAATTGAAATCTCCTAACACTAAACTATTACTATTTAAAAATGTGTGCCGCTGAAATAACTCCTTAAACTCTGTTTCAAACTTTAACACGGATAGGTCGGACTTTTATAAATAACTACAATCCCTAAAGACCGGTACCTAACGATGGCAAACTCGAACACTGGAGCGGCTAAATTTGAGGAATTAGCCAGAAAGCGACCACTTGAACAAAGACTCAAAGACTCTCAAAGAGTTCGTTTCGAACGAATACGAGAATGCCTCTTTTTGGTCGAGCTCCGTTAGCTACTGACTGGCAATCTAGTCGCACTGCTGTGGCGAAGCCAGGAATGTCGAATGCTTCATTTGAGTATGTGGAAGCCTCAACGAAGCACAGAATGGAAGACTTAAGCATTAGCTGATCGGAACACATATCGCTAATGTGGCAGTGCAAGCTTTCCGTATTATGGAAAAAGACATGAAGGTTCGGACTATTGAGTAAACAATCGAAATGGGTACTCAGTAACTTAGTGGAACGCAGTTCTCGGAGCTCTTCCTCGGAAGCCGATCCCTGGGCGGATCTTGGGGGCACGAAAGGTCCAATAATATAGAGACCTGCTGCACTTGTGGCTCTGCTACAGGCTACGTACAGCGCAGCTCTCTGCATGCTAGGACTAGTGTAAGCCACCACTTTGCTGTACGTAGCGCCTTGACTTTTGTAAATAGTTATTGCTTCTGCAGGTACCACTGGAAACTGCTTTCGGTCAATGGTTGTGGCCTGGTTAGAATTAATCTGAAAGCTTTTTATGATCTTAACTACTGGGGTCCATGAAGCCTCTTGGCGATGACTGCACTTTGATCGTGCAGCTACTCCTATACTGTCATCTAAAAATTGTATCCAAAGAATGTTTGGAGAGTTGGACGTGTTGAAACCTATCTCCCTAAGGACACCAGTGGCTCCGTTTACGAGACCATCTGATGTGTCTACATTGACCGTCATCATGTATTTAGCAGTGGTTTTTAAAATGAGCGAGGTACACAAACCTTGTGTCTCAGATGTTTTTAATGCCCTAGCTTGTTCCAGACTTCTGTTCCCCTGCTCTGAGCTAATATGTGCGGATTTTACAGAGTCAATGGCTTCCGAAATGAACTGATCAGTGGGAATCGAGTTGAGCTTCTCCCTATTGTATCGTCTGTGTCCTGATTGCTTGAAAAAAGGTGAATGGCGTCATTTGGAATCTGACTTTCTACGGAAGAGCGGCCTCTAAGTAGGACAATATCTTCAGACGACATTTGGCCGGACGCCATGTTGTTGAGTGCTATTGCAAACGGCTGGTCATCTCGCTGTCGCATTATTTCTGTGAGCTCGAAAAACCTAAAAGGACTCCAGAGGTGGGATCCAAATATAGCGCTGTATGGATCATGAGACGGCGGCTCGAAAATCCAACGATCACAAACTGGACGCAATTGCCTAAGATCGCCGAACACGATGACCGAAATGCCTCCGAAGGGAGTATCAACGTTGGAGAAAATTTGCTTAAGGCGAGAGTCCAGATGGGAAAACATGGTTGCGCCGACCATAGAAATTTCGTCTATTATAAGAACTTTAAGATCAATAAATCTTGAACGCAGGGTATTTAACAGATCAGGGCTTAAACTCCTAAATGCAGACCCAGCCTGATTTACAGGGAGAGAGAACATGGAATGGAGAGTGGAGCCTCCGATTCCAAAAGCAGCTTTGCCTGTGGGAGCACACAGCAGTATTTTAACAGAAGTTGGGTCGCATCCTACTCTACCATTATACTCCTTGGAAAGGGACTGGAATAAGGTGGATATAAGTCTACTCTTGCCGACACCTGCTCCGCCTCCTACGAACTCATGGAAACTAGCATTTCTCCTTGCATTGTGCAAGACATGCGTAAGGAAAGTTTTTTGCTTTAAATTAAGAGACCTAACTAAGGTGGCTACATTTTCAGGGGAAATAATTGGGGGGAGCTTTATTATGCGGATATTGCTATCCGGATCTACTTCCTGAACACGGTCGTCAAAGTTTAAAACATTTATTTGAGAAGATATTTCTGGAAAAGCTAAGGCCCTAAACTCCTCATTAACTGCGGCCTCCTCATCTACATTTTCCTCGCTACTTTCCTCAGCCTCCATGACCCTTCTGAGCGCGTCTTCTAAGCTGTCTATGGCAATATACCTATCAAAGTTGGCTTTAATAGCCTCCTCGTGCTCATGATAAAACTCCTCACAATTTCTCTGAAACAATTCTACCTGTTCATCTCTCCATGCTAATGCTCCAAAATAGTTGGGCCTATCAGAATTAATATTAAAGGGGCTATACCTAAGGATACTCGGCTGGTTTCTTTCCCTAATAAATCCACTACCATCGCGAAGTGCGAAAAAAACTGTTCCTAAGACTTCATTTTCTTCTTCAGCCTCATTGTTACTATTTTCCCCTTGGCGAGCTCTACCACGGGTTTTAGAATACTCGTAATTTGCAGCAAAATCGGCTAAACACAGGCCGTCATGGGAATCTGGTCTTTGTTCGTATCTGTCTAGCAAACCTTTCTGAAAGATGTCAGTGGGATCCTGAGGCATATTTTGCAGGACGCTTGTAGGTCTAAGCATACGAACTCGTTATTCTGGAGGGAAGGTGTTTATGAACACCCATTTTTTTTTTTTTTTTTTTTTTGTTTTATTTGCGCGGAGTACCACGGCCCACTTACCCGCCCAACCGACCGAGGGGCGCAGCCGTGTATCGTACGGCACGATTCGCGATAAGATAGACGCGAGATAGGAAAATAAAGGTAAAGGTCCGGGGAAAAAAGTAATAGTTAGATCAATCTTGTGCCAATGAAGTAAGTATTAATCGTTTTAGGAGCGGCAGAGAGTCAAGATTTGATATTACAGGAAAAAGTCTATTATAGTCAGAACATAATACTCTGAAAGGCTCATGCAAGGCATAGTTAGATCTACAATGATTTAAAGTTAGGGGAATATAATTTCTGGTTAATCTACTTGGCACAGAAAAGTTTAGCCGACTTAACAAGTCGGGGCAGTCAATATCACCATGTATAAGGTTATAAATAAAGATAGTACCAAGCATCGTTCTACGGTTGGCTAGGGATGGTAAATTAATCAAAAGAAGTCTACTAGAATAAGAAGGTAAGATAAGATTTGCATCCCAGTTTAGGCGCCGTAAAGCAAAAAGAAGGAAGTTTTTTTGTACAGATTCAATACGACCAATATGTATTCCGTATTGTGGACTCCAGACGGGAGACCCATACTCCAGAATCGGACGGACTAGCGAAATATATAACGTTTTAGTCAAATAAGGATCATCGAATTCTTTTGACCACCTTTTAATAAATCCAAGCACTCCTCTGGCTTTATTAACCATGGACGAAATGTGATTAGAAAATTTTAGTTTGGGGTCCAAGAGAACGCCAAGATCGTTTACAAGAGTTATTCTATCCAAAGAGCTGCCACTTAACGTGTAGGTCGCGTATATCGGATTGGCCCGATAAAAAGTCATCAGCTTGCACTTGGAACCGTTTAAATTTAGTAAATTATCTCGGCACCAGTATTGAAAATTATCTAGATCGGATTGCAAGTCTAAATGGCAGGAAATGTCCTTATACTGCAGGCACAACTTAACATCATCTGCGTACATAATTACGCGAGAATGACTTATAATTGAGGGAAGATCATTAATAAATAATGTAAAAAGTAACGGACCCAGATGGCTCCCTTGTGGGACACCGGAGGTAACACAAAGAATTTCAGAAATTGAATTTTTAAAAAGGACCCTTTGTCACCTGCCATTCAGATAACTTGAAATCCATTTAAGCAGATCAACTGGAAAACCTAAAAGGTCAAGTTTTTGAATGAGAAGTAAGTGATTTACAGAGTCAAATGCTTTACTAAAGTCAGTGTATATGACGTCTGTTTGAAAACTACTATTGAAGCCATTTATCACTAATGAAGTGAGCTCTAGAAGGTTTGTGATTGTGGATCTACGTTTAATAAATCCGTGTTGACACGGAGAAATGATTGATCTGCAAAGGTGCTGCAAATGAGGAGTAATAATTTTTTCAAAAAGCTTAGGAATAGCTGACAACTTAGAAATACCTCTGTAGTTACTGGCTTCTAACTTGTTACCTTTTTTGAAAAGAGGAATAACAAATGATTCCTTCCAAATATTTGGGAATTGGGAGGTTTCTATAGATAAGGTAAACAACTTGTGAAGAGGTTTGCACAGGGCCTTAGCGCAATACCTAAGCACGCACCCAGGAATACCATCGGGCCCTGGCGAATAAACAGGTTTAATACGAAGAAGATCCAAAAGAAGAGAGCTTTCTGTTAAAGTGGGACAGAATATGAGGTTTGACTTGGATATGTTGTAAGAATAAGGCTGTGATGAATAATCTAAAGTAGAGTAAGTCGTTTGAAAAAATTGGGCAAATAAATCGGCTATTGCCTGATCTGTGGTTGCCGTCATGTTTTCGAACGATAGCGAGGAAGGAAAGGAATTAGATTTACGCTTGGTGTTAACAAAATTATAAAACTGTTTCGGGTCCTGAGAGAACTGGACCTTACAACGGTTTAAGTAACTGTTATAACACTGAGCATTAAGCACGGTAAATCTTGACCGAGCACTTAAATATCTAGTAAAAACAGATTGAGAACCGGTATTTTTATATTTCCTAAAAAGTCTGGACTTTACATTTCTTAAGTGTGTCAACTCTTTGCTAAACCAAGGTGATTTATTGGAAGTTGACGGATAGTACCACGGAACACAGGAATTAAAAAATGAGTTTATTGCAGTGTAAAAAACATTAACTGCATCGGACATATTAATGCATAGGTAAAGATCAGACCAATTAAAGCCAGAAATAAAATTATTTAGCCTCAGAAAGTCTGCCTTGCGAAAACAATGTATTCGTTTGGATTTTTCTGATTTTTCTTCTATCCTAAAGTTCGAATGTTGGGTGATATGGATCTTCAGGTTGCGTGAGTGGTGCTACTCTGGACAGAAACACACCTTCAGGATTTGATACAAAACACAAATCAAGTAGGCGACCTAATGAATTTCGAACATGGTTTACTTGAGATAGAGATATGTCAAGCAGGCCATCAATAAAATCATGTTGTGCTATAGGTAGTAAGACATTCGATCCATCCTCAGTGGACCAATTAACTCCAGGTATATTAAAATCACCTAGAACTATCAACTGATCACTATCGGAAAGCTTATTTGCAACGGACTTAATGACGGATAGGTGATTTAAATAATCAGGAAGTTCAGACAACGGCGGAATATATGAGCAAGTTATGTATATAAAGTTACCAGGAAGCGATAACTTTACACAAATAAATTCAATGGTATTGAATTCATCAAAAAATAACTGCTCAGACGGGAGGTTTGAATCAACTCCAATTAAGACTCCACCTCCCCGTCTAGAGGGACGGTCATACCTATATATTGTGTACTTACCTGGAAAAACTTCGGAGCTAAAGATCTCCGGCTTTAACCAGGTTTCTGTGAACACAATAATATGAGATGCAAAGGAAAGGCTATCGGAATACAATTTAGTAAGTTTGCTGCGCAAACCTCTTGCATTCTGATAGGAAAGTAGGAGGTTAGAAGTTAGTTTTTTGAAATTGGTACACTGGTTTGGCCTCGACTAGGAAGTTTTACTCCCACGGGCCCCTTCTTTTTTATCTTAGCCTCGAACTCTTTTACAACCATATTATCCGGCCAAAAGTCGCCCGAGCATATGGCTTCAAAAAGCTCGTTAGGGACAGTTATCTTGAAAGATGAAATGTCTCTAGCATAAGAAAACTTAAACTTTTCCACCTTTACACTATTACAATCGGCTTTAGTTTTGTCTTGTATATAAGACAATACATCAGAAGATGTTTGATCAGGGGAAAGCCGAGAAACTAAAATTTGTTTCTAGAGTGGAACCACTAAAAGGGATTTTGGTGGAGCAGACAATGCTTCTGCCAAACCAACTTGAGCCGGTTGTCCGGACTCAGTAGTCCCTTGTGGAGGAGATGCTATATTCTGAGAGATAGGTGGATCCACTAATTGTGAAACCACTACGGACAAATCGGAATTTTTAGAAGTCCCTGGTTGCATGCATTCTGAAACGGATTGTTCGGATACCGAATCTTTTTTAGCTTGAGTTCAATAGGTAGTAACAAAGTTACTTCCAAAGACTCCCCCCGGCTTCTTCATGAGCTTTAGAACTTCCCTATACCTATAATCGAAATACCTAGCACACGTCACTGGGTCAGTTCTGATCAACCGCGCCTTTTCTCTAAACTGTAATTTCAAAGCTTCCTCCTCACTAATGTCAATCCTATCTACATTGCGCTTGAGCAGTACTAGCAGCTCTGGCCACCTAGTTGCTGCGGCCGACAGAGTTATGAAGAAAGTTGGCAAACCAAATTGGCGAATCATAGCCATGACTTTCTTCTTCTCATCTTCCCAGTGAGCAGGAGACGTGCGAATGTCCTTAAGAATTCGATATCCGTCATCATGGGAAATTAAGTTTCCCATGAAAGCTTCATCGAGTACATTGGCGGCAGTTATCGCGCTAGAAGCGCTCCGCTTACGTAGACAAGTTGAAATATTGTTTCGAATTTTCAACAATTCCAACTTCTTATAATTGAAGAACAACTTGTCAGTTCTACAACCTCTTCTATCTACGTTCCTAAGCTCTGATCTAACTATGGTTATATAACTTTTCGAAGATGGTCTCTTGACGCCAGCATAAATGCTTGGGAACGCCAATTCTTCGGAGTCGACATCGAGAATCACGTCGAGAGGCTTTTGGCCCTCACCTGGAGCCATTGTGATTCTCGGAATTCCTACATTGTGTGCCTGGTTATTCTCAAGCAGAGTTTCCTGTCCTCCAGGATTTAGCTCTTCGGCTTCTTCATTCTCTTCGGAATTTCCCGCCTCCAAGTTTACATCCTCCTGCTGGATGGCTAGTTGTCCCTCTACAAAGGCTAAGTCCGCTTGAGTAGCTACGAATGGAACAGTTTCGGATGTGAAATCAGAGATCCACTGCTCGTTTACTGACACATTGTGCTTTCTGTAAAGCTCTGTACTAACTAAGTACCTGATGGCGTCAGCAATTTTGGAAGGCTCTGCCATGAAATCATGTCCGTACTCCATTTTTCGCTTGAGGTGGAGCTGTACAACCTCTGCCTCGTGGAAAGCTCGTGGAAGGGACGTCACGATGATGCTAACCGGAATGGGGACATTTACAACAGCTCCTTTTATTGCACTCTGACGCTCATGACCTATCGACTTAATTATCATAAATGGAAGGCGAGGTGAAATCAGTCGCTCCTCCAAGGAATGAGGAATTTCTGGGAAGTCTAGGCCGTTGGAAATGGCACCTTTGGGCTTTCTTCCGGCTTTTATATTGCCGTGGCATGTGCCACAAAACTTAAAGGATTCCCCAGTGAAAGCAAGCTGGCTTGCATTCTGGTAAATCTCTTCCTTAAACTCGCAAATTTCTTCCAAATAGGCTCTAGAAAGCTTTCGTATTTGCTTGGGGAACCACAATCCCTTGCAGCAGAAGCAAATCTGATCGGGGCCAAGTTTTACTAACCTATTGAATTTGGCTATGTGAGCATTCAATCCAATAGGTATATTTCTAAGAGTCCTATTTCCCTGGGATAAATCAAATCGAATCTCCTGACTTCGGTTTGCGTTCCGAAGGTTTTCTGCATCCCTATTGCCACTGAGGCTTCTATACTGACTAACTCTCTGACTAATATTTCGAATGGCATCGATAGTTGCTTATCGAGCAGCTATACGAGCACTTCGTCGAGCCAGTGTATTTCTCGCCTGCTCAACGGCCCTACGTTCCCCAAAACTCCTAGCCGTAGCTCTCCTAAACCTATCCTGCGCTCTTTCCAATAAGCGATCCTGAGTTGATCTTGCCTGCGCTCGTTGCAGGGTATTTGCTTCTTGCTCACCCGCACGTAGCATCCAACCGCCTCAGAGAACGCCGCCGAGCATAGGCTGCTTGTTCACCCGCACGGAAACCAGGATTCAAGCGCCTTTCCGAACGGTCAGCAGTATTTCGGACCTGCTCTGTAGTTCGGACTTGCCTAATTTGTCGCATTAAAGCGCGACGCCGAGTATCGGCTGCTTGCTGACTCGCACGCAGAACGGGATCCAAGCGCATTAACCGATGGTGTGCCGTATTACTAACTTTCTCGGTAGCTCGGACTTCTCTAACTTGTCGCCTTATAGCGCGACGCCGAGTATCGGCTGCTTGCTGACTCGCACGCAGAACGGGATCCAAGCGCATTAACCGATGGTGTGCCGTATTACTAACTTGCTCGGTAGCTCGGACTTCTCTAACTTGTCGCCTTATAGCGCGACGCCGAGTATCGGCTGCTTGCTGACTCGCACGCAGATCGGGATCCAAGCGCATTAACCGATGGTGTGCCGTATTACTAACTTGCTCGGTAGCTCGGACTTCTCTAGCTTGTCGCCTTATAGCGCGACGCCGAGTATCGGCTGCCTGCTGAATCGCACGGAAAGCGGAATCCAAGCGCCTTCACCGATGGTCATACGATGACATACGAGACGCTGTATTTACACCCTGCTCTGAATTCCTGGCTACTGCATTTTCCCTTCTCCTACGCTGAGATTCCGAATTTTCTACCCTCTCCATCTCTGCATACTCTGGATTTTCCCTATTGGCCCTATTTCTCAACAATTGGTTCCTAGCCCGCTGAGATGCAGTGGGTCTATTCAAACGAGGCATTTTTAAAATTCTTAAATTTATATGACTACTATGAAGCTACTAATCAGCGTATATAAGCTGATTAGGTATATTAATAGAAATATAAGAATTAAGATTTAAAATAGCTAAATTCTTATATTCATATAATATACATTTTATAATATATATAATATATATTTTATAATATATATAAATTTTATAATATATATAAATTATATAAATAATAGAATTATAAGTGTAAGTCTTAAAAAAGACTTAGACTTATAGTACTATTGCTAAGATAAATACGTAAATGTGTAGAAATATAAGAATAAGCCTTAAAAAAGGCTGAATTTTTTTATTTATATACGGGTAAAGGGGCAGAGCGATTGAAAATTAATTACGTTAATAAGTTGCAAAAGTTAAATATATGAATAATAATAATCTAAGAGCAAGTCTTGAAAAAGACTTAATCTTATACTATTATTTACAAATCTATGTTAAAAGGGGCAGAGCGGCAAAAAATTAATTACGTTAAAAATTTGCAAAAATGAATAATAATAATGATAATAATAATAAATGAATAATAATAATTTAAGAGTAAGTCTTGAAAAAGACTTAATCTTACATATATTATTTTAAACTAAATCTACGTTAAAAGGGGTACTTAGCAGCGAGCGCAGCAACCAGTCCAGCAGCAAACAACGGCAGCGACGTCGGCAGCAAATCGACAGAGGCAGCAACAACTCGCGACCGCGTAAAAATTTTTTTACAAAATTTACGTTAGTTTTAAGCACAGAAAAATGTCTTTAATGAGTTACAAAAATGCAAGTAAAAATGGATAGTTTACGTTAAGGAAGATTTGTTTTAAGATAGCCAAATTGAGAAAAATCGCAATCGCAGACGAGAAGAGAGATAGATAGATAGTCGTAGACTAAAGCGAGAGCAGAATAGTTTGCAGCAATGCAAAGTTCATAACCGCCAATTTACTTGCACGGATTCCCGCCCTTTTTGCTAACGGCGAACCGTACCTTCTAGAACTTTCCATTCTGACTAGCACATCTTCCGTCTCTCTCTATCGCAGGTGAATGCACTTGTGAGAAACGAATAGGAGCAAAAAGTGACAAAATGCGCGCCCCATTTCAAATGATTTAGATTTTGCATTAACATAATGTGAATTAGAGTGACCACTGGAAAAAAGGAAAAGGACAAAAAGTT
Source organism: Drosophila fuyamai (assembly GCA_018153365.1). NCBI lineage: Eukaryota > Metazoa > Arthropoda > Insecta > Diptera > Drosophilidae > Drosophila > Drosophila fuyamai. Next base: position 233,724 of record JAECXW010000545.1, read on the forward strand.
CAAATTATCAATTGGAATTCGGTGATCTATTAGAGCTGGCAGCTTTTGTCCTGCACCAGGAGCTGTGTTTATGTTTATGTTTTTTAATTGCAATAAATTGACTCGAAATATTAAACATACATACTTATATTGGCTAAACACATACATTCTTAAAGAGTATTATGTATATTAAAGTCTAAATGTTTGCACAACACGAGTAACGGGTATAGCGAATAGCTTTCTTTGAAAGGAGTTATCTTTGCCGGGCAATTGCAACTGTGTTCAATGTAAATATGCACATACATATGTATATGCTTACATATGTACATACACACATACGCCATTGTTTGACTGAGTCCTCCAATTTGGCTAACTTGATTTGATTTGCATAGTTCTTGGGATATAGTTCGGTATTGACAAATGAAAACCATCGCAATTTCCTTTAATAGAAATCTTTATCGAGAATTAACGTTTACTCTGTTGAGCACCTTGGCCAGCTATGCCAAAGTCATCCGTTAGATGGCGATATTGTGCCATGAAAGGCGGAAATGTAGGCGCTAGCCAGGCTTAAGCGTTTAATGGGTTTTTGGGGATTAGAGTGGGCGTGGCAAACTTATATTTAGCCTATCGATAGGTATTGACGAAACAAATACATATCAATTAAAATTTTTAAAATAGCATCAAAACTGTGGCCACAGCTTGTGGCTTGTGGGCGTCAGAGGGGGCGTGGCACCATTTTGAAACAAACTTGCGCTGCGTAGGAACTCCTAATATCTACATGCAAAATGCCAATCTTCTAGCTTTTATAGTTTCCGAGATCTCAGCGTTCATACGGACAGACAGACGGACAGACAGACGGACAGACGGACAAACGGACATGGCTAGATCGACTCGGCTAGTGATCCTGAACAAGAATATATATACTTTATAGGGCCGGAAACGCTTCCTTCTACCTATTACATACTTTTGCACGAATACAATATACCCTTTTACTCTACGAGTAACGGGTATAAAAATAAAGTTTGAGTTAGACCCGTGTACAGAGGTTTTTTTAAAGCAGAAAAAAAACACTCAAGTTGCGACGAGAGGCATTCTCTGAGTTTTATTGTTTTTGTTGATATGTTGTAGTTTTGTTTTGTTGTAGTGCAAATAAAATTCGTAAAATCTGAAGTATAATTAATTTAAAAGTTAATCAATTAAAATATTTATACATGCTACACATATTAAAAACCAACTAATTTACCCATTTATTACCTACCCTAGTTTTATAAGTAATTTATAAAAATAATTCTATTTATTGTACTTGTCTATATTTTTTTAACTTTGAACCAATGATAATTTTATTTTGTATATTGGAAGTTATTATTTTTGTCCGAATTTTAATTTGTTCGTTAATAAATAAAATGTTTAAAATGTGGTTATTGTGAGTGTTTGTCCTCGGCGGACATGAGACCCCCGTAAAATCACAACCGCAAAGGGGCCGTTCTAAAGGAAGGGAAAATGGAACGGCCGATGGAAGGGTGGGCTGAACGCCGCCTCCCTAACAACTGAGGCGGACTAGCGGCAGAGAGATCCCGACAATAGACCAAGTGTAGGAGTGCTTTCTCTCCCCGGTTACAGTTTTCGGTTTGTCGTAGCACGTAAATTGAATAGTTCATAATAATCAAGTAGGCCTTGAAGAGTTAGAGTAAGAACCCACCCCATTAGCTGACGAGCCGAAGCCAAGGAACATTTTTGCGTGCACTCTAACTTTATCAGTAACACCGAGCCTTAATTTTGTTTATAGATGCCGGTTACATTTATAAATAATTATTATTATTTTGATTATTAAAATTATTCTGGCTCCCATACGTGGAGGTGATTTTTTTTCAGTGAACATCCCACACTCACCCACACCCACAAAACATTTGTCTTTAAAATACAATTTCACTTTAAAATAGGAGAATTATCTTTCCGATGTATTTTTTTATTTGTCCGCATTCAATTTGTTTTTGCAAAAACACTATCAGGTGTTTGGAAAACGGTAGCTAAAATTACAAGTAATTTGGCATCGGCCACGACTGACGAGACGCAAAGACATTATTTCGATTTTACAGCCCATATGCATTCCCATTGTCATTGTATTTGTTTTTTCAATTTCTTTATGCACCTGTCTGGTCGACGTCTCAATTTGGTTTTTGCAGGGGAATTAGTCACGCTAGAGGCAAACGATTTTTTTTCTGAGAAATTTTATTTGTTTGGTGAGCATTATTTTTGTTCTCAGTGACGTTGTTCGTTTCTTACGCATACATTCGCTTACATGTAGGTAATGCTCATGCTGAGCGATAAGAAGTAAACCAGCTAGCTTTGCGTTTGAGGTCGTTGAACTCTTAAAATAAGAATTCGATTCAAAGGAAGGTAGCAAATTTATTGTATTTGATTTGGTGGATTATAGTTTTAAAATTTATTTAATAATTGCCTTTTTTTAGTCGGATTTTTTGTTGTGTCAAATATATTAATGATTAATTAAATTATTTTTTAGTCTTTATATTTAAATTCTTAATATATATTTTTTGTAATTGCGATTTCTTGATTGATTAATTAAATTATTTTTTTTTTGCCTTTATATTTAAATTCTTAATATTTTTGTTTGTAATTGCGTTTTCTTGGAAGGATTTTATTTTTTTTGTGCTGAATATACTAATGGTCAATTTATTTATTGAAGAATAAATTACAGTTTTAATATTTATTTAATAATTGCATTTTCTTAGTCGGATATTTTGTTGTGTCAAATATATAAATGATTAATTAAATTTTTTTTTTTGGCTTTATATTTAAATTATTAATATATTTTTTTTGTAATTTCGTTTTCTTGATTGATTAATTAAATTATTATTTTTTTGTCTTTATAATCAAATTCTTAATATTTTTGTTTGTAATTGCGTTTTCTTGGTAGGATTTTATTTTTTTTTTTGCTGAATATACTAATGGTTAATTTATTTATTATTTTTTTTGTCTTTATATTTCAATTCGTAATTCATTTTTTTTGTAATTGCGGTTTCTTAGTAGGATTTTATTTTTGTGTTAAATACATTATTGATTAATTTGCTTACTATTTATTGTCTTTATAATTAATTTGTATACCCTTGCAGAGGGTATTATATTTTTGGTCAGAAGTTTGTAACGCAGTGAAGGAGACGTTTCCGACATAATAAAGTATATCAATAGGGGAGTCGATATAGCCATGTCCGTCTATCCGTCTGTCCGTCTGTTTCAATACCGTTTGCGAGCTCAGTTTAAAGGCTAGCAATCTGAAACTTTCACACTTGTCCTAAAAGATGTGTACGCTGATCAAGTTTGAAAATCGCCCCGATCGGACGTCTTTATCCTATAGCTCCTCTAGGAACAATCCGTCTGTTTCAATACCGTTTGCGAGCTCAGTTTAAAGGCTAGCAATCTGAAACTTTCACACTTGTCCTAAAAGATGTGTACGCTGATCAAGTTTGAAAATCGCCCCGATCGGACGTCTTTATCCTATAGCTCCTCTAGGAACAATCGGATATAATTGCAAGAATAGATGATATTTTGCGCAGTGTAAAAGCTATTGACATGAATCTTTCCCAATCGTATTTTTTAATGCTTACCTTGATCACAGTAAAAGCGCTTGGCGATCGGACGTCTATATCCTATAGCTCCCATTGGAACAATAGGGTAAAATCGGTCCAAATTTGATGTTTTTCAGATTATTTCGCGCAGTGTAAAAGCTATTGCCACAAATTTTTTCAAATCGTTTTTTTTATGAATTCCTTCATCAAGGTAAAAGCGCGTGCCGATCGGACGTCTATATCCTATAGCTCCCATAGGAACAATAGGATAAAATCGGTCCAAATTTGATGATTTTCAAAATATTTCGCTGTTGACATAGCTATTGACATAAATTTTTCCAAGTCTTATTTATTTACTCATACCTTGATCAGGGTAAAGGCACTTGCCAATCGGACGTCTATAATGTGACGATTCCGCCTGACGGCTAGGCCGCCACAATATACATTTATGCAATAGTTGTCTAAGTTTGACGTTGTTATCATTAGTATGTAAGAGATATAAAATGAAGTATTATGATTTAGTAATGGTTAAGCGAACATATGGATTTTTGGGAATAAAACCAAAATAGGTCAAGTTTGGTTCTGCACCACCCGCCCGAGGTGGCAACCATGGAGAAAAATACTGGAAAATAGAGAAAATACCAAACCAATCTGGCAAGGAAAGGTCCAAGAGGATGGGAGGGTCACACGGCGGTTTCCGACTCGCCCTCGGCTCTTGGACTTCGGAGCGATCGGTCGCGCACGCGGACAAAATAAACAAAGGAATACGTATGAAAGAAAACGCGGTGGGTAGGAAATAAGGTTAGTGGATCAGTGTAATGGGCGCAGTGAAACGCAGAACTAGTACGAAAATAAACGTCGAGCCGGATTGTTAAACGTGTTCTTTTTTCCCAGTACTCCTTTGTTCCCCGAGTGATTCAGGCCATTAATGACGGGTAACCCAATTGGAAGCGGTAAATTATTTGCACCATATACGTACCCGTTATCCCAATTTTCGGAATTTTATCCACTAACCTGCCTGCGTAGTGATGCGCAAGATCCCCTCACTCTCCTACTTAATTCCCTCCCTCATGGCGCGTCGAAGATGCCGGAGTCAGAAGTTCCACTCATTATCACTCTTCCTCGTCATTTACTAGCCGAGCGGATGCATAAATGGAATCTACGATTCGATGGGGCGTCGGACACGCTGACCTTGATCGCCGAACTTGAAGAGAAGATAGCAACATACGGAATCAACCAGGAGGAAGTACCCCGCGACATGTCAGAGATTTTGGAAGGTAGGGCAGCTCGATGGTTCCGCACGAGCCGCTTACAGACAGCTACGTGGGCATAGTTTTGCGCCGTGTTCTTAAGTTTCTTCCTGCCCCCACGTTACTTTGAGCGACTAGAGGACGAAATCCGAGCCCACATCCAGGGAGCGGATGAGACATTTAAGGAATATTTGGTCGAGTTGAGGATCAAGATGCAGAAAGCCGGATACCAAACGGAAGAAGAATTCTATCGGATCTACGAAAATATGGCACCAGAATATCGTCTGTATATAAGACGCCACGAGTTCGCGACGCTGGAGCAATTGACCCAAATGGCAACGGAATACGAAAGTGTGAGAGAGCTGACGTCGAGTCGCGCAGGTATACCTGGGACGGTGACTACAGACCGGTGTAGAGCCAACCCTCGTCTGACGCCGAACCCCTGTCGAAGTTACGGGGTACCCGTTCAAGGAGGGAATGCAACTCACCGGATGATCAGACAGCCCCTCTCAAACGTCGACGTACAGCGCGCTTGAATTCGGTCACTTTAGGCGGGGTTGTACCAAAGACCAATATAAACTCTAAGATGCGTAACGGCCATACATTGGTTTTGCAATATGCAGCTTGTTTTTTGATGGCGACGAAAATTCCGCTCTCTCCGCTCGCACAAAGTTTTTTTTTTTTTTTTTTTTTTACTTTATTCTTATATATTGTATCTTCTCTATTACTTAAGAGACTAACAATAAGTTTTCAAATCTTAATCTATGTTACGTTAACTTATGTTATTGAAAAAGGGATGGGAAATCATTCCGCTGAAGACGGGAATGATAGCTTAGCCGGTTGAGTTGTCTGGCAAGCAGGTTTGGGTCATTTGATAATCTGGCTTCATATTTAGTTTTTCTGGAAACAATTTCTTCTTTTACGGGATTTATATCCAGGTCTCTCTGGATGTTTGCATTGCGGATGTACCAGGGGGCTCCAGTTATTGTTCGTAGGGTCTTTGATTGTACTCTTTGCTGCTGCTTGCGTTTCCCCAGAGCTCGGAACCGTAGGTCCAGATCGGCTTTAAGCACGAGTTATACAGTAGTACTTTATATTCGAGTGGAAGGGGGGAGCGGTAGTTCATGAGCCAGTGAAGGCTGCTGGCCTTTAGTTTTAAATGGGTCTTCTTTCCTTCTATATGCTTTCTCCAGGTAAGCCTCCTGTCTAGGTGTATGCCGAGATAGGTGACTTCGTCTGCTTGTGGAACCGGCTTGTTGTTTAGCATCAGTGGTGGGCATTTCGACTAGTTTAGTGTAAATGTAATGTGCTTACACTTTTGCTCATTGACTTTGATACGCCAGTCTGCGAGCCATTTTTCTACAGCTACCAGGTGTTCTTTTAAATGGGCTGTAGCTGTTTTTGGGCATTTCGAGCGGCTGACAATGGCAGTGTCGTCAGCAAAGGTTGAGATGAGGGTCTGGCGGCTTGTTGGAATGTCTGCCGTGTAAAGGATGTACAGGATTGGTCCAAGCACACTTCCTTGGGGTACTCCAGCTTCGATGTTACGGATGGTTGAAGTAAAGGTTTTACATCTCACGGTGAAAACTCTGTTTCTGAGGTATGACTTAAGCAACTTGTGAGTGTTTTTCGGTAGGAGGGTTTTGATTTTGTATGCCAGACCGTCGATCCAGGCGCGATCAAATGCCTGTGATACGTCCAGAAATAAGGCACTGCAATATTGCTTGTGTTCGAAAGCCGTGCGAATTTCAGATGTTAAGCGGTTTACCTGTTCGATAGTTCCATGCTTTTCCCTAAATCCGAATCGGTGCAGAGGGATCGTTCTGTTGTTTTGAAGATGTGTTACTAGATGAACAAGAAGCAGTTTTTCAAATAGCTTTGATAGACATGGGAGCAGACTGATGGGGCGGTACGAGGAAGGCTGGGATTTGTCTTTTCCTGGCTTCGGGATCATTGTAATGACAGACTTTTTCCATTGGTCAGGAAAGTAGCCCCATTTCAATATTGCGTTAAATATAAATGCGATGCATCTGACTGCGCATGCAGGAGAAATGAAATCGTGACCAGGAGCCTTTTTTGGGTTTATGTGTTCTTTAATAGCCTTAAGTATTGTGCTGGTTTCAAGGGTAACTGGGGAGGACGGCGATGCTAGCGAGACGTTCGGTAGAGTGAATTGGTTGGATGGCGGGTGGGGCTTGAAGACGTTTTCCAAGTGATGGGCAAAGGTGTTAGCTCTTTCTTCGTCACTGCGCGCCCAGGTACCTGTTTTGATCGAATTGGCCAATCGGGATCTATTGGTGGCTGCATGTTTGGGTGCGCTCTCCATAGTGGGAATTTATTACCCGTAGGGGATAGTTTCGCAATGTAGGCCCGTTGGGCCTGGTTCTTTTCGGTAGAGAGGGCCTTCGACAATTTTCGAGATGCTTCATTAAGTCTTTTCTTAGTAGCTGGGGACCGATGAGTCTGCCAGTCTCTGCGAAGTCTACGTTTTTCAAGTAGGAGAGACTTGATCTGGATACTTGAGCGTCCAGTTCTTAGCGGGTTTGTGGATGAGGGTTCTGGCGTAGAATGTTTGGCGGCAGAGGACATTACGTCCGTGATGTGTTTAAGCGACTTGTCAATGTCAGATTCAGAGGAAATTTCAGGATCAAGTTCGATGTGTGCACTTACATATTTTTTGTACTTCAGCCAGTTAGTTTTGTTTGATGTTAGATGTTGGGGGCGTTCCAGAAGCTGCGGCTGTTCAGATAGACAGAGGAGAACTGGCGAATGGTCCGATGTAAGCTCTTCTAAGGTTTTTATGTTTATCTGCCTGTGCGAGACTCTTCTAGTAACAGCGAAATCCATAATGTCAGGTTGTTTATTTGGATCTGTGGGCCAGTATGTAGGCCTAGCTGGTGAGACAAAGTCAAGCGCATTACCAGGAGTGATAATAGCGTTGTATAATTGGCGGCCTTTGGGGTTGATAAGACGAGATCCCCAGTGGGGATGCTTTGCGTTATAATCACCGGCAGCTATAAAGCAGCGTCCTAGTGAGTTGTAGAAATTCATAAACTCATTTTCTGCAATACTGAAGCGTGGGGGGCAATATATGGCGGATAGGGTAAGTGGGTCGCCAATTAGGTTTATACGAAGGGATGTGGCCTGCAGGTAGTTAGTAGCGAATGTCTCCAAGGGATGATGTTTTATGCGTTGTTTTATGAGTATACCGGTACCTCCGTGTGCTTTACCGTCCGGGTGGTTGGTCGCGTGGAATATATATCCGATGATATGGAAGTAGTTTTTATTAGTTAGATGGGTTTCAGAAAGTAGCATGATATCGATATTGTGGCTGTTTAGGAACTGTAGGAGTTCGTTTTTGTGCCGGGAAATGCCGTTTGCGTTCCAGAAGCATATTCTTAAGGAGTCCATTTATACAGACTTTTGTTTGATCAGCAGTTCCATTAGAAGGCTCTGGTTTCGCAGTAGTTCTTGAAGGGAACTTTGAATCGTCATCGTGACGTTTGCAAGAGTAGCTAGTGTAGATTCTAGACCGCTAAGTTTTTGTGGCGGAGGAGTTTGGTTTTGCTGCGTAGAAGGTTGACTTGTTGTTTGGCCATTTTGGCTTAAGAGCGGAAAATCATTTAGGTTTGATATGGGTGGCTGTGGACGCAATGCTGCAGGTTGAGCGGTAGATGTTTGTGAGATTCCAGGGTAGCGGAGTGCGTTGGCAAAGGAGACACCAGGAGTGGTTGTTGATGGGGTGAAGACGTTTGGTTGGGCAGAGTGTTGCGCCGCGAGTGGATTACTGCGTCTCTGATTTAGGCGGCTCTTGAGTTCTTTGTAGACGGGACAGCCCCGGTAGTTGGCAGTATGATTTCCCCCACAATTACTGCATTTCCTCTGAGTAGGGTCTTCTTTGTTTCCCAGGAATGCTTCAATGCAATGCAAATCTCCACAGGCAACACAAACTGGACGCAGGGTGCAGTAGGTTCTTGTATGCCCGAACTCCTGGCAGTTTGTACACTGTACAGGGCCGTTCCGCTTATGCGGTTCCTCTACGGTGATTCTTCGTGAAGGAGATATTGCAGATTGTAAATATGATGCACTGCATTTTTCTTTAGAGGTTTCGTCTCTGGGGCCAGCTCAATCTTAAACAGTGGTTGGGGAATTTTATCCCTGTTCACTATGTTTACGATGTGCTTAACGTCGAAGCCATTTTCCGTGAGGCCTTCAGCTATTTCTGCTACCGCAACAGTCGATTCTATACCTTTAAGTACAACTTGTAGGCCTTTCTTACTTTTTAGTTGGTAAGTGTAGTAATTTATAAGCTCATTGTCGAGATATCTTGTTACAGAACGGAAGTTGTCTTCGTTGTTAACCTGGAGTTTTGTTTCTAATATGTTTCCTCTTTTTAGGGTATTGATATAGAAGTGGTTAGGCCCGATTACTTGTTTAAGTTTATTAACCAGATCGACACTGTTGTGTTTCCTAATATATATTGGCGGTGGCTTTACAGCTTTCATGACTTGAGGCGCCTGACCCTTGTCTTCTTCGGTCTCGCCAAGTATGGCAAATCTGTTTTCGGATGTTCGTGTGTTGCCCAAAGTTTTTGGTACTTTTGGCCAATTTGAGTTTACGTTTTTTTGTGGACTAAGCTTTCTTTTTATTTGTACATACCGATCGATCCCCGTCTGTACGAGAGTATTATTCGTAAGAGGGTCAGTAGAGCAAAGTTTTACTTGTGGTGTTGAGATAGGCCACTGGGTAGCCGCAGATGTTAAAGTTGTTGTTGTCGTTGACGTTGCTGTAGTAAGAGAGGGTACAGTGCTGGTGGGCGCACAAGCCGAAGTAGTCGGTGCATCGATGAGAGAGAGAGGTGACGGGCATTGGGAACTCCACGACTGAGTAACGGCAGCGCTGCTTGAGCATAAAATCGCTGGTGACAGTGAGCGGGCTCTTTCGGTAGCGGTCAGTGACGTTAATTTTGTTGTTGCCTCCGATGAGTCAATTGAAATGTAAGCATTGTTCCGTGCAGAAGACAGCCGTCGTTCGTCTAGTTGTATTTGTTGCCGATCGCGACTTGGTGTCGTGGCTTTACCGGTTGCACTTGTTAATATTTTATTTGCGTTCGACATTTTTAATTTATTTGATTAGCTAGATCGGTTTTATATTTAGTTTTAATCACAAGGAGATGTTGACCTTGGGATATGGCATTGCTGCCAGCGTCTTTTCGCTATTTTTCTTAGTTTTGGTGGCCACTTTGTAGATTTTTGGAAGTCTTTCAGCAGGGCGAGCAAAAAGACACGTCTACGCGGTTCGGTGGTTCTACAATTAATTGAGAGCGTAAAAATCTAAAAATAGAATTGCTCGAATAAGGAAGTGCGTATGTGTGCGTACTTGTTTGAGAAGACGATTTTCGGCCAGAAATCATTTCGGGACTAAGAAACTAATTGTGAGTCAAAAAAACTTCTACGATTGAACAATGAAGCTTGATGTACAATTATTTTTATATACCTTAAAAACAAATATCGGCATATTTAATTCACAGTTTCGTTTTACATATTGAAATTAAAGTTAAGAACATAACTTTTAATACAAAAGATATAAAACTGTTTGATTAAATTTAAAAATATTTCAATAAAGTTTAATAGATTTGAATATACTATAAATATATTTATTGAACTATATTTAAATTGAATATATTTAATGGATATTTAATTAAATATATTTCGCTTTATTTTTTATCCATGGATGTTTTTTATTAACTTTAAAATATTTCCAAATTAAATGTTTATTCAAATATAATAAACTTTGATTTAATGACTTAAAATATTTAATGTAAATATAATAACATCATACCTTATATTATTAACCTGCATTTAAATATTTTCTTATTTAATCAAGCAGTTTTATATGTTTTGGGTTAAGAGTTATGTTTTTAGCTTTAATTTAAGTAAAAAATACGTAAAAAAAAGTAAAATGTATATATATTATTTAGGTATGTATTTGTATAATAACTTTTTTAATTAGGTAGTATATTTAATATATTAACTATTTTAATTATTAAATAGTATATTTAATATATAAATTATTTAATTAATTTAATAGAATATTTAACATATTAACTATTTTAAATATTTAGTATATTTATTAAATAAAACAGTTAATATACAAATACATATATAAATATTTATTATTTATTTTTATGGGGTTGGTTTAATTTTAAAAATTTAGCTAACTTAGGAGTATATTTTAATATAATACAATTATATTTTAGGTAAGTTATTCATTTTTAGTATTTCGTATATAAATTAGTTTTAATGATTTTGGGTCTTTTAAATATTATAAAAATCCACATATTTTTAAATCTATATATTTAAAAGACAATAAATATAAAAATATTTATCCTGTTCATTCGCAAAAATTCTGAGGTCCCTAAAAATCGTTCACACGTCGCACGCTGAATACCCTAATGACAATTATTCCAAAGTGAAGTCATGTATGAAATAAATTATGTATTTTTATATACATAGATATATATGATCATTACTAAAAAATATTCTACATTCGAATAATTATCATATCAAGGCAATACAAAATAAGTATTTATAATAATGTTAGAATTTAAAACTAAAGAGTATATTTCGGCAGCGCGCTGCAGCGAATTTCTTCGCTTGTGAATACATGTGCACACATACAGTCGTCGGCTGTCGCAGTATGCGTGCAAGAGAGAGGCTGGCTCTAGAGCGTTCTCTCGCTGGCTTTTGGGCAGAGAGCGAAAAGATAGTTGAAAAGCCAGCACAAAAAATTCGTGTGCAAAAAAATCGTATGGCGTTACGCATCTTAGAGTTTATATTGGTCTTTGGTTGTACTAACCCACGTCTGAACTTTTGTTGGGACTGCGGTCGAAGGAATACATTGACCTTCGACTGTTGTAGCCGAGGTGCCCCGGGAAACGAACAACGTCTTCGCCGAGATGCGGGCGCAGCGGAGACGAACGCAGTAACAGCCCGGCACCAAGAAACCCACCATTAAGGGTAAGCAACGGCCTGATCACCGCTACCGTGCAGATCGGAGGTCGATGGGTGGATGCCACGGTGGATACGGGAGCGTCGAGGAGCTTTGCGAGTGAAGGGTACGCTCGTATGGTAGCATGACCTGAGGAGATGCAAGAGATCATCATTACGATAGCGTTAGCCGATCGGTCAAGCCTGGCAGTGAAGAAGCTATGGCGTACTCGCGTGGAGTTAGCTGGCACGCGAGTGTGGGGGAAGACCCCCGACTGCGGCCGAGTAAAGTCGATCGGATGTCATCAGAGGATACGAACCCGGTAATACTCGAAGGAAGTATCACGGTTCTAGGGGGTCAGGAATCCGACGATATGGACACCATGTATACAGAGCAGAGTGAGGTCCCCGCGCACAACCGGATCATGCGTCAGGTGGCCCCATCATGAGAATTAAAGAACGACGGAGGAGACGAAATCAGGAGGCACGACGGACCGGGAAGGGCCTTGGAGGACTTTCCGGATGAAATCGACGAAGCAGAGGGTGAAGAACCAATGGCGGAAGAGGATGATCTGAGACCCGACCAGCGGGAATTCATCACCCGTGAGTTGGCGCTTTTCAAGGAGCTTCGATCACACGTGGCGGAACATCGGATTACAATGCGAGACGATAAACCCTTGAAACAATGGTACTACCCAAGGAATCCGGCAGTGCAGAGCGTCATCGACACCCAAGTGGACGAACTACTCCGCGAAGACGCCATCGAACCTTCACGGAGTCCGCATAGCGCACCCATAGTGATGGTCAAAAAGAAGACGGGGGAATGGCGCATGTGTGTTGATTATAGACAATTGAACGCTCACCCGACTCGTACCCCGCCCATAGGATCAACCACATTCTGGAGAAGCTACGACAAGCACGATACATTTCGATGCTGGACTTAAAGCACGATTATTGGCAAATACCCATGGCCAAGGACAGCCGCCAATTCACGGCCTTCACCGTTCCGGGCAGAGGCTTATACCAGTGAAAGGTCATGCCCTTCGGGCTTCACTCGGCCAGCGCAACCTTCCAACGCGCTTTGAATGGCGTGATTGGTGCGGACATGGAGCCGTTCGCCTTCGCCTATTTGGACGATATCATCGTTATAGGCGCCACGGAGGAACAACATTTGTCCAACCTGGCCGAAGTCTTCCGTAGGCTGCGGAGGGCGAACCTGAAGGTAAATCCAGGCGGAGGTTAGTTTACCTAGGCCACGTGATTAGTGCCGAAGGAGTCCAGACCGACCCGGAGAAAGTGACGGCCATTACCAACCTTAAGTCCCCTACCTGTCTCAAGGAGCTCCGGCAGTGGCTAGGCATGGCATCTTGGTATCGCCGGTTCGTCTCTATCTTCGCAACCGTGGTACAACCGATGACGGCCCTGTTGAAGAAAGACCGGAAGTGGTCGTGGGGTCCCGAACAACAGAACGGTTAAAATGAGTTTAACCACCGCACCCGTGTTAGGATGTCCCGACTTCGACAAGACGTTTGTGTTGCAAACTGACGCTAGCGTCGTGGGACTAGGAGCAGTCTTGTCGCAAGATATCGAAGGCCAAAAGAGGGTCATCGCGTACGCCAGCCGTCGACTCACGGCCACGGAGGGCAATTAAACGACGACGGAAAAAGAGTGTTTGGCCATCATATGGGCCATTAGGAAAATGCGGTGCTACTGGGAAGGGTATCGGTTCGAAGTGGTTACCGACCACCTAGCTTTCAAATGGTTGAACTCCATCGAAAGCCCCTCCGGTCGGGTAGCCAGATGGGCGCTGGAGTTGCAACAATTGCAGTTCGACGTGCGGCACCGCCGAGGCAAATTGAACGTGGTGGCGGACGCGTTATCCCGGAAACCTTGTGAAGTCTTGCAACAGATGGCCGAGGTGGAGACACTCTGTAAATGGAGCCAAGGTATGAAGTTAAGATGAGAGAGTACCCCGAGAAATTCTCAGACTACATGTTGGAAAATGAACAACTATACCGGAATTTGTGACACAAAGCGGATGAGGAGGGCAACTTCTCGTGGAAACTGTGCGTCTCTAGTTCAAATAGAGTCCGAGTCCTCCTAGAATGTCACGACGCGCCCACGGCTGGACATCTGGGCGTCCGAAAAACCGTTTCTCGACTATCTCGAGGTATTACTGGCCCGGCATGTTTAGAGACGCGAAGCGTTACGTCCACCGCCGCGAGTCGTGCCAGAAGTTTAACCGCCCAGACGAAAGCGGCAGGCAAAATGTTAACCCGCGTAACAAGCGAACCGTTTGAAGTTTTATGCGCAGACTTTGTCGGAAACACCATGCTCCTCGTATTTCATGATATCTTTTCCAAATGGGTGGAGTTACGGAAAGCTACCTTCGCCCAGGTTCAGAAGGCATTCCGGGAACGGATACTGGGACGGGTCGGCATCCCTCGGAAGTTCGTCTGCCATAATGGTACTCAATTTACCAGTCGCACTTTGAAAGAGTACTTCAGGGAGAGGTCGCAGAGGACCAGGTTACTGACGATGGCCAAGGTGAAGAAGACGCACACGACGATGCTGAGTCTTCCGACGCCCAGGACCCTGGGGGTACGGGCAGGTCGTAGTTTGCGGGCATGTGGAGCCCTAAACCCGGCGAGACACGACGACCCGATCGACCTTCGGTAGCGTTCACCGTCGAGGACGATTCCAGCAACGCGAGCGAGAGGGACGAGCCTCAGGATTACACGAGAGGTCGTCGCTCACTGGGGCCATGGTATTACGCACCGCGAGAAGACAACGAACAGCCGTGGACCTGGCAAGATCCTCGAGGCGGTCACTGAGTTCCACCAACGTCCCTCCATCGAGCACTCGTGTCATCGTACGGTCGAAGACCAAGTCAGCCGCTAGGGAGGGCATGTCGGGATGATGCGCATCGAGGTCAAGTCGGTCGTGTTTAAGACACCCTGGATATACGCCGAAGGTCCTTACATAGACGAACCTCCATCCCCACCGCTGCTCCCCGCTCTGGATTGGGACGCGACGTTCCGTCCCCAGGCAGAGGTCCCGACGTTCCCCGGTCGGCCGCCGTACTCGCCGAAGAAGACCCGTACGCAGGAAACTCAGACATCCCGGACTTGCTGGCAGCGTTCCTCGAAGCAGACCCGTGTCCCGTCTGCCCAGACGTCGCCAACTTACAGACAACGCTCGCCGAGGGAGACTTGCGTCTAGGCGACAGACATCCCCTGTTGGACTAAGGCGCTCACCATGGGAGACGAGAGGGCAGGAGGCGAACCGTTGCCGTGTGAGTTCACACCCCGGGACTCACCACGTTAAGTGTTTTACGAAGTGCGTGTTGGCGACCGACAGTGAGGACAGGGTAGAGGATCGTCCCCTGCTCCGTCGAGTATTCCAGAACTCGGAGGCAGCAGAGGTAAGTACGGCAGACTCGGACCCAACGGACGAGGCCGAGGAGGACGATGTTGCGGTCCAATCGACGTCACGTCAATCCCTGATCTGCGCACCACCAGAAGCACCACTGAATGAATGGGAGGACGGAGTTCTCGATCAGGTCTTGACCGAGATCCAGGGGACCGGTTTGGACGGGTCGTTCATGGAGAGGTTGACCTCATCCATATCGACTCCGATAGTACCTCCAGACGAGTTAGCCCCGTTACCAGAAGGTTGGACTGGGACGGGCGAACTGCGACGATTGCCGGCATCGGCCATTCGTTTGATCGCCGAGGGGGCGGCCGAACAAGCCGGACGAGGACACCGCGTTTGCTTCGCCGTCAAGGGGATGGATTGGCATTACATCGTCACCGTGAAGAGTGACGGGCGGCTCATCATCAGCCCCCGGTAGGAAAGGAGGGGGTGTGACGATCCCGCCTAACGGCTAGGCCGCCGGATTGTTATACGTGTTCTTTTTCCCCGTACTCCTTTGTTCCCCGAGTGATTCAGGCCATTAATGACCGATGACCCAATTGGAAGCGGTAAATTATTTGCACCATATACGTACCCGTTATCCCAATCTTCGGAATTTCATCCACTAACCTGCCTGCGTAGTGATGCGGAAGATCCCCTCACTCTCGTACTTAATTCCCTCCCCCATATCGTACCCTCGAAGGTCCTGAAACACCTCCTCCCTGAGAGTTGTATCCTGGCCAGAGAGCATACTTACAATATCTTATAGCTTCCGTATTGCTAAAGGCTGTAAAAATATCCCTTTTTTTCTATTTTTATATGACATTTTTGCAGTATAAAAGCTATTGACATGAAATTATGAAAATCTAGTTTATTTATGAATATTTTATTCCTTTCGCTACTTTCTCAATTTTAGTAATTTCGGAAAAGTCTGCAAGGGTATTATAACTTTGGCTAGCCGAAGTTAACTTCCGTCCTCGTTTTATATATTTTTTTTTTGTAATTGTCTTCTAGTAGTAGGATATCTTGTTTGTGTGTAAAATATATATTCGATTGTTTTATATTTTTTTTAATTACCTTTTATTGAGGTAGAAAAATGGCTGATGAGGCAAACGATAGTACTCCAACACCACCAGAATGCGTTTCTTTTTGGAATAAATTGCTATGCAGGAAATTCGTGCAAGCATTTGGTTTTAAAAACTGTTGCAACTGTTAGTGCTTTTCCACACAGTACGCATTCTTGTCCCACCTGTAGTACAGTCTGCTTTGAGAAGCCTGCTACGCCCAACATTAGGTCGCAGGGTAAAATTAATCTCGACAGTCTAGGAACTTCAGCTGGCTTAAATAAGTCGGTTCGTCAGCCGTTGGATTCAAACGCAGGGCAAACCGAATTCATAACAAATGCCATATCAGAGGCTGTTCGAGGGATGCAAAGCGAGTTATTAGCCCAGTTATCAAGGGAGATGGGGCAGCTAATCCGATCATCCGATGAGCGGCTATACTCAATTACAACCGATCAGTGATCAGCTATCTCAGCGCGGTATTCCTTCTGGCAGTGGCCAACCATCGCCTAGAGGGCTGAAGGGAATAAATATAGAAACAGAGCTAGGTTTTGTTCGCAGCGGACCTGGGCCAGGATCACAGAGAAGTTTTATTTCTGACTTAGCGCAAAGGCCGGATAAGGTTGCCCATATCATAAATGGATGGAAAGTTCGTTTTAGTGGGAATCAAGAGGGTCTCAACGTTGATAATTTCATATACAGGGTTGAAGCTCTCTTTCGTCAGACACTTGAAGGGTATTTTTCCATTCTATGCAGCAACGCATGCATGCTTTTTGAGGGCAAGGCCAGAGATTTTTTTTGTCGGTTCCATAAAACGTCGGGATTTGCAAACAGTATCATCAGCAACTGGGTGCTCAGAAAAACAAAGCAACGAACACAGAGCTTAACTAATAAGGTCGACTTCCAGTCATGAAGAAAGCAACCCAAGAATGGCAGGCGAGGAAAGAACTCATCAGAAATGTTGGCCTCAATTTTGTAAACAGAACTTTACCAATAACACTCCGGTGGCTCCAGGCAGATCCGTAACAAGACAGGCAATACGTATGCGATCTTATTACAATAAATACAATTCGATTTAAAGGTAATGATAAGCGACCCTATGCTGAGGTCCGACTTTTAGATAGGATAGTTATAGGTCTTTTGGATACAGTGGCAGCAATTAGTGTGATTTGAAGAAATTTGGCACACCAAATAATCCAAAGCAAACATCCTTTCAAACCAGCAGCTACAGCGGCTTGTACAGCTGATGGTAAGAGACAAGAAGTCGTTGGACGTTTTTAATATAAGGATGTCGTCAAAGATTTGGAACTCAGCATAATACCGTCGCTTAGCCAAGACCTCTACCTAGGGATTGACTTTTGGTCCAATTTTGATCTGCTACCTCCCACAATGCAAATTAGCGAAATTGAGTCAGATTCACACGAGCTATCTGTCGAACAAAATAAGGTTTTGGAGAAAGTAGTTGCAAAGTTTCCATCATTTGCTGTGTCTGGACTGGGAAATACCACGCTTACTTCGCATTCCATAGATACTGGAGATGCCAAACCAGTTAAACAACGACATTTCCCGGTTCTCCAGCCATTGAAAAGCGAGGTATTTGTGTATCTGGATGACCTGTTGGTGGTATTTAATACCTTTGAAGCTCACATTAGGGTTTTAAGTTTAGTTGCTGACCAAATTCGTGCTGCTGGTCTGACGATCAATGTTGGGAAAAGAAAATTTTGCATGAAATCTGTTAAGTATTTGGGCCACATTGTTGGGGAAGGCGTTATTCGCACAGACCCGGAAAAGATTTCGGCTATGAAGGATTTTTTTTTGACAAAGTCGTTAAAAGCACTCCGGAGTTTTGTGGGCATGGTGGGTTGGTACAGAAAATTTATTAAGAATTTTGCTTCGGTAGCAGCTCCACTTACAGATCTACTAAAGCCGGAAAGAATTTGTAATGACTCCTGAAGGCAAAGAATCTTTCGAAGCGTTAAAAGATATGCTTTGCTCGGCGCCCGTGCTTCGAAGCCCTGTTTTTTCTAAACCTTTCTTTGTAAAGTAAATGTTTTGCAAGTAAATCTGGTGTCGGCGGTGTCCTTGTTCAGAAAACAGACGAAGGTGATGAATATCCTATCGCGTTCGTTCCTAAAAAGTTCAATAAGGCCCAGAAAAATTACTCCGTGACCGAACAAGAATGTTTGGGGGCAATAATTTGCTCAAAAGGATTCGGGCGTACTTTGAAGGTCATGACTTTACCGTTATCACTGATCATGCGTCTCTGAAATAGCTTATGTCCCAGACAGATTTGCATAGTCGTCTAGCGCGTTGGGCATTGAAGCTGCAAGGTTTTAACTTCAAAATTGAGCATCGAAGTGGTAGGCTTAATGTTGTTCCCGATGCATTATCGCGGGAGAATGAGGAGGAAGTGGCAGCAATAGATGCTAGCCATGGGTTGTTGGTAGATTTGCAGTCTTCAGCGTTTAAGGCTGATGAATATATTTAACTACAGGAGAAAATTGGTGCAAACAGCGACAAGTTTCCCGATTTAAAGGTTGCTGATGACTTATTGTATCGCAGGACGGATCATGCACGATACCTTTGCATGGCGTGGAAGTTGTGGATTCCAAACGAATTGCTGCCTGAAATTTTAAAAAAGGCTCATGACGATCCACTTGCGTCTCATGGAGGAGTGCACAAGACCCTAGAACGTATTCGCAGATATTATTTCTGGCCAGGATTGGTGGATGTAAAAGATGTAAAAGAATATAATGTAAAAGAATACTTAAGTAATTGTGAAATCTGCAGAATGACATAAGCACCAAATAGGGTACAACGGCCACCGATAGGAATTGCACCTGTGTCGCAGAGATTCTTTCAGCGTCTTTATATAGACTTTCTCGGCCCGTATCCTCGATCGCGTTCAGGAAATGTGGGTATATTTATAGTCTTAGACCACTATTCGAAGTTTGTCTTTTTGAAAGTGGCCAGGAAAATGACCGCGGACGTAATTGTTAAATACTTGCAACAGGAGTTTTTCCACACTTTTGGGGTGCCTGAAACAATTATATCAGACAACGGCTCCCAATTTAAGTCTTAGCCATTTCAAAAGCTACTAAGCCAATACAAAATTGCCCATAGCTTGACTG
The DNA here is from genome assembly GCA_018153365.1 of Drosophila fuyamai. NCBI lineage: Eukaryota > Metazoa > Arthropoda > Insecta > Diptera > Drosophilidae > Drosophila > Drosophila fuyamai. The sequence goes on from JAECXW010000545.1 coordinate 253,132, forward strand.
CCGCTTATGCTCCACAGGCAAATGCATCCGAGCGAGTGGATCGGTCAGTCGTAGCTGCAATACGGTCATATATCCGAAAAGACCAGAAAGATTGGGATGAGTATCTCAGTAGCATCTGTTGTGCGTTGCGTTCGACTATACATTCGGGAATTGGCGCAACACCCTACTACATGGTTTTTCGCCAGCATTTTATTTCATCGGGTTCGACCTACAAACTGTTAGGGGCTCTCGTGATGCTGGAAGTTAAAACTGCCAGATTCACGCAGGAGGATTCGTTGGAATTGGTGCGGTCTAAGGCTCTAGAGGTAATGCAAAAACAGAATGAAAAGAACGAACGACAGTATAACTTAAGGTCTCGAGAGGTAGTATATCAGGAAGCTTAAGAAGTCTATCGTAAAATCTTTAGATAAAGCAATTTTCCGGGAGGCGGTAGAGTGAAATTGGGTCCGTTATATCTCAATGCTCGAGTTCAGAAAAAGCTGGGAAATTAATGTTTTGAATTAGAAGATTTGCAAGGTCGATCTTTGGGGCGTTTTCATGCCAAGGACTTGAAGCAGTAAGCAGCGGCATTAGCATTCTTTTCCATTCGAACCTCCAAGTGATCAAGTCCCAAGAATCAGTTTGAAAAGTTTAAACATATAGACTTGGGCCTAGCTGATACAGAAGCAAAGCCGGAAAATTTCGAAGGAAGAGTTAGGGAACAAGTCCCGAAGCGGAAAAAGCATTAGTGTTTGCGGCCGAGCCCTAGAAATTAGGGTAAGTGCGCAAAAAAAAAAATAAGGGTTTTTCCATCAGCAGAATATTGTATGGCTTTTAGGGGCTCGGCAATCAAAAAGTCGGCCTCGAAGCGAAGAAGCAAGTAAGTCTCCAGCAGCTGAGCGGACACCTAAAAGTTCTTATCGGAGTAACTCGGCAGAGAGGGCATCAGTGGCTACGCGGACGTCGCGGAAAGCGATCGACGGATCGACAGGAGAAATCCCCAAAAGTTTGACCCCCCAATATTGTTTTCTTTGTTACCAAAAAAACCCTTGCTCAGAAGTGCCCGTAAAAGACAAAAAAATGATTGTCTAAAAAAAAAAGAGTGAGGAAAGAGAAGAGAAGTGAAAGGTGAAAAAGGAAGAAAAATCTAACCTCACCAAGTGAGAAGAAAAAAAAAACTACAAAAAAAAAGAATAAACAAAAAAATGTCGGAATTTTCGGCCATTAAAAAAATATATTAGGTTCTTAAGTTAATTATAAGTAATTTATTTGAAATGATTTTAAAGTATATTTGAAGTCGTATCTGATGTGTTTATTTGTGAGCTTTAAAATTTCTGCGGTCCCTCGGTGTGAAAAAGAAAGGGATGTGAAGAGAAATCCCAAAATAAATTAAAATTTATTCGCTAGCCTACCCCATATAAAAAATAAAAAATTTAAAAAAAGAAGGAAATGTTTAATTAAAGTTACTTCAATGTGCCCATACCAAAAAAAAAAAGATATTATATTCTCTCTTAGCAGCAATTTCTAGATTCCTCGATCAAAGCGCTTTCGTCGACGCATACTGCTAAAAATGGTGAGTGATATCATTTAAACCAAATATTATGCGGCTATATTTTCTTGAACAAAAAAATATATATATTTTAAAAAATGTGGTGTTAGTTGGCAGTTTGAATTTGCTTAGTCGCCAAATCGTCATTGTTTAACCTAAAAAAGTTCACGTTAAAAGCAAAAAAAAACAAGTGAGAACGCTATAGTCGAGTGCCTCTACTATTAGATACCCGTTACTCAGTTCAAATTATCAATTTGAATTCGGCGATCTCTTAGAGCTGGCAAGTTTACAACACGAGCGCTTCTTTAGCGCATGCAGCTTTTGTCCTGCACCAACAGCTGTGTTCATGTTTATGTTTTTTAGTGCAATGCTTACATACATACACACATACGCCATTGTTTGACTCAGACCTCCAATTTGGCTAACTTGATTTAATTTGCATAGTTCTTGGGATATAGTTCGGTATTGACAAATGAAAACCATCCCAATTTCCTTTAATAAAAATCCTTATCGAGAATTAAATGTTGACTCTGTTGAGCACCTTGGCCAGCTGTTCCAAAGTCATCCGGTAGATGGAGCTATTATATACGCCATGAAAGGCGGAAATGTAGGCGCTAGCCAGGTTTAAGCGTTTAATGGGTTTTTGGGCGTTAGAGTGGGCGTGGCAAACTTTTATTAGGCCAATCGATAGGTATTGACGAAACAAATACATATAAATTAAAATTTTCATAATAGCATCAAAACTGTGGCCACAGCTTGTGGCTTGTGGGCGTCAGAGGGGGCGTGGCACCATTTTGAAACAAACTTGCGCTGCGTAGGAACTCCTAAAATCTACATGCAAAATGCCAATCTTCTAGCTTTTATAGTTTCCGAGATCTCAGCGTTCATACGGACGGACAGACAGACGGAGAGACGGACAGACGGACATGGCTAGATCGACTCGGCTAGTAATCCTGAACAAGAATATATACTTTATAGGGTCGGAAACGCTTCCTTTTACCTGTTACATACTTTTGCACGAATACAATATACCCTTTTACTCTACGAGTAACGGGTATAATAAAGTTTGATTTAGACCCGAGTACAGAGGTTTTTTTAAAGCAGAACAAAAACACTCAAGTTGCGATGAGAGGCATTCTCTGAGTTTTATTGTTTTTGTTGATATGCAATTGAGTGCAAATAAAATTCGTAAAATCTGAAGTATAATTAATTTAAAAGTTAATCAATTAACATATTTATACATGCTACACATATTAAAACCCAATTAATTTACCCATTTATTACCTACCCTACTTTTATAAGTAATTTAGGAAAATTATTATATTTATTGTACTTGTCTATATTTTTATACCCGTTACTCGTAGAGTAAAAGGGTATATTGTATTCGTGCAAAAGTATGTAACAGGTAAAAGGAAGCGTTTCCGACCCTATAAAGTATATATATTCTTGTTCAGGATTACTATACGAGTCGATCTAGCCATGTCCGTCTGTCCGTCTGTGCGTCTCTCCGTCTGCCCGTCTGTCTGTCCGTCCGTATGAACGCTGAGATCTCGGAAACTATAAAAGCTAGAAGATTGACATTTTGCATGTAGATTTTAGGAGTTCCTACGCAGCGCAAGTTTGTTTCAAAATGGTGCCACGCCCCCTCTGACGCCCACAAGCCACAAGCTGTGGCCACAGTTTTGATGCTATTATGAAAATTTTAATTTATATGTATTTGTTTCGTCAATACCTATCGATTGGCCTAATAGAAGTTTGCCACGCCCACTCTAACGCCCAAAAACGCATTAAACGTTAAACCTGGCTAGCGCCTACATTTCCGCCTTTCATGGCGTATACAATAGCTCCATCTACCGGATGACTTTGGAACAGCTGGCCAAGGTGCTCAACAGAGTCAACGTTAATTCTCGATAAGGATTTTTATTAAAGTAAATTTGGATGGTTTTCATTTGTCAATACCGAACTATATCCCAAGAACTATGCAAATCAAATCAAGTTAGCCAAATTGGAGGTCTGAGTCAAACAATGGCGTATGTGTGTATGTATGTAAGCATTGCACTCAAAAACATAAACATGAACACAGCTGTTGGTGCAGGACAAAAGCTGCATGCGCTAGAGAAGCGCTCGTGCTGATGCTCGTGCTGTAAACTTGCCAGCTCTAAGAGATCGCCGAATTCAAATTGATAATTTGAACGGAGTAACGGGTATCTAATAGTAGAGGCACTCGACTATAGCGTTCTCACTTGTTTTAACTTTGAACCATGATCATTTCATTTTGCATATACTCCCTATATGCTATATTATTTTTTTCCGAATTTTAATTTGTTAGTTAATAAATAAAATGTTTATAATTTGGTAATTGTGTGTGTTTGAATAGTTCATAGTTAGTTAATCAAGTAGGCCTTGAAGAGTTAGAGTAGGAATCCACCCCATTAGCTGACGAGCCGAAGCCGTGGAACATTTTGGGTGCACTCCAACTTTATCAGTAACACCGAGCCTTAATTTTGTTTATAGATGCCCGTTACAGCAGAGTCTGTACGGTCTAACAAAATTTGCACTTTGAAATACACTTGTAAATACACTTTTTGTGTTTGTCTTTGCCTGGGAACCTCTCTTTAAATAACCCCTCGTTCACATAATACAAAAGGACACAACTGAACATGGTGGCCCATGAGGGGAATCTGCAAAGCAAATAGAATTCCGTTAAATAAATTCCGTTAAATCGCGGCTGCGCCAGATAGACACGCCGACTCAAAGAAGACATCGATACATAAGCGCAACAACGGCAACCCGGACTTTGCAAAGCACCCTTATCTCTTCCCTTCCTCTATGTGGTGTGATTCTGGTATGCAAACTGAGTGAGTTACCAAGTTGTGTGCGAGACAAGAATTACAGATTTATCTATTATATAATTATTTAGGGTGGTGAGTTGCGCAGGCCTTAGACGTACACTTGGCAACATGAAACCAGAGTCGGATTTGAACAAGTTGGTGGATCTGCAATTATATCGTCACCAAGCTATTAGGTCTCTGTTACCGAGTTTTAGGGAAGATTCGCAGGCGAGGGAGACGCACTCGGTGATCGTTAATTTAGTAATTCAAGTAACGCCACGAAGAATTTCCAATCAGAATTTGAGGAGCACTATACAGACGCTTATTGCGCTCTCTCCGAAGACTTCGACAGGGTTGGACCAGAAAATACTACGCCAACAGCAGCCGCCAGGAATGCCGACCCGAAGAAGCGAGTAAACATGCCGCAAATGTCGGTGCCTAAATTTTCCGGTACGTGTGTGGACTGGCCAGGCTACTTCGTCGCGTTCACAAGTCAAAACCATAATAACAACAATCTGAGCAATGTCCAATGATTGCACTTTCTCAAGGAGTCGTTGCCCATCAGTCGTGATAATGACATTCGTCAGATGCAGCTCACAGATGAAAATTATGCAGTGGCTTGGGGAATGATGATCAAAAAGTACAACAATTCACGCCTCGTTTTCTCATACCTTAAGAACGCAATCTATGCGTTGCCCAGATTGCAAAAGGACAGCACCGACTCCTTGCGGTCGTTGCTAAGCTTGGTCAATGTTTGCGTTCAAGCCTTGGACGGGAAATCGCTGCACTGGTTGGCGCATGGGCGAAGTTGCCCAAGGAGACCCACAGCGCTTGGGAGCACCACCAAGGAAGCTCTTCAACGGTTCCATCTTATAGGAATTTGGAATCATTTCTGAACGATCGGCTAGTCATAATGGATGCGATTGAGAATCGAAGCTCGTCGTACGACTCCAATGCTGGCCCAGGTTCAACAGACTCGACCAAATGCGTGCGAGTGCATGATGCACAGGAGCACTCAAGGCGTTCGAATAACCCTTGTTACCACCGTTCTTGGAGCTTGACTGTTACAAGCGCAAGGATATAGTCAGCAGGGCTAAATTATGCGTCAAATTCTTGAGTAAGTCTTATGCTTTATCTCGCTGCACCAGCAACCAGAGCTGCCAGGTTTGCGTTCAGCGCCTCCATACGTTGCTACATTTCCCGGTTCCGGCGCAGAACCAGCCTTCGAACCACGCTCAATAGCATCCTGCCCGACCGCCGACACTGCAGTTTGTGACGCCGGCAACCAGGGAAACAGTGTCTGCACACAACATTCAGTCCAGGTCGGATCAAAATCCAGACGCATCTTACAGATATCATTCGGGGATGTCATCCAATCTTTCCTCTAAAAATATACTTCTCGCTACGGCTCGTATTATGATACGAAATCCGACCAACGGCCTGCATGCATTAATAAACACTCTCGTCGATCATGGATCTGAAGCAACCATAGTATCTGAACACGTTGTTCAGTCCCTTCATTTGAAACGATCTGCCGCCAGAGCATCCATTTTTGGGGTAGGTCAAGGAAGCGGTCGTCGTTGCAAGTATACGGTCAACATTGAAATCAACAGTACGAGGGTTGCTATATATATTTCTGGCCTAATAATGAAAACTCGAATATTTATGATTAAAAATGGTTTTATTATTTTTCAAAGTATTCTCCAGCAAGACTTATACACTTTTGCATGCGCTCAAACCAATTGTCGAAGCACTTTGACCACTCAGATTGAGACACCTCCAAAACATGGTTTTTGAATGATTTAACAGCATCTTATGGCGTCGAAAATCGTTGACCACGCATTTTTCTCTTCATGTGCGGGTATAAAAAGAAGTCATTGGGTGCCAAGACAGAGCTGTATATGGATGACCCATCAATTCGACATTTTGGCCGTTCAAAAAGGCGCTGGTTTGAGCTGATGTGTGAGAGCTCTCTTGTTCAATCAAATTGTGGTGTACCACTCAGAATTGACCGTCCTACGTTGCTCAAGCGGAACAGTCGGCACATGACCTGTTTTACCGAAGAAACAGGCCACCATTTGCTTCGAAGTGCTTCTTCCACGAACAACTTTCGTTGGATTTGGCTCGTCTTCGAAGACCCACACGGTCGATTGCTGTTTTGTTTCGGGCTCATAAGCATAGATCCATGATTCGTCACCTGTGACGATCTTACAAACGTCTTTTGAAACACCGCGATTGTATTAATACCCGTTACTCGTAGAGTAAAAGGGTATATTGTATTCGTGCAAAAGTATGTAACAGGTAGAAGGAAGCGTTTCCGACCCTATAAAGTATATATATTCTTGATCAGGGTCACTAGCCGAGTCGATATAGCCATGTCCGTCTGTCTGTCTGTCCGTATGAACGCTGAGATCTCGGAAACTATAAAAGCTAGAAGATTGGCATTTTGCATGCAGATTCTAGGAGTTCCTACGCAGCGCAAGTTTGTTTCAAAAAGGTGCCACGCCCCTTTGAACGCCCACAATCGCCCATAAACGATTTTAAAAATTTAAATATTTCGGAAAAGTAAAAATGCAGTTTTATTGTGTTTATCAATACCTATCGAAATGTAGAAGAAATTTTTCAAATCGGACCATTCGTTAAAAAGTTATGCGTGATCAAAGTTTCTATCTCCATCTCCCTCGCACTCCCTTTACCTGAGTAACGGGTATCTGATAGTCGGGGCACCCGACTATAGCGTTCTCTCTTGTTTTTAAAATTTTTTTTTCACCAATCCACACGAGCATTTTTTTGAGCGATTTTTAAATTGTGCGAGATCCAACGAAATCGATTTTTTTTACGACCAAGTGTTCATGCAATATCGAATGTGTGCTGGTGGAAAAAATGCCCAAGGATGCCTCTATCTCACGGTATGTCACATGACGATCTTGCATTATCAGTTCAGCACCTTCACGACCTTCGTCTTCGAAAGTGTTCACGAGTTAATTCTATTTTCTGCCAAATTGATTTTTTCAAGTCACTGTAAACAACACAAATTATGGCCGTACGTCAAAACGTTCTGAGCACGTTTCTGCTAAACATGTCAAACTTCCAAATGAAAACGTCAGATGGCGCCAGGCAACACTTAATATGGCCTAGGCCAGAAATATATACAGCAGCCCTTATTATTAATTCCAATTTTTCTTTAGATGTTGGTTCCGCATATGTTCTTAATTCCGTAACATCCTGCCTCCCCCGTCTCATCTTCTTGCCGAATCGATGCGATCACATTCAAGAGCTCCAGTTGGCAGATCCAAATAACTACCGATCAAAACGAGATGATCTCATCTTGGGAGTGGACCTGTTGGCACAAATCATGCTGCCAGCCAATAAGATTGAATTGCCCGACGAGTCAATACTATCTGGGTGAGCAGAAGGAGTTAGAAAATCTTCCGAACTACGTGGTCATCGAGTAACTTTGGACACGGAGTCATTGCGATTTTGTTAAGTCGAGTTGGTTCCTGATCGCTGTACGGAAACGGAGGAGGATACGTGGTGCGAAACATTTTTCCAGGAAACGCATGCGCGTCGATCGACCGCTACTTAGTACGATTGGCCTTTAAAACATATTTAGATCCATCAATGGTAGTGGTGAGATCTTATCAAATGGCGCTGAATCGGTTTATGCAATTGGAAAGGTGTCTGTCGAACAATACGGTGCGGTGGAACAAATATGTGGATGAGATCGAGGAGTACTTTTCGCTTGAGCAAATAGGGCCTGCTTTGGGCAGTCTACTGAAGCGCACAACTTCGAATATGCATGTAGCTTCATGCGTACATCCGGACCATGCGGACTTCAAGGAGGAACTCCATTCGACCAAACAAAGAATCGTATTCGATGCATCTTCAAGAATTAGTAACGGGAGATCATTGAACGACATACTTTGTATCGGACTCACTTTGCAGAACGACATGTCATCGGTTATACTCAATTGACGAAAATATCGTTTTGTTTTCACGGCGGATATGCAGAAGATATATCGCTGTATAGATAATCTCCAAGAAGATGCCAAGTATCAGCGGATTTTATGGCAGGAGGCGGAGCCATTAATATTTATGCGTTATCGTCATTGACCTTTGGGACGGCTTCAGTGCCGTTCACAGCTATCAGAGTTATTCAACAGCTGGCAAAGGATGAGCAGCTTTCATTTCCTAAGGCCAAAGAAGTGGTGATGAACGAAATATATATATATTTTTTTTTTATACTTTATTCTTATTTATTGGATCTTCTCTATTACTTAAGAGACTTACACTAAGTTTTCAAATTTTAATCTATGTTACGTTAATTTATGTTATTGAAAAGGGATGGGAAATCGTTCCGCTGTAGACGTGAATGATAGCGTAGCCGGTTGAGTTGTCTGGCTAGCAGGTTTGGGTTATTTGATAGTCTGGCTTCATGTTTAAATTTTCTGGAAACAAACAATTTCTTCTTTTACGGGATTTATATCCAGGTCTCTCTGAATGTTTTCGTTGCGGATGTACCAGGGGGCTCCAGTTATTGTTCGTAAGGTCTTTGATTGTACTTTTTGAATAATTTCTATATTGCTGCTGCTTGCGTTTCCCCAGAGCTCGGAGCCGTAGGTCCAGATCGGCTTTAAGCACGAGTTATACAGTAGTACTTTATATTCGAGTGGAAGGGGAGAGCGGTAGTTCATAAGCCAGTGAAAGCTGCTGGCCTTTAGTTTTAAATGGGTCTTCTTTGCTTCTATATGCTTTCTCCAGGTAGGCCTCCTGTCTAAGTGTATGCCGAGAAAGGTGACTTCGTCCGCTTGTGGAACCGGCTTGTTGTTTAGCTCCAGTGGTGGGCATTTCGACAAGTTTAATGTAAATGTAATGTGCTTACACTTTTGCTCGTTGACTTTGATACGCCAGTCTGCGAGCCATTTTTCTACAGCTACCAGGTGTTCTTTTAAATGGGCTGCTGCTGTTTTTGGGCATTTCGAGCGGCTGATAATGGCAGTGTCGTCAGCGAAGGTTGAGATGAGGGTCTGGCGGCTTGTTGGAATGTCTGCCGTGTAAAGGATGATGATTGGTCCAAGCACACTTCCTTGGGGTACTCCAGCTTCGATGTTACGGATTGTTGAAGTAAAGGTTTTACATCTCACGGTGAAAACTCTGTTTCTGAGGTATGACTCAAGCAACTTGTGGGTGTTTTCCGGTAGGAGCGTTATAATTTTGTATACCAGGCCGTCGATCCAGACGCAATCAAGTGCTTGTGATACGTCCAGAAATAAGGCACTGCAATATTGCTTGTGCTCGAAAGCCGTGCGAATTTCAGATGTTAAGCGGTTTACGTGTCCGGTAGCTCCATGCTTTTCCCTAAATCCGAATTGGTGCAGAGGGATCGTTCTCTTGTTTTGAAGATGTGTTACTAGATGAACAAGAAGCAGTTTTTCAAATAGCTTTGATAAACATGGGAGCAGACTGATAGCCCGGTACGAGGAAGGCTGGGATTTGTCTCTTCCTGGCCTCGGGATCATTGTAATAACAGACTTTTTCCATTGGTCAGGAAAGTAGCCCAATTTCAATATTGAGTTAAATATAAATGCGATGCGTCTGACTGCGCCTGCAGGTAATTCAATTATCATTTTTGGAGAAATAAAATCGTTACCAGGAGCTTTTTTTGGGTTTATGTGATCTTTAATGGCCTTTAGTATTGTGCTGGTTTCAAGGGTAACTGGGGAGGACGGCGACGCTAGCGAGACATTCGGTAAAGAGAATTGGTTGGATGGCGGGTGAGGCTTGAAGACGTTTTCCAAGTGATGGGCAAAGGTTTTAGCTCTTTCTCCGTCACTGCGCGCCCAGGCACCTGTTTGTGATCGAATTGGAAAATCGGGATCTATTGGTGGTTGCATGTTTTGGTGAGCTCTCCATAGTGGGAATTTGTTACCCGTCGGGGGTAGTTTCGCAATGTAGGCCCGTTGGGCCTGGATCTTTTCGGTAGAGAGGGCCTTCGACAATTTTCGAGATGCTTCATTAACTCTTTTCTTAGTAGCTGGGGACCGATGAGTCTGCCAGTCTCTGCGAAGTCTACGTCTTTCAAGTAGGAGAGACTCGATCTGGATACTTGAGCGTCCAGTTCTTAGCGGAATTGTGGCTGAGGGTTCTGGCGTAGAATGTTTGGCGGCAGAGGACATTATGTCCGTGAGGTGTTTAAGCGACTTATCAATGTCAGATTCAGAGGAAATTTCAGGATCAAGTTCGATGTGTGCACTTAGTACATATTTTTTGTACTTAAGCCAGTTTGTTTTGTTTGATGTTAGATGTTGGGGGCGTTCCAGAAGCTGCGGCTGTAGACAGAGGAGAACTGGCGAATGGTTCGATGTAAGCTCTTCTAAGGTTTTTACGTTTATCAGCCTGTGCGAAACTCTTCTAATAACAGCGAAATCGATAATGTCAGGTTGTTTATTTGGATCTGTGGGCCAGTATGTAGGCCTAGCTGGTGAGACAAAGTCAAGGTTATTACCAGGAGTGATGATAGCGTTGTATAATTGGCGGCCTTTGGGGTTGATAAGACGAGATCCCCAGTGGGGATGCTTTGCGTTATAATCACCGGCAGCTATAAAGCAGCGTCCTAGTGAGTTGTAGAAATTCATAAACTCATTTTCTGCAATACTGAAGCGTGGGGGGAAATATATGGCGGATAGGGTAAGTGGGCCGCCAATTAGGTATATACGTAGGGATGTGGCCTGCAGGTAGTTAGTAGCGAATGTCTAAAAGGGATGATGTTTTATACGTTGTTTTATGATTATACCGGTTCCCCCGTGAGCTTTACCGTCCAGGTGGTTGGTCGTGTGGAATATATAGCCGATGATATGGGAGTAGTTTTTATTAGTTAGATGGGTTTCAGAAAGTGGCATGATATCGATATTGTGGCTGTTTAGGAACTGTAGGAGTTCGTTTTTGTGCCGGGAAACACCATTTGCGTTCCAGAAGCATATTCTTAAGGAGACCATTTATACAGACTTTTGTTTGATCCGCAGTTCCATTAGAAGGCTCTGGTTTCGCTGTAGTTCTTGAAGGGAACTTTGAATCGTCATCATGACGTTTGCAAGAGCTAGTGTAGATTCTAGACCGCTAAGTGTTTGTGGGAGAACAGTTTGGTTTTGCTGCGTAGAAGGTTGAGTTGTTGTTTGGCCATTTGGGCTTAAGAGCGGAAAATCATTTAGGTTTGGTATGGGTGGCTGTGGAAGCAATGTTGAAGGCTGGGCGGTAGATGTTTGTGAGATTCCAGAGTAGCGGAGTGCGTTGGCAAAGGAGACACCAGGAGTGGTTGTTGATGGGGTGAAGATGTTTGGTTGGGCAGAGTGTTGAGCAGCGAATGGATTACTGCGTCTCTGATTTAGGCGGCTCTTGAGTTCTCTGTAGACGGGACATCCCCGGTAGTTGGCAGTATGATTTCCCCCACAGTTACTGCATTGTGTTGCCTAAGGTTTTCGGTACTTTTGGCAAATTTGAGTTTACGATTTTTTGTGGACTAAGCTTTCTTTTTATTTGTACATACCGATCGATCCCCGTCTGTACGAGAGTATTATTCGTAAGAGGGTCAGTAGGGTTAAGTTTTACTTGTGGTGTTGAGATAGGCCACTGGGAAGCCGCAGACGTTAAAGTTGCTGCTGTCGTTGACGTTGCTGTAGTAAGTGAGGGTACAGTGCTGGTGAGCGCACAAGCCGAAGTAGTCGGTGCATCGATAAGAGAGAGGTGACGGGCACTGTGAACTCAACGACTGAGTAACGGCAGCGCTGCTTGAGCATAAAATCGCTGGTGGCTTTACAGGTTGCACTTGTTAATATTTTATTTGCGTTCGACCTTTTAATTGTTTTTAATTAGCTAGTTTGGTTTTCAATTTAGTTTTATTCGAAAGGAGATAGTGACCTTGGGATATGGCATTGCTGCCAGCGTCTTTTCGCTTTTTTTCTTATTTTTGGTGGTCACTTTGTAGATTTTTGGAAGTCTTTCGGCAGGGCGAGCAACAGACACGTCTACGCGGTTTGGTTGCAAATGTATGTAGACGCCATTCTTTCTGGAGGACATACTATAGATGAGGATAAACGGTTTCAGGTATCGGGTGCTATAAAATCAGCGCGCATGGAGTTGCGAAAGTGGGCCAGCAACTATTCGTGCAAAAGTATGTAACAGGTAAAAGGAAGCGTTTCCGACCCTATAAAGTATATATATTCTTGTTCAGGATTACTAGCCGAGTCGATCTAGCCATGTCCGTCTGTCCGTCTCTCCGTCTGTCCGTCTGTCTGACCGTCCGTATGAACGCTGAGATCTCGGAAACTATAAAAGCTAGAAGATTGACATTTTGCATGTAGATTTTAGGAGTTCCTACGCAGCGCAAGTGTTCGCTCAAAATTGAAATTTGAAATTATTGAAAAAATAAAAACTTGAAGTTTAGTGTAAGTTAGTTTAGGGCGAAGGCGGGAGCACAATAAAGTTTTCTCTCGCTCTCGGCGAAGTCGCCCCGTCTTCGCCAACCTTCGTTAAGCTAGGCTCTAAGTACTTTGTCGAAAAATATATAAGCATTCGTTGAAATTGATTTGAGCCGTCGACACCTTTTCTTTTCGTTTTCGTTTCTCGAAGTTAATAATTTTAGCCACCGCCAATTTGTTTTCGGAAGTTTATAATTAGAAAAATCTCTAATTTTTCATGGCGCCCCCGGGTGTATACACATACACATTATAACCTATTTGAACCTCCGTTGTTAATTGTTAGTATTTTGTTTCGAAAATTTATTTAACAATTTGTCGTCGTTCTAATTGAACAATTATCCTCTTTTAAAACTTATTTATTTTATTAATTATTATTCTTGGATAAATAATTTATTAATATATATATATTTATTTATTTTCGTGGTTTATATATACAAATAAAAAATAAATTAAAATGAGTCCAGATAAGCCAAAATCTCTTGAACTTCTTGCGGATCTTAAAAATAAGCTCAAAAAACCAGTGATGAGCATCCGCCGATTAAATGATCGAATAGAAGCCGGCCAGATTCCGATCCAAGAAGTAGAACTAACTTGTCGGCTAGAGATTTTAAATGCTTCTATTATTAAGGCAACTCAAATACAAGAACAGATCGAAGATTTAGATGATGGCGATGAGTTCGGAGAAGAGTTGGAAGAGCTTTCAATAATAACCAAGGCAAAAATAATGTCGCTTATCTCAGCCTTGAAGACGGCAAGCGAAACCAAAATAATTGGATCAGCTTCTGTAGCCCCAACTCGAGCTCGACTTCCGAATTTGGCATTGCCGAAATTCAGCGGCAAATATTCGGAGTTTAAGAATTTCATTAGCCTTTTCGAAACTCTTGTTCATCAAGACGACAGCATTCCCGTTATAGAAAAATTCAATCACTTAATTTCTTGTCTTTCTGGTGAAGCGTTGGGAACTATTAAGGCCTACCAAGTCACCGAGAGCAATTATGAAAAGGCTATGATCAGCCTGAAAAAAGTGTATGATAACGAATGTTTAATTTTTATGAACAATATTTCAACATTGTTTAGTCTTCCGAAAATAACGCAACAGTCAGCTTCGTCTTTAAGAAATATTATCGACACCGTATCATCTATATACGGTTCTTTGTTATCGATAGGAGACGACACTAAGATTTCAAATGCAATGTTGATCTATCTTGTTTTGAACAGAGTAGACCCAGTGACCAAACAAAAATGGGAAGAACAATTAGATTATGAAAGGTTACCGCTTTGGTCCGATTTTGAAAAAATGTTAAACCGCCGATACCAGCATTTATCCGCTGAAGAATCGACGAAACCAAAGCAAGATAAAGTTATGTCGAGCAAGCCACATAATCGCAGCTCATTTTCTTGTTCTTCGTCCAACAGTAAATCCCAGCAAAGTTGTAGCTATTGCAATGCAGGAGACCATATCCTAGCGAACTGTGGTCCGTTTGGTCGCCTTTCGGTAATGCAAAGGTTTGACTTTGTAAAATCTGCTTCCTTATGCATCAATTGTATGCGAAAGGGTCACACTGTTTCAAAATGCAAATTTAATAAATGTCGAGTTTGTGGCCGCTCGCATCACATTTTACTGCATAGGTATACAGTGTCCGAAAATAGTTTAGCGTTGCCACCACCCCAAGAGATTCTTTCTCCCTCTTTAAATCAAGATCAGCCTTCCACGTCACATGTTATGCATGCGACATCATTGGACAGAGTGATTTTAGCCACGTCGATCGTAAGTGTAAATACTAAAAACGGTGAATATATTTGGCCCGAGCACTTCTTGACTCTGGGTCCCAAACGAATTTTATAACAGAGGACCTTGCTCACCGCTTACAGATCCGTAAAGAGGATTCGTGTATAAACTTACTTGGTATTGGCGAGTCCAATTCTCAAGTTACGAAAAAGGTACACACAATGGTGAAGTCGCGTATAAATGGTAGTGAGTTCTCCTTCGATTTTTGGATTTTGAAATCAATATCAGGATATCATCCTGACCAGTCGGTCAATATCAATGACTGGAAAATTCCAAAGAACCTACCACTAGCAGACCCCTATTTCTACAAGCCACAAAGAATAGATATGTTAATAGGAGCAGAATCATTTTTCGAATTATTAGCTGTTGGACAAATTAGACAAGGTCCTGACTTTCCAACTCTGCAGAAAACCCTCTTCGGCTGGGTTGTATCGGGTAGATATAAGGCATCTTCCCCTACAGAAGTTGTGAAAAGTTTCAGTTGTAGTGAAGAGATTTTAGTGTCTAATGACAGCACACTACAGAAGTTTTGGTCACTGGAAGAAATGCCATCTCTAAAGAAAATTCTGTCACCTGAGCAAAAGTTATGTGAAGAACACTACCGGAAGACTACTCAGGTTTTGCCATCAGGTCGGTTTGAAGTAAGACTGCCGTTTAAATCGGATCCAAATGAGTTAGGCAACTCTTTTGAAGTTGCAAAACGGCGGTTTTTGTCGCTTGAAAGAAGGCTGTCTCGAGACCCTGAGATGAAGGAAATGTACCTAGAATTTATGGAGGAGTACCTTTCTTTAGGTCATATGTCTCTTACAGATAAACTTCCTTCTGCTCCACATTATGTTATCCCACATCAATGTGTTCTGAGACCCCAAAGTACGTCAACCAAGTTACGTGTCGTTTTCGATGCGTCTTGTAAATCGTCAACTCAGAAGTCTCTAAATGACATTTTGATGGTTGGGCCGACAATCCAAGATGAGTTGTACTCAACGTTACTGCGCTTCCGGCTGCATAGGTTTGCCTTGACCGCCGATGTAAAGAAAATGTATCGCCAAGTGATGGTGAATGAAGCAGATAGGCAGTTTCAACTTATAGTGTGGAGAAGAGACACCTCTGAGTCCTTGAGATTATACAAGCTCAACACCGTAACATATGGTACTGGACCAGCCCCGTTTTTGGCTATTCGGTGTTTAAAAAGGTTAAGTGAGTCTGCCAAAGTTTCTTTTCCTAGAGCTGCTAAGGTTATTGGATCCGACTTTTATGTCGATGATATGTTGACTGGTGCTGCATGCGTAGAGGAGTTAAAGACTATTAAGTCTGAAGTATCTCAGGTTCTTCAAACTGCAGGTTTTGAATTGACAAAGTGGTTTTCAAACTCACCTGACGTTACCGCATCTGAGAGCACAGTTAAATCCATACCCATCTCGGACTCAGAGTCAACTAAGGCGTTAGGAATATCGTGGTTGCCTAACGAAGATGCCTTCAAATTTCAAATTGACACTGCTGTCATGGGTCTCCGAGCGACAAAACGGAACATACTATCGGTGACATCGAAGCTGTTTGACCCCCTCGGCTTATTAAGTCCTATTGTAATTAGAGGAAAGATCCTATTGCAGGAACTTTGGCTTAATAAGTTAGATTGGGATGAGTCGATTCCTATTCATTTGGAAACAGCTTGGAATATGATAAAAATTACATTGTCTAAATTAGAGGAAATATCTATTCCCCGGTTTGTGCATACCGATCCGATGTCACCGGTCCAATTACATGCCTTTGCTGACGCATCTTTAAGAGCCTATGGAGCTTGCGTCTACATTCGTAGCAAAACTGCAGAAGGTTATAAAATATCGCTGTTGACTTCAAAGTCTAAAGTAGCGCCGCTCAAGACTAAAACACTCCCAAGGCTTGAGTTATGTGCCGCTCACCTTCTCGCAGATCTCTGCCTCAGAATCAAGCCCCTATTAAAGGTACCTATCGAACCGATTGTTTATTGGTCGGATTCTGAAGTTACGCTTCATTGGATCCGGTCTCATCCATTTTCACTATCCACATTCGTATCGAATAGAGTAGCGGAGATTCAAGAGTGGTCGGGTGAAGCTACGTGGCGGCATGTTCCAACGAAACAAAACCCAGCAGATATTGTATCAAGAGGTTGTGACGTCGACGAAATTATACAGTCAATATGGTTTACTGGACCTGCGTTTTTAAAAGAGGAAGATGCAAACTGGCCCCAGAATGCACACTTTGAACTAGATGAAGAAGTCCTACTACAAGAATCGAGGAAGACTGCGGTCGGACTGACCGCTGCTGTAAGAAATTTGGATTTGGTAGATGTCATTGAGGGATTTTCGTCACACCTTAAACTGCTTCGGGTATTCGTTTATATGTTCCGCTTCATAAGAAAATGCAAAGACAAAAGTATGGTATTTGAAAAAACTTTGTCGCCGACTGAATATAATGAAGCTTTTCTAAAAATTGTCGAGATATTACAGAAGCACGAGTATCATGAAGAAAGAGAAAAAGTTCGTAAAGGATCCAGAGTTAGCCCAAGTCTTCAGCGATTGAATCCATTCATCCATGAAGACAAGGGGACTTGGTGTCACTTTTCTTTGTTGCGAGTGGGAGGACGACTAGCTAATGCTCCTATATCATACGATGCCAAGTTTCCATTGTTGTTGACAAAACGCTCCCAATTTGTGCAGAGCTATGTTCGGCATCTTCACCATTCCAATTTTCATGTTGGTCCACGAGCCCTTGTGAGTCTCCTTCGACAGCGTATTTGGATCGTAAACGCTCAGGAGGTCTGCAGTCAGATAGTTCGATCATGCATACGCTGCTTTAAGTGTAAGCCTCGACTAATGACACAAATTATGGGAAATTTACCCGCAGATCGTCTCCGTGCTCTCCGCCCATTTGCTATATGTGGCGTCGATTTTTGTGGCCCTGTCTCTACGACATTGAAAATTCGTGGTAGGCCTCCGTATAAGTCCTACATTGCGCTCTTCGTTTGTTTTGCGTCCAAAGCGGTTCATCTAGAAGTTGTTTCAGATTTAACCACAGATTCCTTTTTATTGGCTTTTCAAAGGTTCGTTGGGCGCCGAGGATGTCCCCAAGTCGTCCATTGCGACAACAGGACGAACTTCGTCGGAGCGAGTCGCCACTTCCGGGCCCTTCGAGAGAGGATAGAGGACGAAGCCGACGCGATACGCGAATTCGCATCAAAAAGCGGATGCGAATTTGTCTTCACACCACCGCGGGCTCCGCACATGGGCGGACTATGGGAGGCAGGTGTCAAAACTGCCAAGAACCTACTCCTACGGGCGGTGGGCAGCGCGCTCCCAAGCGCAGAAGAGCTGGGGACAGTCCTCGTGGGAATCGAGGCGGTGATGAACTCCCGGCCGCTCGGAGCAATCAGCAGCGACCCAAGCGACGGAGAGGCGCTGACACCCGGGCACCTACTGACGGGCGGGCCGCTACTCGCCACACCAGCACTCCGGACCCCGGACCAGGAGGGTCTCAACTGCTTGCGGCGATGGCGGCTTGTCTCGTCAGTCAGGCAAACGTTCTGGCGGCGATGGTCTTGGGAATATGTCCTGGGCCTTCAAATACGGGGCAAGTGGCACCAGCAGCAGCCCAACATCAGCGAGGGAGATCTCGTCCTCGTGGCCGAGGACAACCTGCCGCCCCAACAATGGCTCCTCGGCAGAATAGTCGCCAGGCACGCAGGGGAGGACGGCATGGTCAGGGTCGTCGACGTGCGAACTAGTGGAGGAGGCCTTTTTCGGCGGGCCATTCATAAGTTGGCGCCGCTTCCGGCCGGTGTTCGCTCAAAATTGAAATTTGAAATTATTGAAAAAATAAAAACTTGAAGTTTAGTGTAAGTTAGTTTAGGGCGAAGGCGGGAGCACAATAAAGTTTTCTCTCGCTCTCGGCGAAGTCGCCCCGTCTTCGCCAACCTTCGTTAAGCTAGGCTCTAAGTACTTTGTCGAAAAATATATAAGCATTCGTTGAAATTGATTTGAGCCGTCGACACCTTTTCTTTTCGTTTTCGTTTCTCGAAGTTAATAATTTTAGCCACCGCCAATTTGTTTTCGGAAGTTTATAATTAGAAAAATCTCTAATTTTTCAATTTTTTTTTTTTTGTTTCAAAATGGTGCCACGCCCCCTCTGACGCCCACAAGCCACA
Organism: Drosophila fuyamai; assembly: GCA_018153365.1. Lineage (NCBI taxonomy): Eukaryota > Metazoa > Arthropoda > Insecta > Diptera > Drosophilidae > Drosophila > Drosophila fuyamai. The sequence goes on from JAECXW010000545.1 coordinate 271,934, forward strand.
AGCTGTGGCCACAGTTTTGATGCTATTATGAAAATTTTAATTTATATGTATTTGTTTCGTCAATACCTATCGATTGGCCTAATAAAAGTTTGCCACGCCCACTCTAACGCCCAAAAACCCATTAAACGCTTAAACCTGGCTAGCGCCTACATTTCCGCCTTTCATGGCGTATACAATAGCTCCATCTACCGGATGACTTTGGAACAGCTGGCCAAGGTGCTCAACAGAGTCAACGTTAATTCTCGATAAGGATTTTTATTAAAGTAAATTGGGATGGTTTTCATTTGTCAATACCGAACTATATCCCAAGAACTATGCAAATCAAATCAAGTTAGCCAAATTGGAGGTCTGAGTCAAACAATGGCGTATGTGTGTATGTATGTAAGCATTGCACTCAAAAACATAAACATGAACACAGCTGTTGGTGCAGGACAAAAGCTGCATGCGCTAGAGAAGCGCTCGTGCTGATGCTCGTGCTGTAAACTTGCCAGCTCTAAGAGATCGCCGAATTCAAATTGATAATTTGAACTGAGTAACGGGTATCTAATAGTAGAGGCACTCGACTATAGCGTTCTCACTTGTTTTAACTTTGAACCATGATCATTTCATTTTGCATATAGGGAGTTATTATTTTTTTCCGAATTTTAATTTGTTAGTTAATAAATAAAATTTTTATAATTTGGTAATTGTGGGTGTTCATAGTTAGTTAATCAAGTAGGCCTTGAAGAGTTAGAGTAGGAATCCACCCCATTAGCTGACGAGCCGAAGCCGTGGAACATTTTGGGTGCACTCCAACTTTATCAGTAACACCGAGCCTTAATTTTGTTTATAGATGCCCGTTACAGCAGAGTCTGTACGGTCTAACAAAATTTGCACTTTGAAATACACTTGTAAATACACTTTTTGTGTTTGTCTTTGCCTGGGAACCTCTCTTTAAATGACCCCTCGTCACCTAATACAAAAGGACACAACTGAACATGGTGGCCCATGAGGGGAATCTGCAAAGCAAATAGAATTCCGTTAAATAAATTCCTTTAAATCGCGGCTGCGGCAGATAGACACGCCGACTCAAAGAAGACATCGATACATAAGCGCAACAACGGCAACCCGGACTTTGCAAAGCACCCTTATCTCTTCCCTTCCTCTATGTGGTGTGATTCTGGTATGCAAACTGAGTGAGTTACCAAGTTGTGTGCGAGACAAGAATTACAGATTTATCTATTATATAATTATTTAGGGTGGTGAGTTGCGCAGGCCTTAGACGTACACTTGGCAACATGAAACCAGAGTCGGATTTGAACAAGTTGGTGGATCTGCAATTATATCGTCACCAAGCTATTAGGTCTCTGTTACCGAGTTTTAGGGAAGATTCGCAGGCGAGGGAGACGCACTCGGTGATCGTTAATTTAGTAATTCAAGTAACGCCACGAAGAATTTCCAATCAGAATTTGAGGAGCGCTATACAGACGCTTATTGCTCTCTCCGAAGACTTCGACAGGGTTGGACCAGAAAATACTACGCCAACAGCAGCCGCCAGGAATGCCGACCCGAAGAAGCGAGTAAACATGCCGCAAATGTCGGTGCCTAAATTTTCCGGTACGTGTGTGGACTGGCCAGGCTACTTCGTCGCGTTCACAAGTCAAAACCATAATAACAACAATCTGAGCAATGTCCAATGATTGCACTTTCTCAAGGAGTCGTTGCCCATCAGTCGTGATAATGACATTCGTCAGATGCAGCTCACAGATGAAAATTATGCAGTGGCTTGGGGAATGATGATCAAAAAGTACAACAATTCACGCCTCGTTTTCTCATACCTTAAGAACGCAATCTATGCGTTGCCCAGATTGCAAAAAGGACAGCACCGACTCCTTGCGGTCGTTGCTAAGCTTGGTCAATGTTTGCGTTCAAGCCTTGGACGGGGAATCGCTGCACTGGTTGGCGCATGGGCGAAGTTGCCCAAGGAGACCCACAGCGCTTGGGAGCACCACCAAGGAAGCTCTTCAACGGTTCCATCTTATAGGAATTTGGAATCATTTCTGAACGATCGGCTAGTCATAATGGATGCGATTGAGAATCGAAGCTCGTCGTACGACTCCAATGCTGGCCCAGGTTCAACAGACTCGACCAAATGCGTGCGAGTGCATGATGCACAGGAGCACTCAAGGCGTTCGAATAACCGTTGTTACCACCGTTCTTGGAGCTTGACTGTTACAAGCGCAAGGATATAGTCAGCAGGGCTAAATTATGCGTCAAATTCTTGAGTAAGTCTTATGCTTTATCTCGCTGAGATAACCAGAGCTGCCAGGTTTGCGTTCAGCGCCTCCATACGTTGCTACATTTCCCGGTTCCGGCGCAGAACCAGCCTTCGAACCACGCTCAATAGCATCCTGCCCGGCCACCGACACTGCAGTTTGTGACGCCGGCAACCAGGGAAACAGTGTCTGCACACAACATTCAGTCCAGGTCGGATCAAAATCCAGACGCATCTTACAGATATCATTCGGGGATGTCATCCAATCTTTCCTCTAAAAATATACTTCTCGCTACGGCTCGTATTATGATACGAAATCCGACCAACGGCCTGCATGCATTAATAAACACTCTCGTCGATCATGGATCTGAAGCAACCATAGTATCTGAACACGTTGCTCAGTCCATTTTTGGGGTAGGTCAAGGAAGCGGTCGTCGTTGCAAGTATACGGTCAACATTGAAATCAACATACGAGGGTTGCTATATATATTTCTGGCCTAATAATGAAAACTCGAATATTTATGATTAAAAATGGTTTTATTATTTTTCAAAGTATTCTCCAGCAAGACTTATACACTTTTGCATGCGCTCAAACCAATTGTCGAAGCACTTTGTCCACTCAGATTGAGACACCTCCAAAACATGGTTTTTGAACGATTTAACAGCATCTTCTGGCGTCGAAAATCGTTGACCACGCATTTTTCTCTTGATGTGCGGGTATAAAAAGAAGTTATTGGGTGCCAAGACAGAGCTGAATACGAACAACTTTCGTTGGATTTGGCTCGTCTTCGAAGACCCACACGGTCGATTGCTGTTTTGTTTCGGGCTCATAAGCATAGATCCATGATTCGTCACCTGTGACGATCTTACAAACGTCTTTTGAAACACCGCGATTGTATTTTTTAAAATTTTTTTTGCACCAATCCACACGAGCATTTTTTTGAGCGATTGTCAATTGTGCGAGATCCAACGAACTCGATTTTTTTTACGTCCAAGTGTTCATGCAATATCGAATGTATGCTGGTGGAAAAAATGCCCAAGGATGCCTCTATCTCACGGTATGTCACATGACGATCTTGCATTATCAGTTCAGCACCTTCACGACCTTCGTCTTCGAAAGTGTTCACGAGTTAATTCTATTTTCTGCCAAATGGATTTTTTCAAGTCACTGTAAACAACACAAATTATGGCCGTACGTCAAAACGTTCTGAGCACGTTTCTGCTAAACATGTCAAACTTCCAAATGAAAACGTCAGATGGCGCCAGGCAACACTTAGTATGGCCTAGGCCAGAAATATATACAGCAGCCCTTATTATTAATTCCAATTTTTCTTTAGATGTTGGTTCCGCATATGTTCTCAATTCCGTAACATCCTGCCTATTTTTTTTTTTATACTTTATTCTTATTTATTGGATCTTCTCTATTACTTAAGAGACTAACAATAAGTTTTCAAATTTTAATCTATGTTACGTTAATTTATGTTATTGAAAAGGGATGGGAAATCGTTCCGCTGTAGACGTGAATGATAGCGTAGCCGGTTGAGTTGTCTGGCTAGCAGGTTTGGGTGATTTGATAGTCTGGCTTCATATTTAAATTTTCTGGAAACAATTTCTTCTTTTACGGGATTTATATCCAGGTCTCTCTGAATGTTTTCGTTGCGGATGTACCAGGGGGCTCCAGTTATTGTTCGTAAGGTCTTTGATTGTACTTTTTGAATAATTTCTATATTGCTGCTGCTTGCGTTTCCCCAGAGCTCGGAGCCGTAGGTCCAGATCGGCTTTAAGCACGAGTTATACAGTAGTACTTTATATTCGAGTGGAAGGGGAGAGCCGTAGTTCATGAGCCAGTGAAAGCTGCTGGCCTTTAGTTTTAAATGGGTCTTCTTTGCTTCTATATGCTTTCTCCAGGTAGGCCTCCTGTCTAAGTGTATGCCGAGATAGGTGACTTCGTCCGCTTGTGGAACCGGCTTGTTGTTTGCGCCAGTGGTGGGCATTTCGACAAGTTTAATGTAAATGTAATGTGCTTACACTTTTGCTCGTTGACTTTGATACGCCAGTCTGCGAGCCATTTTTCTACAGCTACCAGGTGTTCTTTTAAATGGGCTGCTGCTGTTTTTGGGCATTTCGAGCGGCTGATAATGGCAGTGTCGTCAGCGAAGGTTGAGATGAGGGTCTGGCGGCTTGTTGGAATGTCTGCCGTGTAAAGGATGATGATTGGTCCAAGCACACTTCCTTGGGGTACTCCAGCTTCGATGTTACGGATTGTTGAAGTAAAGGTTTTACATCTCACGGTGAAAACTCTGTTTCTGAGGTATGACTCAAGCAACTTGTGGGTGTTTTCCGGTAGAAGCGTTATAATTTTGTATACCAGGCCGTCGATCCAGACGCAATCAAGTGCTTGTGATACGTCCAGAAATAAGGCACTGCAATATTGCTTGTGCTCGAAAGCCGTGCGAATTTCAGATGTTAAGCGGTTTAGGTGTTCGGTAGCTCCATGCTTTTCCCTAAATCCGAATTGGTGCAGAGGGATCGTTCTCTTGGTTTATATATTCGTGTGGAATATATAGCCGTTGATATGGGAGTAGTTTTTATTAGTTAGATGGGTTTCAGAAAGTGGCATGATATCGATATTGTGGCTGTTTAGGAACTGTAGGAGTTCGTTTTTGTGCCGGGAAACACCATTTGCGTTCCAGAAGCATATTCTTAAGGAGTCCATTTATACAGACTTTTGTTTGATCCGCAGTTCCATTAGAAGGCTCTGGTTTCGCTGTAGTTCTTGAAGGGAACTTTGAATCGTCATCATGACGTTTGCAAGAGTAGCAAGTGTAGATTCTAGACCGCTAAGTGTTTGTGGGGGAAGAGTTTGGTTTTGCTGCGTAGAAGGTTGAGTTGTTGTTCGGCCATTTGGGCTTAAGAGCGGAAAATCATTTAGGTTTGGTATGCGTGGCTGTGGAAGCAATGTTGAAGGCTGGGCGGTAGATGTTTGTGAGATTCCAGGGTAGCGGAGTGCGTTGGCAAAGGAGACACCAGGAGTGGTTGTTGATGGGGTGAAGATGTTTGGTTGGGCAGAGTGTTGAGCGGCGAATGGATTACTGCGTCTCTGATTTAGGCGGCTCTTGAGTTCTCTGTAGACAGGACATCCCCGGTAGTTGGCAGTATGATTTCCCCCACAGTTACTGCAACACAACCTAAGGTTTTCTGTACTTTTGGAAAATTTGAGTTTACGATTTTTTGTGGACTAAGCTTTCTTTTTATTTGTACATACCGATCGATCCCCGTCTGTACGAGAGTATTATTCGTAAGAGGGTCAGTAGGGTTAAGTTTTACTTGTGGTGTTGAGATAGGCCACTGGGTAGCCGCAGACGTTAAAGTTGTTGCTGTCGTTGACGTTGCTGTAGTAAGTGAGGGTACAGTGCTGGTAAGCGCACAAGCCGAAGTAGTCGGTGCATCGATAAGAGAGAGGTGACGGGCACTGTGAACTCAACGACTGAGTAACGGCAGCGCTGCTTAAGCATAAAATCGCTGGTGACAGTGAGCGGTCAAAGACTTTGATTTTGTTGTTGCCTCCAATGAGTCATTTAAAATGTAAGCATTTTATGCGCGTTCACCATGCAGTCCCGTAACCGTCGTTTCTTGAGAGATTTTTAACACTCAGCCAGGCTTTACGACTTACAGGCTACATCATGCGCTTCAAGGACAACGCGTCTGGAAAGGTAGAAATACGTCTTATGCCCGTAAATATTGAAGAGCTCGACTACGCTTTATTAGCCGTCGAGCGGATCGTACAGCGCGAATCGTTCGCAACTTTCTTGTCTGGAGTAAGGAACTTCAAACGGTTGCCCTCGCATTTGGAGGCGGTGACAGGTTTCATCACGGAGCAAATTTTACTGGCTCTAGACAGGTTCACCGGGCGACTAGGAATGGTTCAGCACCTTTACAGTGACAACGGTAGCAACTTTGTTGGTGCAGATGATGTAATAAAGACGGTGTACTGTCAGCTTCAAGCGGATAACGAGAAGCTCATCGCCCACAAGCTTGCATCGCAGCGCACAATGTGGCACTTCAATCCTCCTCTATCACTTAACTTTGGTGGGCTTTGGGAGGCCAATCAGTTAAACACCATCTAAAGTGAGTCATTGCAGATCAACGGCTTACCTCATAAGAAATTTTGGCCTCAATTTTGTAAACAGAACTTTACCAATAACACTTCGGTGGCTCCAGGCAGATCCGTAACAAGACAGGCAAAACGTATGCGATCTTATTGGAAATCAGTGAAATCAATTCGATTTAAAGGTAATGATAAGCGTTCCTATGCTGAGGTCCGACTTTTAGATAGGATAGTTATAGGTCTTTTGGATACAGGGGCAGCAATTAGTGTGACTGGAGGAAATTTGGCAAAGCAAATAATCCAAAGCAATCATCCTTCCAAACCAGTAGCTTTAGCGGCTTTTACAGCTGATGGTAAGAGACAAGAAGTCGTTGGACGTTTTCGTACTCAGGTTCAATATAAGGATGTCGTCAAAGACTTGGATCTAAACATAATACCGTCGGTTAGCCAAGACCTCTACCTAGGGATTGACTTTTGGTCCAATTTTGATCTGCTACCTCCCACAATGCAAATTAGCGAAATTGAGTCAGATTCACACGAGCTATCTGTCGAACAAAATAAGGTTTTGGAGAAAGTAGTTGCAAAGTTTCCATCATTTGCTGTGTCTGGACTGGGAAAAACCACGCTTACTTCGCATTCCATAGATACTGGAGATGCCAAACCAGTTAAACAACGACATTTCCCGGTTCTCCAGCCATTGAAAAGCTGTTGTATGCTGAGATAGAGCGAATGCTTAAGCTCGGAGTTATTGAGGAATCGGATAGTCCTTGGTCGTCTCCTGTGGTATTAGTGCAGAAACCAGGAAAAGTGAGGCTCTGCCTTGATAGCAGAAAAGTTAACCTATCCACTAGGAAAGACGCATATCCACTTCCTCAGATTGACGGCATACCAGGTAGACTTCCCAAAGCAGTATATATTTCAAGTTTGGATTTAAAATATGCATATTGGCAGATTCCTTTGGAGCCCAGTTCTCGCGAGAAGACTGCTTTTACTATTCCTGGAAGGCCACTCTACCAGTACAAAGTGATGCCGTTCGGGTTGACAAATGCGTCCCAAACAATGACCCGTCTCATAGACAAAGTAATTCCAGCATCAATGAGAAATGAGGTATTTGTGTATCTGGATGACCTGTTGGTGGTATTTAATACCTTTGAAGCTCACATGAGGGTTTAAAGTTTAGTTGCTGACCAAATTCGTGCTGCTGGTCTGACGATCAATGTTGGGAAAAGAAAATTTTGCATGAAATCTGTTAAGTATTTGGGCCACATTGTTGGGGAAGGCGTTATTCGCACAGACCCGGAAAAGATTTCGGCTATGAAGGATTTTTCTTTGACAAAGTCGTTAAAAGCAATTCGGAGTTTTCTTGGCATGGTGGGTTGGTACAGAAAATTTATTAAGAATTTTGCTTCGGTAGCAGCTCCACTTACAGATCTACTAAAGCCGGAAAAAATTTGTAATGACTCCTGAAGGCAAAGAATCTTTCGAAGCGTTAAAAGATATGCTTTGCTCGGCGCCCGTGCTTCGAAGCCCTGATTTTTCTAAACCTTTCTTTGTAAAGTGTGATGCAAGTAAATCTGGTGTCGGTGGTGTCCTTGTTCAGAAAACAGACGAAGGTGATGAATATCCTATCGCGTTCGTTCCTAAAAAGTTCAATAAGGCCCAGAAAAATTACTCCGTGACCGAACAAGAATGTTTGGGGGCAATAATTTGCTCAAAAAGATTCGGGCGTACATTGAAGGTCATGACTTTACCGTTATCACTGATCATGCGTCTCTGAAATAGCTTATGTCCCAGACAGATTTGCATAGTCGTCTAGCGCGTTGGGCATTGAAGCTGCAAGGTTTTAACTTCAAAATTGAGCATCGAAGTGGTAGGCTTAATGTTGTTCCCGATGCATTATCGCGGGTGAATGAGGAGGAAGTGGCAGCAATAGATACTAGCCATGGGTTGTTGGTAGATTTGCAGTCTTCAGCGTTTAAGGCTGATGAATATATTGAACTGCAGGAGAAAATTGGTGCAAACAGCGACAAGTTTCCCGATTTAAAGGTTGCTGATGACTTATTGTATCGCAGGACGGATCATGCACGATACCTTTGCATGGCGTGGAAGTTGTGGATTTTAAACGAATTGCTGCCTGAAATTTTTAAAAAGGCTCATGACGATCCACTTGCGTCTCATGGAGGAGTGCACAAGACCCTAGAACGTATTCGCAGATATTATTTCTGGCCAGGATTGGTGGATGTAAAAGATGTAAAAGAATATAATGTAAAAGAATACTTAAGTAATTGTGAAATCTGCAGAATGACATAGGCACCAAATAGGGTACAACGGCCACCGATAGGAATTGCACCTGTGTCGCAGAGATTCTTTCAGCGTCTTTATATAGACTTTCTCGGCCCGTATCCTCGATCGCGTTCAGGAAATGTGGGTATATTTATAGTCTTTGACCACTTTTCGAAGTTTGTCTTTGTGAAAGTGGCCAGGAAAATGACCGCGGACGTAATTGTTAAATACTTGCAACAGGAGTTTTTCCACACTTTTGGGGTGCCTGAAACAATTATATCAGACAACGGCTCCCAATTTAAGTCTAAGCCATTTCAAAAGCTACTAAGCCAATACAAAATTGCCCATAGCTTGACTGCCGCTTATGCTCCACAGGCAAATGCATCCGAGCGAGTGGATCGGTCAGTCGTAGCTGCAATACGGTCATATATCCGAAAAGACCAGAAAGATTGGGATGAGTATCTCAGTAGCATCTGTTGTGCGTTGCGTTCGACTATACATTCGGGAATTGGCGCAACACCCTACTACATGGTTTTTCGCCAGCATTTTATTTCATCGGGTTCGACCTACAAACTGTTAGGGGCTCTCGTGATGCTGGAAGTTAAAACTGCCAGATTCACGCAGGAGGATTCGTTGGAATTGGTGCGGTCTAAGGCTCGAGAGGTAATGCAAAAACAGAATGAAAAGAACGAACGACAGTATAACTTAAGGTCTCGAGAGGTAGTGTACCAGGAAGGTCAAGAAGTCTATCGTAAAATCTTTAGACAGAGCAATTTTCCGGGAGGCTGTAGAGTGAAATTGGGTCCGTTATATCTTAATGCTCGAGTTCAGAAAAAGCTGGGAAATTAATGTTTTGAATTAGAAGATTGGCAAGGTCGATTTTTGGGGCGTTTTCATGCCAAGGACTTGAAGCAGTAAATAGGCTGAGCTACCAGCTTTATTGAGATCTGTATTGGGATGTCAAACCCCATTCAAGATCTTGTTGGGGGATTTTGTACCGCTGGTAGAACGTAAAATAAGTCGGAGTTAGCTCCATTTGTGGGCTGGTTGCCGAACTGCTTTGGGGGCAAGAGAAAGCCAATAGGTTACAGGGCGAAATGTCAGTTGCACTTTTGTTGAGTGCGGTTTTCTTTTCGGCTGTTAAGGGGCTTGGCGCCATTGGCGAGCGGCATTAGCGTTCTTTTCCATTCGAACCTCCAAGTGATCAAGTCGCAAGAATCAGTTTGAAAAGTTTAAACATATAGACTTGGGCCTAGCTGATACAGAAGCAAAGCCGGAAAATTTCGAAGGAAGAGTTAGGGAACAAGTCCCGAAGCGGAAAAAGCATTAGTATTTGCGGCCGAACCTAGAAATTAGGGTAAGTGCATTTAAAAAACAAGAGAGAACGCTATAGTCGAGTGCCTCGACTATTAGATACCCGTTACTCAGCTAAACAACTTAATATAAATATGCCTTTCTGTATGTTTTTCGCCGCTCGAATTAGCTCCCGATTTTTATGTTAAAATCGGTACCCAGGAAACACCTCCAATTTGGCTAACTTGATTTGAAAGCCATCGCATTTTCCTTTAATAGAAATCCTTATCGAGAATTAACGTTGACTCTGTTGAGCACCTTGGCCAGCTGTTCCAAAGTCATCCGTTAGATGGCGCCATGAAAGGCGGAAATGTAGGCGCTAGCCAGGCTTAAGCGTTTAATAGGTTTTTGGGCGTTAGAGTGGGCGTGGCAAACTTTTATTAGGCCAATCGATAGGTATTGACGAAACAAATACATATAAATTAAAATTTTCATAATAGCATCAAAACTGTGGCCACAGCTTGTGGCTTATGGGCGTCAGAGGGGGCGTGGCACCATTTTGAAACAAACTTGCGCTGCGTAGGAACTCCTAAAATCTACATGCAAAATGCCAATCTTCTAGCTTTTATAGTTTCCGAGATCTCAGCGTTCATACGGACGGACAGACAGACAGACAGACGGACAGACAGACGGACAGACGGACATGGCTAGATCGACTCGGCTAGTGATCCTAAACAAGAATATATATACTTTATAGGGTCGGAAACGCTTCCTTCTACCTGTTACATACTTTTGCACGAATACAATATACCCTTTTACTCTACGAGTAACGGGTATAAAAAAAAAAAGGTTGTTCCATCAGCAGAATATTGTATGGCTTTTAGGGGCTCGGCAATCAAAAAGTCGGCCACGAAGCGAAGAAGCAAGTAAATCTCCAGCAGCTGAGCGGACACCTAAAAGTTCTTATCGGAGTAACTCGGCAGTGAGGGCATCAGTGGCTACGCGGACGTCGCGGAAAGCGATCGACGGATCGACAGGAGAAATCCCCAAAAGTTTGACCCCCCAATATTGTTTTCTTTGTTACCAAAAAAACCCTTGCTCAGAAGTGCCCGTAAAAGACAAAAAAAAATGATTGTCTAAAAAAAAAAAGAGTGAGGAAAGAGAAGAGAAGTGAAAGGTGAAAAAGGAAGAAAAATCTAACCTCACCAAGTGAGAAGAAAAAAAAAACTACAAAAAAAAGAATAAACAAAAAAATGTCGGAATTTTCGGCCATTAAAAAAATATATTAGGTTCTTAAGTTAATTATAAGTAATTTATTTGAAATGATTTTAAAGTATATTTAAAGTCGTATCTGATGTGTTTATTTGTGAGTTTTAAAATTTCTGCGGTCCCTCGGTGTGAAAAAGAAAGGGATGTGAAGAGAAATCCCAAAATAAATTATAATTTATTTGCTAGCCTACCCCATATAAAAAATAAAAAATTTAAAAAAAGAAGGAAATGTTTAATTAAAGTTACTTCAATGTGCCCATACCAAAAAAAAAAGATATTATATTCTCTCTTAGCAGCAATTTCTAGATTCCTCGATCAAAGCGCTTTCGTCGACGCATACTGCTAAAAATGGTGAGTGATATCATTTAAACCAAATATTATGCGGCTATATTTTCTTGAACAAAAAAATATATATATTTTAAAAAATGTGGTGTTAGTTGGCAGTTTGAATTTGCTTAGTCGCCAAATCGGCATTGTTTAACCTAAAAAAGTTCACGTTAAAAGCAAAAAAAAACAAGTGAGTACGCTATAGTCGAGTGCCTCTACTATTAGATACCCGTTACTCAGTTCAAATTATCAATTTGAATTCGGCGATCTCTTAGAGCTGGCAGTTTTACAGCACGAGCATCAGCACCAGCGCTTCTTAAGCGCAGACAGCTTTTGTCCTGCACCAACAGCTGTGTTTATGTTTATGTTTTTGAGTGCAATGCTTACATACATACACACATACGCCATTGTTTGACTCAGACCTCCAATTTGGCTAACTTGATTTAATTTGCATAGTTCTTGGGATATAGTTCGGTATTGACAAATGAAAACCATCCCAATTTCCTTTAATAAAAATCCTTATCGAGAATTAACGTTGACTCTGTTGAGCACCTTGGCCAGCTGTTCCAAAGTCATCCGGTAGATGGAGCTATTATATACGCCATGAAAGGCGGAAATGTAGGCGCTAGCCAGGTTTAAGCGTTTAATGGGTTTTTGGGCGTTAGAGTGGGCGTGGCAAACTTTTATTAGGCCAATCGATAGGTATTGACGAAACAAATACATATAAATTAAAATTTTCATAATAGCATCAAAACTGTGGCCACAGCTTGTGGCTTGTGGGCGTCAGAGGGGGCGTGGCACCATTTTGAAACAAACTTGCGCTGCGTAGGAACTCCTAAAATCTACATGCAAAATGCCAATAATCTAGCTTTTATAGTTTCCGAGATCTCAGCGTTCATACGGACGGACAGACAGACGGAGAGACGGACAGACGGACATGGCTAGATCGACTCGGCTAGTAATCCTGAACAAGAATATATACTTTATAGGGTCGGAAACGCTTCCTTTTACCTGTTACATACTTTTGCACGAATACAATATACCCTTTTACTCTACGAGTAACGGGTATAATAAAGTTTGATTTAGACCCGAGTACAGAGGTTTTTTTAAAGCAGAACAAAAACACTCAAGTTGCGATGAGAGGCATTCTCTGAGTTTTATTGTTTTTGTTGATATGCAATTGAGTGCAAATAAAATTCGTAAAATCTGAAGTATAATTAATTTAAAAGTTAATCAATTAAAATATTTATACATGCTACACATATTAAAACCCAATTAATTTACCCATTTATTACCTACCCTACTTTTATAAGTAATTTAGGAAAATTATTATATTTATTGTACGTGTCTATATTTTTATACCCGTTACTCGTAGAGTAAAAGGGTATATTGTATTCGTGCAAAAGTATGTAACAGGTAAAAGGAAGCGTTTCTGACCCTATAAAGTATATATATTCTTGTTCAGGATTACTAGCCAAGTCGATCTAGCCATGTCCGTCTGTCCGTCTGTCCGTCTCTCCGTCTGTCTGTCCGTCCGTATGAACGCTGAGATCTCGGAAACTATAAAAGCTAGAAGATTGGCATTTTGCATGTAGATTTTAGGAGTTCCTACGCAGCGCAAGTTTGTTTCAAAATGGTGCCACGCCCCCTCTGACGCCCACAAGCCACAAGCTGTGGCCACAGTTTTGATGCTATTATGAAAATTTTAATTTATATGTAGGAATGTATATGTATATGTATATGTATAAGGAAGCGTTTCTGACCCTATAAAGTATATATTCTTGTTCAGGATTACTAGCCAAGTCGATCTAGCCATGTCCGTCTGTCCGTCTCTCCGTCTGTCTGTCCGTCCGTATGAACGCTGAGATCTCGGAAACTATAAAAGCTAGAAGATTGACATTTTGCATGTAGATTTTAGGAGTTCCTACGCAGCGCAAGTTTGTTTCAAAATGGTGCCACGCCCCCTCTGACGCCCACAAGCCACAAGCTGTGGCCACAGTTTTGATGCTATTATGAAAATTTTAATTTATATGTATTTGTTTCGTCAATACCTATCGATTGGCCTAATAAAAGTTTGCCACGCCCACTCTAACGCCCAAAAACCCATTAAACGCTTAAACCTGGCTAGCGCCTACATTTCCGGCTTTCATGGCGTATACAATAGCTCCATCTACCGGATGACTTTGGAACAGCTGGCCAAGGTGCTCAACAGAGTCAACGTTAATTCTCGATAAGGATTTTTATTAAAGGAAATTGGGATGGTTTTCATTTGTCAATACCGAACTATATCCCAAGAACTATGCAAATCAAATCAAGTTAGCCAAATTGGAGGTCTGAGTCAAACAATGGCGTATGTGTGTATGTATGTAAGCATTGCACTCAAAAACATAAACATGAACACAGCTGTTGGTGCAGGACAAAAGCTGCATGCGCTAGAGAAGCGCTCGTGCTGATGCTCGTGCTGTAAACTTGCCAGCTCTAAGAGATCGCCGAATTCAAATTGATAATTTGAACTGAGTAACGGGTATCTAATAGTAGAGGCACTCGACTATAGCGTTCTCACTTGTTTTAACTTTGAACCATGATCATTTCATTTTGCATATACTCCCTATATGCTATATTATTTTTTTCCGAATTTTAATTTGTTAGTTAATAAATAAAATGTTTATAATTTGGTAATTGTGTGTGTTTGAATAGTTCATAGTTAGTTAATCAAGTAGGCCTTGAAGAGTTAGAGTAGGAATCCACCCCATTAGCTGACGAGCCGAAGCCGTGGAACATTTTGGGTGCACTCCAACTTTATCAGTAACACCGAGCCTTAATTTTGTTTATAGATGCCCGTTACAGCAGAGTCTGTACGGTCTAACAAAATTTGCACTTTGAAATACACTTGTAAATACACTTTTTGTGTTTGTCTTTGCCTGGGAACCTCTCTTTAAATGACCCCTCGTCACCTAATACAAAAGGACACAACTGAACATGGTGGCCCATGAGGGGAATCTGCAAAGCAAATAGAATGCCGTTAAATAAATTCCTTTAAATCGCGGCTGCGCCAGATAGACACGCCGACTCAAAGAAGACATCGATACATAAGCGCAACAACGGCAACCTGGACTTTGCAAAGCACCCTTATCTCTTCCCTTCCTCTATGTGGTGTGATTCAGGTATGCAAACTGAGTGAGTTACCAAGTTGTGTGCGAGACAAGAATTACAGATTTATCTATTATATAATTATTTAGGGTGGTGAGTTGCGCAGGCCTTAGACGTACACTTGGCAACATGAAACCAGAGTCGGATTTGGACAAGTTGGTGGATCTGCAATTATATCGTCACCAAGCTATTAGGTCTCTGTTACCGAGTTTTAGGGAAGATTTGCAGGCGATGGAGACGCACTCGGTGATCATTAATTTAGTAATTCAAGAAACGCCACGAAGAATTTCCAATCAGAATTTGAGGAGCGCTATACAGACGCTTATTGCGCTCTCTCCGAAGACTTCGACAGGGTTGGACCAGAAAATACTACGCCAACAGCAGCCGCCAGGAATGCCGACCCGAAGAAGCGAGTAAACATGCCGCAAATGTCGGTGACTAAATTTTCCGGTACGTGTGTGGAGTGGCCAGGCTACTCCGTCGCGTTCACAAGTCAAAACCATAATAACAACAATCTGAGCAATGTCCAATGATTGCACTTTCTCAAAGAGTCGTTGCCCATCAGTCGTGATAATGACATTCGTCAGCAGCTCACAAATGAAAACAAGAGAACGCTATAGTCGAGTGCCTCGACTATTAGATACCCGTTACTCATCTAAACAACTTAATATAAATATGCCTTCTTGTATGTTTTTCGCCGCTCGAATTAGCTCCCGATTTTTATGTTAACACCACGTGGAGGCCGTTGATTTGCAACGGGGTCTTTCAAACCAAAATAAAATTTGGGGACCTACGATTCGTTTGTAATCTCCATGTTCCCCAAAATTTTGTATATCCGTAACATACGGAAGGCATACTTGTGTACTTACTACTAGTACTACTAATACTTATTTGACCTTACTAATTAGGTTTTTTTTTGGGTTTTTTTTTGTAATAAATAAAAATTTAGTTTAATTTAAGTATATACCGTAACATACGGAAGGCATAATTATGTACTTACTACTAATACTATTAATACTTATTTGACCTACTAATTAGTTTTTTTTGGGGTGTCTGCCTTTTTTTAATAAAAAAAAATTTAGTTTAATTTAAGTATATACATACTATAAACTATTTAATTTTTTTTAGGTTTTTTTGTTTTATTTAATTTACTATAAAATTAAATTTAGATACTATAAAAAAATTTAGCATGCAACTATTTATTTTTTTTTGTTTTTTGATTTTTTGTTTAATTTAAATATATTACATATATATAAACATATACTATTTAATTTTTTGGGTTTTTGTTTTTTTATTAATTTAAATATATACATACTATAAAAAAATTGTGCATGCAACGATTTAATTTTTTTGGGTTTTTTGTTTAATTTAAATATATACATACTATAGATATAATATATACAAATATCCCTACCTATTCAGCCTCCCTAACGCTAACTAATATACCACTGTGGTAGCTATATGTAGTCTCAAATGTGCGCGCAGTGGCCCTATTATCAAAAATATTTGAAAACGCCCAATCAATATGCGTATTGCAATTGGTTGTCGACGAGTTCAAATCTACCAACGAACTAAACCCTTTTACATCTGCTAAAAAATCGAAAACTCTCCTACAGCAGCCAGAGATGGAGTGAAGGCATAAATTGAAATCTCCTAACACTAAACTATTACTATTTAAAAATGTGTGCCGCTGAAATAACTCCTTAAACTCTGTTTCAAACTTTAACAACGGATAGGTCGGACTTTTATAAATAACTACAATCCCTAAAGACCGGTACCTAAAGATGGCAAACTCGAACACTGGAGAGGCTAAATTTGAGGAATTAGCCAGAAAGCGACCACTTGAACAAAGACTGACATTCTCAAAGAGTTCGTTTCGAACGAATACGAGAATGCCTCTTTTTGGTCGAGCTCCGTTAGCTACTGACTGGCAATCTAGTCGCACTGCTGTGGCGAAGCCAGGAATGTCGTATGCTTCATTTGAGTATGTGGAAGCCTCAACGAAGGTCCAATAATATAGAGACCTGCTGCACTTGTGGCTCTGCTACAGGCTACGTACAGCGCAGCTCTCTGCATGCTAGGACTAGTGTGAACCACCACTTTGCTGTACGTAGCGCCTTGACTTTTGTGAATAGTTATTGCTTCTGCAGGTACCACTGGAAACTGCTTTCGGTCAATGGTTGTGGCCTGGTTAGAATTAATCTGAAAGCTTTTTATGATCTTAACTACTGGGGTGCATGAAGCCTCTTGGCGATGACTGCACTTTGATCGTGCAGCTAATCCTATACTGTCATCTAAAAATTGAATCCAAAGAATGTTTGGAGAGTTGGACGTGTTGAAACCTATCTCCCTAAGGACACCAGTGGCTCCGTTTACGAGACCATCTGATGTGTCTACATTGACCGTCATCATGTATTTAGCAGTGGTTTTTAAAATGAGCGAGGTACACAAACCTTGTGTCTCAGATGTTTTTAATGCCCTAGCTTGTTCCAGACATCTGTTCCCCTGCTCTGAGCTAATATGTGCGGATTTTACAGAGTCAATGGCTTCCGAAATGAACTGATCAGTGGGAATCGAGTTGAGCTTCTCCCTATTGTATCGGTCTGTGTCCTGATTGCTTGAAAAAGGTGAATGGCGTCATTTGGAATCTGACTTTCTACGGAAGAGCGGCCTCTAAGTAGGACAATATCTTCAGACGACATTTGGCCGGACGCCATGTTGTTGAGTGCTATTGCAAACGGCTGGTCATCTCGCTGTCGCATTATCTCTGTGAGCTCGAAAAACCTAAAAGGACTCCAGAGGTGGGATCCAAATATAGCGCTGTATGGATCATGCGACGGCGGCTCCAAAATCCAACGATCACAAACTGGCCGCAATTGCCTAAGATCGCCGAACACGATGACCGAAATGCCTCCGAAGGGAGTATCAACGTTGGAGAAAATTTGCTTAAGGCGAGAGTCCAGATGGGAAAACATGGTTGCGCCGACCATAGAAATTTCGTCTATTATAAGAACTTTAAGATCAATAAATCTTGAACGCAGGGTATTTAACAGATCAGGGCTTAAACTCCTAAATGCAGACCCAGCCTGATTTACAGGGAGAGAGAACATGGAATGGAGAGTGGAGCCTCCGATTCCAAAAGCAGCTTTGCCTGTGGGAGCACACAGCAGTATTTTAACAGAAGTTGGGTCGCATCCTACTCTACCATTATACTCCTTGGAAAGGGACTGGAATAAGGTGGATATAAATCTACTCTTGCCGACACCTGCTCCGCCTCCTACGAACTCATGGAAACTAGCATCTCTCCTTGCATTGTGCAAGACATGCGTAAGGAAAGTTTTTTGCTTTAAATTAAGAGACCTAACTAAGGAGGCTAAATTTTCAGGGGAAATAATTGGGGGGAGCTTTATTATGCGGATATTGCTATCCGGATCTACTTCCTGAACACGGTCGTCAAAGTTTAAAACATTTATTTGAGAAGATATTTCTGGAAAAGCTAAGGCCCTAAACTCCTCATTAACTGCGGCCTCCTCATCTACATTTTCCTCGCTACTTTCCTCAGCCTCCATGGCCCTTCTGAGCGCGTCTTCTAAGCTGTCTATGGCATTATACCTATCAAAGTTGGCTTTAATAGCCTCCTCGTGCTCATGATAAAACTCCTCACAATTTCTCTGAAACAATTCTACCTGTTCATCTCTCCATGGAGAATATAGCATAACTAATGCTCTAAAATAGTTGGGCCTATCAGAATTAATATTAAAGAGGCTATACCTAAGGATACTCGGCTGGTTTCTTTCCCTAATAAATCCACTACCACCGCGAAGTGCGAAAAAACTGTTTCTAAGACTTCATTTTCTTCTTCAGCCTCATTGTTACTATTTTCCCCTTGGCGAGCTCTACCACGGGTTTTAGAATACTCGTAATTTGCAGCAAAATCGGCTAAACTCAGGCCGTCATGGGAATCTGGTCTTTGTTCGTATCTGTCCAGCAAACCTTTCTGAAAGATGTCAGTGGAATCCTGAGGCATATTTTGCAGGACGCTTGTAGGTCTAAGCATACGAACTCGTTGTTCTGGAGGGAAGGTGTTTATAAACACGCATTTATTGCTTGTTTCTGACAACGCCAATCCCATACAACAATATACGGCCTCCTGAGCAGAGATCTCAGTGCCCGAAATAAACTTGTGACCGAGATACTGTAGCTTTTGACGAATGCTTGAGTTGCCTCTTCGAATGTCATTAGCTGCTTCGCGCATTAAGTTCGAAATACCCCTTTGGGACTTGTTAATGTAATTAATTATGTAGCTACAGCACGCAAAAGGGTCCAAAATTAACTGGATATCCATATTTGCCCTTTGCATTGAAAGAATGTGTTTATTATAGGCGTTAACTTGAATTTCTGCAAATGTTCTCTTCATAAAAATCTGTGTTTTTTTTCAAACTAGACCTAATAGCATTTATATAGTCCTCGTAACTGAGGCTCACCTCATCGTGAGAAAGAAAATTTTCGAATATGCTAAGATGGCTAATCAAATCCTCGGATTGATCGCCAAGTAAAAGACTGCGAATTCTCTGATAGTTTTCGTGATGAAGAGACAAATTGGGAGTTTCTTCGGGAAGTGGCTTCAATATTTCCGTGCGGAGCATTGGGGGGTATGGAATACCCCCCAAACGGAGTCGCGCACCTTTTTAAGGCACGAATGCCCGTGCTTATGCTTTTGGTATTCTATATACGGAGCCAAATCTGTGTTTGTAACATCCACAGTTACAAACTGATCAATGAAGGCTACTACACTAGCAATAGATTCTTCACTGTTGAAATCCACTTCCGGGGCGTTTTTCGGCCAAAACATGCCGTGAATGTGAGGGGAACCTCTCTGTTGAAACTCAACTCGACAATAATAGGTAGTAACAAAGTTACTTCCAAAGACTTCCCCCGGCTTCTTCATGAGCTTTAGAACTTCCCTATACCTATAATCGAAATACCTAGCACACGTCACTGGGTCAGTTTTGATCAACCGCGCCTTTTCTCTAAACTGTAAGTTCAAAGCTTCCTCCTCACTTGCGCTTGAGCAGTACTAGCAGCTCTGGCCACCTAGTTTCTGCGGCCGACAGAGTTACGAAGAAAGTTGGCAAACCAAATTGGCGAATCATAGCCATGACTTTCTTCTTCTCATCTTCCCAGTGAGCAGGAGACGTGCGAATGTCCTTAAGAATTCGATATCCGTCATCATGGGAATTAAGTTTCCCATGAAAGCTTCATCGAGTACATTGGCGGCAGTTATCGCGCTAGAAGCGCTCCGCTGACGTAGACAAGTTGAAATATTGTTTCGAATTTTCAACAATTCCAACTTCTTATAATTGAAGAACAACTTGTCAGTTCTACAACCTCTTCTATCTACGTTCCTAAGCTCTGATCTAACTATGGTTGTATAACTTTCCGAAGATGGTCTCTTGACGCCAGCATAAATGCTTGGGAACGCCAATTCTTCGGAGTCGACATCATGAATCACGTCGAGAGGCTTTTGGGCCTCACCTGGAGCCATTGTGATTCTCGGAATTCCTACATTGTGTGCCTGGTTATTCTCAAGCAGAGTTTCCTGTCCTCCAGGATTTAGCTCTTCGGCTTCTTCATTCTCTTCGGAATTTCCCGCCTCCAAGTTTACATCCTCCTGCTGGATGGCTACTTGTCCCTCTACAAAGGCTAAGTCCGCTTGAGAAGCTACGAATGGAACAGTTTCGGATGTGAAATCAGAGATCCACTGCTCGTTTACTGACACATTGTGCTTTCTGTAAAGCTCTGTACTAACTAAGTACCTGATGGCGTCAGCAATTTTGGAAGGCCTAATGGTCTCTGCCATGAAATCATGTCCGTACTCCATTCTTCGCTTGAGGTGGAGCTGTACAACCTCTGCCTCGTGGAAAGCTCGTGGAAGGGACGTCATGATGTTGCTAACCGGAATGGGGACATTTACAACAGCTCCTTTTATTGCACTCTGACGCTCATGATCTATCGACTTAATTATCATAAATGGAAGGCGAGGTGAAATCAGTCGCTCCTCCAAGGGAGTAAGCCTCCTCAAGGAATGAGGAATTTCTGGGAAGTCTAGGCCGTTGGAAATGGCACCTTTGGGCTTTCTTCCGGCTTTTATATTGCAATGGCATGTGCCACAGAACTTAAAGGATTCCCCAGTGAAAGCAAGCTGGCTTGCATTCTGGTAAATCTCTTCCTTAAACTCGCAATTTTCTTCCAAATAGGCTCTAGAAAGCGTTCGTATTTGCTTGGGGAACCACAATCCCTTGCAGCAGAAGCAAATCTGATCGGGGCCAAGTTTTACTAACCTATTGAATTTGGCTATGTGAGCATTCAATCCAATAGGTATATTTCTAGGAGTCCTATTTCCCTGGGATAAATCAAATCGAATCTCCTGACTTCGATTTGCGTTCCGTAGGTTTTCTGCATCTCTATTGCCACTGAGGCTTCTATACTGACTAACTCTCTGACTAATATTTCGAATGGCATCGATAGTTGCTTGTCGAGCAGCTATACGAGCACTTCGTCGAGCCAGGGTATTTCTCGCCTGCTCAACGGCCCTACGTTCCCTAAAACTCCTAGCCGTAGCTCTCCTAAACCTATCCTGCGCTCTTTCCAATAAGCGATCCTGAGTTGATCTTGCCTGCGCTCGTTGCAGGGTATTTGCTTCTTGCTCACCCGCACGATACGTAGCATCCAACCGCCTCAGAAACCGCCGACGAGCATCGGCTGCTTGTTCACCCGCACGAAAACCAGGATTCAAGCGCCTTTTCGAACGGTCAGCAGTATTTCGGACCTGCTCTGTAGTTCGGATTTGCCTAATTTGTCGCATTAAAGCGCGACGCCGAGTATCGGCTGCTTGCTGACTCGCACGCAGAACGGGATCCAAGCGCATTAACCGATGGTGTGCCGTATTACTAACTTGCTCGGTAGCTCGGACTTCTCTAACTTGTCGCCTTATAGCGCGACGCCGAGTATCGGCTGCTTGCTGACTCGCACGCAGATCGGGATCCAAGCGCATTAACCGATGGTGTGCCGTATTACTAACTTGCTCGGTATATCGGACTTCTCTAACTTGTCGCCTTATAGCGCGACGCCGAGTATCGGCTGCCTGCTGAATCGCACGGAAAGCGGGATCCAAGCGCCTTAACCGATGGTCAGCGGTATTACCAACTTGCTCGATAGCTCGGACTTCTCTTAATTGTCGCCTTATAGCGCGACGCCGAGTATTGGATGCTCGTTCATCCGCACGAAGAACGGGGTTCGAGCGAGTTTCCCTACGTCTTTCAGCATCTGCTTCTTGTTCACCCGCACGAAAAACGGGATCCAATCGCCTTAACCTGTAGCAGGGCCCTGAAGGGACTTTGAAACATGAACCAAAAAAAAAAAAAAATAAAATTCATGCGAAGAAATATAAATTAGTTAGTTTGAATGGCTGTTAAATTATTGCAGCCGTTGCAGCGGGCGTTCCGAGTAGCCAGATCGTAAGGATCTAGGTTTAGTGCCAGTTTTAACTAGGCATTGCCACCTGATCACGATCGCACCAACGTTGCCACTGCGTTAGCGTTACCAATACGGTAGCGTTGCCGACCACGTTAGTGTTGTCAACCACGTTAGCGTTGCCAGTTGGACCTATCGGTTGAACTCTGATTGGGATAAACGCAATCCTGAGCCAGGGCTGTGTTGAGTAGTTGGACTAAAATTTTAGGAACCACGTTCCTGGAGAATTTTTGCTGCATCCGAACAGATAAAAGCTCGAATTCCAATTGGGACGACCTTTTTACTTTGTGCGCATCCGAAACCGACAGTCCGGTCTGTGTCCGTTGGCACGGTAAAATATAACCTCTGTGCGGGAAGCTAATGTGAAAATTTAAATCAAATTAGTGCTGAGAACTTGGCTAGTAGTGCCACCGCGTCGAATTCCCCAGGCCAAGGGTATTTTCGGTGGTGTTTGCAGGAAGATGTTGTTTGCAGAGAAAAGTGAGTTATAAGGGGATTCAAAGTAAACCCGCGTGGTTAACCTAATTTTTCTACAGGGTCAAATTTTGGAAAAAAGTCGGATCACGGGATAGCTTCGTGTCCGGCTTAAGATCTCACGACTGCTGAAAGTGGCTGAGAATTCTGGGACTAAATCAGGCTTTCGAGGGGCAGGATCCGGAGGTATGTAAACGAGTGAATAGTGTGGATCGGCCAAACCTAACCGCAGTGCTTTTAGTAGGTTATGCCCCTAAGCATCGGGCAAGGGGAATGAAGTGAACTAATGTAGCTAGCTAATACAACGCTCCTAAACAAGTCGCCGGCGATAACCCATTGCTGCAGGAAAATATCGGAGGAAATTTAATCCCCAAGACCGTCGCCAACCTGCAGCCGTTATATATATCACCACGATGCTCGAGATCGAACCCTTCTCACATGGAAAATCCACACGTTTTTAAATATGGAGAGACTCTATGAAAATTTTATTTTTATTCCTCTTGCTCTTTTTATATAACCTGCCAAGACAAAATTTCTGAGTCCCTTTGAGGAGCAGCGTGTTCGTGTTACGCAAATAAAATAATTTTTTTTTGTAGATATAATTTTACTTTAGTGATAATCATTTCAAGAATCATTAATTTAAATTTGTTTGAAGTTTCTAAAATATGCTTATATAATATTTCCTGTTTATCTAACCTAAATTTTTCCAGTGTATGCATATGCGCGCTGTTAAGTCTAAAGCTCTGACCAAACAATAACAATGCTCTTTTTGCATTAAGTTGCATTCTACACAGCGTTTGGCCAATTACATTTTTTTATTTCTTTATGGTTTTCGAGTAGCAAACACAGCTCCCTATGCGACCTTTAAATATCTCTTTCAGCTTTCAGCCATCGGGAGATCGATCTTTCGTCGCTGGATCTGGATAAAATTTGTGAGTTATATTGCGCAAGCTTTACTTATATTTACCTGTCATATTTACATAATGAAAGAAGACATTTTTACATTGAATTTTAATGAGAATTTGCCAAGAGTTGTGAGAACGCAATTAAAACAGAAAATTAAAAAAGTATTTACAAAAAAAAAAAAAATAAATAAAAATAAAAAAAATAAATAAAAAAAAAATAATTTAGAAAGAAAGTGCACAAAACTTGGGTTAGATGAAGTGGAATTCAAAAAAATTAATTTTCATAAAAATAAGTCACCACGCTTGGAGTGTTCTAAAAAAAAAAAAAAATTATATTCTTATATTTATTTTGTTACAAATTTATCTACTTACTCTACCATATTATACCATATCCTTATATTCTTTAGAATTATTTTATAATGTTATACCCTAGATTTAGACTGAATATTAAATTGTGTTGAATTTGAATTATGAAAACAAACTAAACTAAACTATCTGAACTCAGCTGATGTCTACGCGGTGGTAGAATAAAAGGGATCATCAGCAAACGCTAGAGGAAGATGATCACAGGTTGGGAGGGCAAAGTGCGACCACATTTACATCAGTGGCTTCGCCGTGTTTACTTTCTCGCGCAGCTTCAATACTTTCTTCGCTATTCTTTTAACTCTTGAATATCTATCAAATTCTACCGGTTATTTCTTGCATTTTTTTTGTCGCTAGCACGCAAATTTTCTCGACTTAGTATTATTAATGTGTAACTAGCATGATCCGTCCGAAGCAAGACCTCCACCCCCAAAGCCGACGAGCAAGAGCCGGAACATAACGCGTGCCCCAGCAAGGACGGGTCCAAAGCATTCCAAACCTCGTTGCACGTTACAAACCGATGGTCAGCGGTATTAACAACCTGCTCTGTAGCTCTTTCATCGGTGTTTCTTCGCCTAATAAAGCGACGCCGAGTGTCGGCTGCTTGCTCTCCGACACGAAGAACGGGATCCAAGCGAATTTCCCTACGTCATGCAGTATCTGCTCCCTGCTCACTCGCACGAGTGTGCGGATTCAATCGTCTTGACCTACGAGACGCTGAATTTACACCCTGCTCTGAATTCCTGGCTACTGCATTTTCCCTTCTCCTACGCTGAGATTCAGAATTTTCTACCCTCTCCATCTCTGCATACTCTGGATTTTCCCTATTTGCCCTATTTCTCAACAATTGGTTCCTAGCCCGCTGAGATGCAGTGGGTCTATTCAAACGAGGCATTTTTAAAATTCTTAAATTTATATGACTACTACGAAGCTACTAATCAGCGTATATAAGCTGATTAGTTATATTCATAGAAATATAAGAATTAAGATTTAAAATAGCTAAATTCTTATATTCATATAATATAAATTTTATAACATATATAATATAAATTTTATAATATATATACATTTTATAATATATATATATTATATAAATAATAGAATTATAAGTGTAAGTCTTAAAAAAGACTTAGACTTATAGTACTATTGCTAAGATAAATACGTAAATGTGTAAAAATATAAGAATAAGCCTTAAAAAAGGCTGAATTTTTTTTATTTATATACAGAGGGCAGAGCGATTGAAAATTAATTACGTTAATAAGTTGCAAAAGTTAAATATATGAATAATAATAATCTAAGAGCAAGTCTTGAAAAAGACTTAATCTTATACTATTATTAACAAATCTACGTTAAAAGGGGCAGAGCGGCAAAAAATTAATTACGTTAAAAATTTGCAAAAATGCATAATAATAATGATAATAATAATAAATGAATAATAATAATTTAAGAGTAAGTCTTGAAAAAGACTTAATCTTACATATATTATTTTTAACAAAATCTACGTTAAAAGGGGTACTTAGCAGCGAGCGCAGCAACCAGTCCAGCAGCAAACAACGGCAGCGACGTCGGCAGCAAATCGACAGAGGCAGCAACAACTCGCGACCGCGTAACAATTTTAACAGTTACAAAAATGCAAGTAAAAATGGATAGTTTACGTTAAGGAAGATTTGTTTTAAGATAGCCAAATTGAGAAAAATCGCAATCGCAGACGAGAAGAGAGATCACATACGATGGTTAGTCGTAGACTAAAGCGAGAGCAGAATAGTTTGCAGCAATGCAAAGTTCATAACCGCCAATTTACTTGCACGGATTCCCGCCCTTTTTGCTAACGGCGAACCGTGCCTTCTAGAACTTTCCATTCTGACTAGCACATCTTCCGTCTCTCTCTATCGCAGGTGAATGCACTTGTGAGAAACGAATAGGAGCAAAAAGTGACAAAATGCGCGCCCCATTTCAAATGATTTAGATTTTGCATTAACATAATGTGAATTAGAGTGACCACAGGAAAAAAGGAAAAGGACAAAAAGTTCAAATTATCAATTGGAATTCGGTGATCTATTAGAGCTGGCAGCTTTTGTCCTGCACCAGCAGCTGTGTTTATGTTTATGTTTTTTAATTGCAATAAATTGACTCGAAATATTAAACATACATACTTATACTGGCTAAACACATACATTCTTAAATAGTATTATGTATATTAAAGTTTAAATGTTTGCACAACACGAGTAACGGGTATAGCGAATAGCTTTCTCTGAAAGGAGTTATCTTTGCCGGGCAATTGCAACTGTGTTCAATGTAAATATGCACATACATATGTATATGCTTACATATGTACATACACACATACGCCATTCTTTGACTCAGTCCTCCAATTTGGCTAACTTGATTTGATTTGCATAGTTCTTGGGATATAGTTCGGTATTGACAAATGAAAACCATCGCTATTTCCTTTAATAGAAATCTTTATCGAGAATTAACGTTGACTCTGTTGAGCACCTTGGCCAGCTATGCCAAAGTCATCCGTTAGATGGCGCTATTGTGCCATGAAAGGCGGAAATGTAGGCGCTAGCCAGGCTTAAGCGTTTAATGGGTTTTTGGGGTTTAGAGTGGGCGTGGCAAACTTATATTTAGCCTATCGATGGGTATTGACGAAACAAATACATATCAATTAAAATTTTTTAAATAGCATGAAAACTGTTGCCACAGCTTGTGGCTTGTGGGCGTCAGAGGGGGCGTGGCACCATTTTGAAACAAATTTGCGCTGCGTAGGAACTCCTAAAATCTACATGCAAAATGCCAATCTTCTAGCTTTTATAGTTTCCGAGATCTCAGCGTTCATACGGACAGACAGACGGACAGACGGACAAACGGACATGGCTAGATCGACTCGGATAGTGATCCTGAACAAGAATATATATACTTTATAGGGCCGGAAACGCTTCCTTCTACCTGTTACATGCTTTTGCACGAATACAATATACCCTTTTACTCTACGAGTAACGGGTATAATTATGCAGTGGCTTGGGAAATGATGATCAAAAAGTACAACAATTCACGCCTCGTTTTCTCATACCTTATGAACGCAATCTATGCGTTGCCCAGATTGGACAGCACCGACTCCTTGTGGTCGTTACTAAGCTTGGTCAATGTTTGCCTAGCTGCCTTCCATCGCGTTCAAGCCTTGGTCGGGGAATCGCTGCACTGGTTGGCGCATGGGCGAAGTTGCCCAAGGAGACCCACAGCGCTTGGGAGCACCACCAAGGAAGCTCTTCAACGGTTCCATCTTATAAGAATTTGGAATCATTTGTGAACGATCGGCTAGTCATAATGGACGCGATTGAGAATCGAAGCTCGTCGTACGACTCCAATGCTGGCCCAGGTTCAACAGACTCGACCAAACGCGTGCGAGTGCATGATGCACAGGAGCACTCAAAGCGTTCGAATAACCGTTGTTACCACCGTTCTTGGAGCTTGACTGTTACAAGCGCAAGGATATAGTCAGCAGGGCTAAATTATGCGTCAAATTCTTGAGTAAGTCTTATGCTTTATCTCGCTGCACCAGCAACCAGAGCTACCAGGTTTGCGTTCAGCGCCTCCATACGTTGCTACATTTCCCGGTTCCGGCGCAGAACCAGCCTTCGAACCACGCTCAATAGCTTCCTGCCCGGCCGCCGGCACTGCAGTTTGTGACGCCGGCATCCAGGGAAACAGTGTCTGCATACAACATTCAGTCCAGGTCGGATCAAAATCCAGACGCATCTTACAGATATCATGATTATAAAGGTTTTATTATTTTTCAAAGTATTCTCCAGCAAGACTTATACACTTTTGCATGCGCTCAAACCAATTGTCGAAGCACTTTGTCCACTCCGATTGAGACACCTCCAAAACATGGTTTTTGAACGATTTAACAGCATCTTCTGGCGTCGAAAATCGTTGACCACGCATTTTTCTCTTGATGTGTGGGTATAAAAAGAAGTCATTGGGTGCCAAGTCAGGGTTGTATATGGATGACCCATCAATTCGACATTTTGGCCGGTCAAAAAGGCGCTAGTTTGAGCTGATGTGTGAGAGCTCGCATTGTCATGGTGCAGAATGATCCGTCTCCTCTTGTTCGTTTTTCGAATTTCTCCGAAGATTTCAGGCAAACAAATTGTGGTGTACCACTCAGAATTGACCGTCCTACGTTGCTCAAGCGGAACAGTCGGCACATGACCTGTTTTACCGAAGAAACAGGCCACCATTTGCTTCGAAGTGCTTCTTCCACGAACAACTTTCGTTGGATTTGGCTCGTCTTCGAAGACCCACACGGTTGATTGCTGTTTTGTTTCGGGCTCAAAAGCATAGATCCATGATTCGTCACCTGTGACGATCTTACAAACTATTTTGAAACACCGCGATTGTATTTTTTCAAATTTTTTTTGCACCAATCCACACGAGCCTTTTTTTGAGCGATTGTCAAATTGTGCGGGATGCAACGAGAACAAATTTTTTTTACGACCAAGTGTTCATGCAATATCGATTGTAAGCTGGTGAAAGAAATGCCCAAGGAAATGCCTCTGTCTCACGGTATGTCACATGACGATCTAGCATTATCAGTTCATGCACGGCGTTAATGTTCTCTGGAACAACGACTGTTTATGGACGACCTTCAAGACCTTCGTATTCGAGCGAGCGTCGGCCACGATTGAATTCATTATACCAGTTTTTCACAGTGCTATAAGATGGTGCTCCATCGCTGCATGCCCTCTTGTCGTGTTAATTCACGTCGAAAGCCGTGAAAAAATATTGCGCGAAAATGTTCACGAGTTAATTCTATTTTCTGCCAAATTGATTTTTTTAGTCATTGTAAACAACACAAATTATGGCCGTACGTCAAAACGTTCTGAGCACGTTTCTGCAAAAACATGTCAAACTTCCAAATGAAAACGTCAGATGGCGCCAGGCAACACTTAGTATGGCCTAGGCCAGAAATATATACAGAAGCCCTTATTATTAATTCCAATTTTTCTTTAGATGTTGGTTCCGCATATGTTCTCAATTCCGTAACATCCTGCCTCCCCCGTCTCATCTTCTTGCCGAATCGATGCGATCACATTCAAGAGCTCCAGTTGGCAGATCCAAATAACTACCGATCGAAACGAGATGATCTCATCTTGGGAGTGGACCTGTTGGCACAAATCATGCTGCCAGCCAATAAGATTGAATTGCCCGACGAGTCAATACTATCTGGGTGAGCAGAAGGAGTTAGAAAATCTTCCGAACTACGTGGTCATCGAGTAACTTTGGACACGGAGTCATTGCGATTTTGTTAAGTCGAGTTGGTTCCTGATCGCTGTACGGAAACGGAGGACGATACGTGGTGCGAAACATTTTTCCAGGAAACGCATGCGCGTCGATCGACCGCTACTTAGTACGATTGGCCTTTAAAACATATTTAGATCCATCAATGGTAGTGGTGAGATCTTATCAAATGGCGCTGAATCGGTTTATGCAATTGGAAAGGTGTCTGTCGAACAATACGGTGCGGTGGAACAAATATGTGGATGAGATCGAGGAGTACTTTTCGCTTGAGCAAATAGGGCCTGCTTTGGGCAGTGAGGGCAGTCTACTGAAGCGCACAACTTCGAATATGCATGTAGCTTCATGCGTACGTCCGGGCCATGCGGACTTCAAGGAGGAACTCCATTCGACCAAACAAAGAATCGTATTCGATGCCTCTTCAAGAATTAGTAACGGGAGATCATTGAACGACATACTTTGTATCGGACTCACTTTGCAGAACGACATGTCATCGGTTATACTCAATTGACGAAAATATCGTTTTGTTTTCACGGCGGATATGCAGAAGATATATCGCTGTATAGATAATCACCAAGAAGATGCCCAGTATCAGCGGATTTTATGGCAGGAGGCGGAGCCATTAATGTTTATGCGTTATCGTCATTGACCTTTGGGACGGCTTCAGTGCCGTTCACAGCTATCAGAGTTATTCAACAGCTGGCAAAGGATGAGCACATTTCATTTCCTAAGGCCAAGGAGGTGGTGATGAATGAAATATATGTAGACGCCATTCATTATGGAGGACATACTATAGATGAGGATAAACGGATTCAGGTATCGGGTATAAAATCAGCGCGCATGGAATTGCGAAAGTGGGCCAGCCACTATTCGAGACTTTTGCTTTCGATTCCGACAGAGTACCATTGCACCCAGACCCTGTTAAGTTGGGACTCTACAGATCCTATAAGAGCTTTAGGAATGTATTGGCTCCCAAACAAGGACTGTTTTAAGCTCTTCAACTTGACATTCCAGTCAGCTCCATGAAGAGGATGATCTTATCCAGTGTAGCTGGTCAAACACCGCTGGGTCTGATTACACCGGTCATCATCTCTTGAAAGCTTATATTGAAGGATGATATCATGGCCAAGACAAGGCATGCAGATCGTACACAGATGGCACTCCTGCGAAGTCCTTAACTGTACCTCGAACAAAGTTAAGTGGAGAGGTATTGGCCATCAAATTGGTGAGGTGGCTAACTATGGCTAAGTGTCTGAGCTCCTTTCCGGTCCAGACTTTCTATTGGACGGATGCTACAATTGTGCTGCACTGGTTGGATGGAGACGTCAATAGGTCGAAGACCTTTGTCGCGAATAGAGTTGCTTTCGTTTTGGATCATTCCTCTCTAATTCAGTGGAGACACGTTGGCACTACCGAGAATCCAGCGGACTGCGGTACACGCGGTCTCAATCGGATCGAGCTAAAAGACTTCGAGCTGTGGTGACCAGCGCCAGAGTGGCTCGTACGCAATCAAGGCTATAGGTCATCGACAGAATTCGGTCAAATTGGCATTAACGACGCCGCATTTGAGGCAAAGGTGGCCAAAATGCGCGTTCACCATGTAGTCCCGTAACCGTCGTTTCTTGAGAGATTTTTAACACTCAGCCAGGCCTTACGACTCACAGGCTACATTATGAGCTTCGAGGACAACGCGTCCGGAAAGGTAGAAATACGTCTTATGCCCGTAAATATTGAAGAGCTCGACTACGCTTTATTAGCCGTCGAGCGGATCGTACAGCGCGAATCGTTCGCAACTTTCTTGTCTGGAGTAAGGAACTCCAAACGGTTGCCCTCGCATTTGGAGGCGGTGACAGGTTTCATCACGGAGCAATTTTTACTGGCTCTAGACAGGTTCACCGGGCGTCGAGGAAGGTTCAGCACAACAGTGACAACGGTAGCAACTTTGTTGGTGCAGATGATGTAATAAAGACGGTGTACGGTCAGCTTCAAGCGGATTACGAGAAGCTCATCGCCCACAAGCTTGCATCGCAGCGCACAACGTGGCACTTCAATCATCCTCTATCACTTAACTTTGGTGGGCTTTGGGAGGCCAATCAGTTAAACACCATCTAAAGAGAGTCATTGCAGATCGACGGCTTACCTACGAAGAGTTGTCCACGGTGCTCGTAAGCATAGAAGCGTGTCTCAACTCAAGGCCGCTTTGCCCTCTCACAGCTGACCCCGACGATGTAGAAGTGCTCACCCCAGCGCACTCCTCATCGGAGACTCAATGCTGGCGCCACCGAAATTTCAACCACAATCCAGATCCTTCGCAGAGCATTTCCTCATCCAGCAGACGATGATACGACATTTCTGGAAGGCATGAAGTCGTGACAGGTTAGCGCATCTTCAGGAAAGGCTAAAGTGGTGTCAGAAGACTGAAAGCTTTCAGCTTAACGACCTTGTCATTATCAAGGACAACCGTGGAGTTACACCCAGGGACGGACGCACTGGTCCGGGTGGTAACATTTAAAAGTAAGCAGGGTCAGCTGAAGCGATCCGTAGTAAAGCTCTGACCTCTGCCAACACGCACTCACTTGTATCACTCGATTTATAGACTGTAGCTTGCGCACACATCTTGCTCTCATCTCTCCATACTAGATACCGAGGAGACGCATCCGATCTAGCTTATCATCACCACAGCTTGGAGGACCAGGACAAGCAAGGATGCCTCGTGCTAGGTTTAGCATTGGCGGGATGGTTTGATTGTTTGTCCCGATAGTTTGAGAGCCACCCGATCAGCTGATCGTTCGCTCATTTGGACCTGTGTAGGGCGAGAGCATAGAAAAAGGGAACGTACGCCGCCAGCCTAACGAAATTTGCACTTTGTTATACACTTGTAAATCTGAAATCAAAATAATTATAACGTTTTGAATTTATCCTTTTGTGTCTGGCTTTGTCTTACAATGACCCCTCGTTGACCTTATACAAGGGGACACAACTGAACATAATATTTTAAAATATAATAGCAGTATATATTTATGTAAGCAAAAGTATTTAGTTTAGAGGCTATATAATTTTCATTTTAATTTCAGTGTTCAGTATTAAAATAAATAAATTCAATACTATATATAACTTCAATTTTTTTTTTTTTTTTTTTTTTTAAATATATGCTTTATTTATTGAATCTTTTCTATATGAGACTAACAATAAGTATATCAAATCTTAAGAATATAACTTAACTTACAGTCATGTAGACTGAATTTAGACTAACGGGCCCTAATATTTATTGCTGGGCTGGTAGATCATTACGATGCAGACGAGTTCTGTTCGAAACCCGTCTTAGGTTTCTTGCGAGATTATTTGGGTGCAGTGTAAGCTTGTTATGGTAGGCCGCTTTCTGCTTTGCTATTTCATCTTTGACCGGTGGTATGCCCAGATCCCTGTGGATGTTTTCGTTCCGAACATACCATGGTGCCCCAGTGATTGTTCGCAGGATTTTTGATTGTGAGCGCTGTATGATGTCAACGTTGCTGTTGCTCGCGTTCCCCCAGAGCTGGGAGCCGTAGGTCCAAATGGGCTTGAGGGTGGAGTTGTAGAGAAGAACTTTAAAGTCCAGACACAGGGGTGATCGAGAATTTATAATCCAGTGTATGCTGCTAGCTTTAAGTCTGAGATGTGCTTTCTTGCATTCAATGTGCCTCCGCCAGGTTAGGCGTCTGTCGAGGTGGACGCCGAGATATGTTACATCGCTGGCTTGGGGAATCTGCGTACCATTCAAAGTTAGCGGCGGGCACGATTGTCTGTTAAGGGTAAACGTTATATGTTTACACTTTGATTCATTAATTTTGATTCGCCAGTCTGATAGCCACTTTTCAACTACCACCAAATGATCAGCCAGTTGAGCTGTTGCTCTAGTTGGGCATCTTGAGCGGCTCAGGATTGCGGTGTCGTCAGCAAATGTGGACGTAGTCAGCCTCTCGTTCGTAGGGATGTCTGATGTGTATAGGATAAACAGGGTAGGGCCCAGGGCGCTACCTTGTGGGACTCCGGCTTCAATGTTATACTCGTTGGATGTCGTTGTATTACATCTAACCTCAAAGACTCTGTGGTAGAGGTACGACTTAAGTAACTTATGAGTGTTTTCTGGCAGTAATGTTATGATTTTATGCATAAGGCCTTCAAGCCACACTCGGTCGAATGCCTGAGAGACGTCGAGGAATATCGCACTACAATATTCCCAATGTTCGAAGGCTGTACGAATTTCTGAAGTTATCCGGTTGACTTGCTCGATGGTTCCGTGGCTTTCACGAAACCCGAATTGATGTGCCGGGATTAAGTTTTGTTCTCTTAAATATGGTGTAATGCGCGTGAGCAGGCATTTTTCCAGTAATTTGGACAGGCACGATAGTAAGCTTATTGGCCTGTACGATGAGGGAATTGTGTGGTCTTTGCCAGGCTTCGGTATCATTATAACCACGGACTTTTTCCATTTTTTGGGGTAGTAGCCAAGTTTTGCGATCCCGTTAGATAGCTTGCATATAACATCCACTGCGCAGTTTGGAAGTTCAATTATTATTTTTGGGGTTATTTGGTCGGCCCCTGGAGCCTTTTTCGGTTTTATTTGCTTCCTAATGACGTTAGCAATTTCAGGTGTTTGAAACAAAATCGGGTTAATTGCAATTTCAGAGCTAAACGGCGGTAGTTGAAGAGAGTTTGTGGCGGCGTTCGGCTGAAATACATTTCGTAGGTGTAAAGCAAATGTTAAATTTGGGTGAGCTCTCCACAAAGGATGCTTTGTACTGGTCGGCGACAGTTTCTCGATATACCGGCGCTGCGCAAGCTCCTCTTCTTGCTTGAGGGTTTTGGTGAGTCTGCGGGTGGCATCATTATAGAGTTGCTTCGAATGGGGCGATCTGCAGGATTGCCAAACGCGTCTTAGACGTCGTTTTTCCCGAACCAGTTGTTCGATTTGCAGAATAGTTTTGTATTGGTTGCTACGCACGATTGTCTCTTCTGGAGTTGAGATTTTGGCTGCTGCCACGAGTACTGACTCCAGGGCATCAGCACAGAAGTCGATGTCGTTCTCTATGTTTAACTGTGGTGTTAGTTTAATGTGGGAACTTACGTACTTTTTGTACTTTAGCCAGTTAGTTCTAGTCGAGGTCAGCCTGAAGGGGTGCTCGATTACTTTCGGGCTTTGAAGGAGAGTTATTAAAACAGGCGAGTGGTCCGATGATAAGTCCGAAAGCGATTTGGCGCTGACTAAATTTCTTGGGATGTTCTTGGTCACAGCGAAGTCAATTAAGTCAGGGAGTTTTCTGGGGTCAGCTGGCCAGTATGTGGGGCTGCCAGGGGAGACATAGTCGAGTTTGTTGCTCAAATTTATGATTGCTTTATACAGTTGTCTTCCTTTGGGCGTCACTAGTCTTGATCCCCAATGCGTGTGCTTGGCGTTGTAGTCTCCTTCTGCTATAAAGCGATCTCCGAGTGAATTGTAGAAGTCCAAGAATTGCTCTTCAGTTATTGTAAAACGCGGTGGGCAATAGACAGCGGCTATAGTGATACTGTCGTTGCCTGCTTGTAGTTTTATAGATGTAGCCTGCAAATAATTTGTTGCAAACCTCTGGTGAAAGTGGTGCTTAATGCGTTCCCTGATTAGGATTCCAGTTCCTCCGTGAGCCTTACCGTCCGGATGATCTGTACAGTATGAAGTATAACCTCTTATTTGGTAGTTGTATTTACTTGTGAGATGCGTTTCTGCCAGCAGCATTACATCTATTTGGTTTTCATTGAGGAATTGAGTTATTTCAAGTTTGTGCCGTGAAACGCAATTGGCATTCCACATGGATATTCGAAGACAAGACATCGATTATTTAGATTGTTGGGATGTGAGCAAATTTATTAAAATGTTTTGATTTTGCATAAGGTTTGTCATTGTTGTTTTCATGAAGGACATAAATTCCATCATACCCTGTTGTAAAGTCAGCATCATGGTTTCCATGCTGTTTGGTATTTGTCCTATTGCTTGCTGAGGTGTTGTTATAATTTGCTCAGAGCATTGAGCTTGTGGGAACCCCGTCTGATTGGCAAGTCCTGATTTTAGGGCACTGGCGTATGAAACTCCCCCATTTGTGTTGAGGGGCCCAAATGAAGATCTGGCTGCTTTCGCAAAGAAAACATTAGGTGTGGTTTGGGATTGCACGTACGCATTTCGTCCATTCTGGGAGCGTGCTTGTTTTGCTTGTTGAAATTGACTCTTCAGCTCTTTATAGACCGGGCAGCCTCTGTAGTTTGCGGTATGGTTATCTCCACAGTTAGCGCATTTCTTTGTCTTTGGGTCTTCTTTGCTTGCAGGGCAAGGTTCGGATTTGTGGAAGCCACCACAAGCTACGCAGACTGAACGAAGCCCGCAGTTGTTTCTGGTGTGTCCATACTCTTGGCAGTTTGTGCATTGCAGCGGGCCATTCCGCTTATGCGGTTCTTCAACAGTAATCCTTCTGTGCAACAGGTATTGCAGTTTATAGATCGGGTGCACTTCATTTTTCTTCAAGGCTCTGCTTTCAGGCTCCAGTTCGACCTTAAAGAGTGGTTGCGGCTTTTTATTTTTGTTGATAATATTAATAATATTTTTGGAGAAGAATCCTTTTTCTTTCAGTGCCTCTTTTACCTCATTGGTGGATACGTCGGGCTCTATGCCCTTTAGCACTACTTGCAAGCCCTTGCTACTCTTGAGCTGGTACGGGTAGTAGGGTTTCCTAGCCTCGTCTAGGTAATTTGTTACAGCTCTGAATTGATCTTCAGTTTTAGCTTGAAGCTTTGTTTCAAGAATATTCCCTTTAACAAGGGGAGTAACATAAAAGTTGTCATTCCCGACCAGCGCAACAATTTTCTTTACTAGGGTATTTGAGTTCTGTTCCCTTATGTAAATTGGTGGGGGCTTTGGTTTCTTTTGAACAGCCTGTCCAGATTCGGATTGATTATTATCAATTTCCGACAATAGGGCGAATCTGTTTTTACTAGATGCCCCTGGTTGTTCGCTGCCTTTATTAGGGCAATTTTGTTTTGGTTTATTTCCAACCATTTTATTTTGCGGGCTTAGCTTCCGTTTGATTTGGATGTAACGGTCCATGCCAGTCTGTATAGCCGGACCCACTTGTTGTTGTTTGATATTGTCGATATTGGCACTCGTACTTACACTTGGCTTTGTAGTTTTATTCGGCGCTGCAGAAGTTGCAAACGCATTCGAAATCGCGTTGTTGTTAACGGCGACCGTTGATGTTGTTGTTGCAGTGGCTGCGGTTGCAGAAATTAACGAGGTCGCAGTGCTCGTGGCTGGTGAGCTGTTAGTCGAAGCTGGGGGTGGGGCTCTACACTGCAAGCTCCATGAAGTGGGAGTTGGTGTGAGTAGGGCGGGAGAACAAGACCGTGCTCTCGCACTGTCAATGGTCAGTAGGGCTGAGTTGCTCTTTGAAGAAGTTCTTTCTACTTCTGTATCACGGGTTGAGAAATAAGAAATATAACTGTTTCTCTGGTCTACGGAGCTTCTACGCTCATTTTTTGAATCGCCGCTCATTGAGCTATCACTCGTGGCACTTCTTAGTTTTTATAATAACTATGCACTAGTTTGTTTACATAGCACTAATTATTATTTACTGTTTTTAGCAATAAGATTGCCTTTATTACACCACTCTAGTGTTTTTAGTTATTGTTTTTTCACTTTTGAGCGGTTTTTTTTCCGGAGCTCGCGAAAAACACGTCTGCACTCTCCGGCAATACGACGACAAAAAAAAAAAAAAAAAAAATAATAAAATAAAATAAAATAATAAATAATCAAATAATAATAGATTTAGTAATTGACAAATATATTTTAATCCAATTTTAACTGAATTATTTATTTTTTTTAAATATTAGTATTTGTTTAATTAAAATATTCTTATATTTATTTGTTTTTTATCAATGTTTAAGTTTTAGTTGAAATAATTTCTCCATGGTAATGTGGGAGTTAAAACTGTATGGTGTTTTAGCTTGTAGTTAGGAACATTGTTTCATTTTATTTTATTTTGTTTATTTTTCATTATTTTGTTTTCTTTTATTATATTTTATTTTTTTGTGGTTTTTCACTTTTTCCTATGTATTCGGTTTTACGATTTATAAGAGACTAAAACGAAAAAATGCTGCACGTAGGCAGAACAATAACTTAAAGATGAGAAAGAAAAAGAACGCACCGTTATTTTCGTGCAAAAACCAAAGAAGAATAAGATATACAGCGGGTCATATACTAATATTTTCAACACTCCTTCTCACGGCGGTATATCTTTAACTCTGTTCTTACTATTTAGATGTGGTTATTTTTCAGTTTAACCCTTAACCCTTATACATTTTAGGTGCTTATCTTTACTTAAATTCATAGTTAACACATCTGAAATCATATCTTCGGTTGGTACACATTCAATATCAATGCATTTCTTTTTATATAAATCTCGTATAAAGCGATATTGAATATCTATGTATTTACTTCTTGCATGAAAAGTAGCATTCT
Source organism: Drosophila fuyamai (assembly GCA_018153365.1). Classification (NCBI taxonomy): domain Eukaryota; kingdom Metazoa; phylum Arthropoda; class Insecta; order Diptera; family Drosophilidae; genus Drosophila; species Drosophila fuyamai. The sequence continues at coordinate 309,715 of JAECXW010000545.1, forward strand.
CAGCTAGACATTGAGCGCTCTGATTGTCACTGTAGTTCATCAATGGTGACACCGTCTTAAAACCTATTTCAGATATTATTTTCTGGACTTAAGCAGACTTCTTATCTGATGTTGAAAGCGCTACATACTCTTCCTTCGTGCTACTGAGTGCTATGATGATCTGTTTCTTTGACTTCCACGAAAATGCTGCTCCAGCCATGATGAATGCCCAACCGCTGAATGATTTGCGGTCAATGCTGTCTCCTGGTCAATCTGGATCGACATAGCAGTGAACAGGCATACCAGATCGATCATAATGCAACTGCAAGCCCGAAGTTCCTTTTGGGTAGCGAAGGACTCTCTTAGCAGACTTCTAATGTTCCTTATGGGGGTCACTGCACCTCTGTGCCAACTTTGCCACGGAATGTTCAATGTCTGGTCTTGTGGTCATGGCTAAGTACAGCAATGATCCAATAAGTGATTGATACTGCTTTTGGTTAGCTCTTGGGCAGTACACAGTCAGTATGGTGTCTTTTTCTACAGATGGGGTAAATTTTGCATAACCAGTTATCCAAGATGAGCAACAATCAATAATTTTATGGTGGCTTATAAGGCCTTAATTTTATGGTGAACTAGGAGTCTAAAAAGAAGGCGTATTTAGGTATACGTGAAATTTTCGTTGCAAAGAATATCAAGTAGTATTTAGTTAATTTTAATGAATTTTATTATTATTTGGTAAATACTTTTGTCTGGCACACAAAATCCAGACAAAACCAAAAAAAAAATCCGAAAACGTATAGGTACGTGTAATATTTTGTATTTAACGGAACACAATATATTTATATGGAAAACTGTACGTATTGAAACAATTTTTATATTTTTATACCCTTGCAGAGGGTATTATAATTTTGGTCAAAAGTGTGCAACGCAGTGAAGGAGACATCTCCGACCCTATAAAGTATATATATTCTTGATCAGGATCACCTCCTGAGTTGATATAAGCATGTCCGTCTGTCCGTCTGTCCGTCTGTCCGTCTGTCTGTCCGTCTGTCTGTTTCTACGCGAACTAGTCTCTCAGTTTTAAAGATATCGAATTGAAACTTTGCACACACCCTTCTTTCCTTTGCACGCAGTATATAAGTCGGAACGGCCGGGATCGGTCGACTATATCCTATAGCTGCCATATAACTGAACGATAGGAAATGCCATAACTCTGGTTTTTGTAAAGTTAGGAAGTTGGGATTTTCTATGGCTTTTTTATTTGGCCAATCAATTCGACCTACCAAATTTCATAAGGATCGTCCGACTATATCCTATAGCTCCCATATAACGATAGGAAATACCATAACTTTGGTGTTTTTAAAGTTAGGAATTTGGTATTTTCTATGAATTTTATATTTGGCCAATCAATCCGACCTACCAAATTTTATAGGGATCGGCCGACTATATCCTATAGCTGCCATATAACTGAACGATTGAAAATGCCATAACTTTGGTGTTTTTAAATTTAGGAAGTTGGGATTTTTATGAGTATTTAGAATGCATTATATGAATAATTTTGGAGAATATTATTTACAGAATATTCTGCAAGGGTATATCAACTTCGGCTCCGCCCGAAGTTAGCTTTCCTTTCTTTTTTTTCATTCGCACTGTGTCTTGCGTTGAACGGCTGTACTTCTATTGATCACCAAAAATTTCATACGTATTTTGCTCACAATTAACTAGTCATTTTGATAGTGACACAATTCGGAAAAATACAGAATTATTAGGTTGGTTAGTTGTTGTCCTGTACCTTGTACCTTCAGCTAGTACGAATGCGGTGTTAAGCGTGCCCTGCACAACTAATTAACCATTTTTTTTAGCCCAGGTATAGGATATTATACCGGAAAGCATTTAGGTATCGAATCGGTTTACCGAGAGGGGCTAATTTATTTGGAATATAATTGCGTTGCTGGAATCAAATTTTTGGCTAGGATGAACTTTTTAAGTGACGAATATTTTTTAAAAATCTGAACATCCATCCCATTGTTCGTACAATTTTTATTTTTTTTTATTTTCTGATCGACTGTGTTCATTTTTAGATATAACAAGAGAGAACGCTATAGTCGGGTGCCCCGACTATCAGATACCCGCTACTCAGGTAAAAGGAGTGCGAGGGAGATGGAGATAGAAATTTTGATCACGCATAACTTTTTAACGAATGGTCCGATTTGAAAAATTTCTTCTACATTTCGATAGGTATTGATAAACAATAAAACTGCATTTTTACTTTTCCGAAATATTTAGTTTTTAAAATCGTATATAAGCGATTGTGGGTGTTAAAGGGGCATTTTTACTTTTCCGAAATATTTAAATTTTTAAAATCGTATATAAGCGATTGTGGGCGTTAAAGGGGGTGTGGCACCTTTTTGAAACAAACTAGCGCTGCGTAGGAACTCCTAGAATCTGCATGCAAAATGCCAATCTTCTAGCTTTTAAAGTTTCCGAGATCTCAGCGTTCATACGGACAGACAGACGGACAGACGGACAGACAGACGGACAGACGGACATGGCTAGATCGACTCGGCTAGTGATCCTGAACAAGAATATATATACTTTATAGGGTCGGAAACGCTTCCTTCTACCTGTTACATACTTTTGCACGAATACAATATACCCTTTTACTCTACGAATAACGGGTATAAAAAAGAATGCATCCTTACGACTATACCAAAACATACCAACGATCTTATCCCCTGAGCTGAAATAGAGATCAACCTACGTAAAACTTTCTTCACTTCGTTGCTTATCTCGTATGAGTCTTTTTCATTGTCAAGGCTTGCTATGTAATCCTCCACATAGCTTCCTTTTTTTGGTGGCATTCAGATGTCTGTCTGTCTGTCCGTCTGTCTGTCTGTCCGTATGAACGCTGAGATCTCGGAAACTATAAAAGCTAGAAGATTGGCATTTTGCATGTAGATCTTAGGAGTTCCTACGCCGCGCAAGTTTATTTCAAAATGGTGCCACGCCTCCTCTGACGCCCACAAGCTGTGGCCACAGTTTTGATGCTATTATGAAATTATATTGATATGTATTTGTTTCGTCAATACCTATCGATTGGCCTAATAAAAGTTTGCCACGCCCACTCTAACGCCCAAAAACCCGTTAAACGCTTAAGCCTGGCTAGCGCCTACATTTCCGGCTTGTATGGCCCGTGGTACCAATGCAATACAATAGCGCCATCTAACGGATTATTTTGGAACAGCTGGCCAAGGTGCTCAACAGAGTCAACGTTAATTCTCGATAAGGATTTTTATTAAAGGAAATTGGGATGGTTTTCATTTTCATTTCACAAAAGATTGATTGTGACGTTGGCTGTATGGCCCGTAGCGCCATCTTTCTGGTACCATATGTCGTCCATGTCTTCCTCTTCCATTCGGGGAAAGAAAAAGTCTTCCAACATGCCGCGATAGCAGACACCATTAACGGTTACGGGGGCTCCTTCCTCGTTTTCAAAGAAAAACGGCATACCGCACCAAACAGTCACTCGTTGTGTATGCATTGGCTTTTCCAGTACGACGTGTGGATAACCACCGAAGTGAAAATGAGCCTCATCAGAAAACACGATCTTTCGGTAAAAATGGCCATCTTCCACCAAAAAACGCATTGGATGTTCATGCGGCTTAAGCTGCTGAACCAACTGAATTATATATGGCCTTAGACGGAGGTATTTGGTTGCAGGGAAGTGCGCGAAATGTCCAACTCTTGAGCACGGTGCCAAGTTGACGTCGACGGATTGTCATTGATATTTTCGGCCACTGCAGCGATATTTTCGACCGACCGAACTGGACGAGCACGTAAACGTGTTGTTATACCCGTTACTCGTAGAGTAAAAGGGTATATTGTATTCGTGCAAAAGTATGTAACAGGTAGAAGGAAGCGTTTCCGTCCCTATAAAGTATATATATTCTTGTTCAGGATCACTAGCCGAGTCGATCTAGCCATGTCCGTCTGTCCGTCTGTCCGTCTGTCTGTCCGTCTGTCTGTCCGTATGAACGCTGAGATCTCGGAAACTATAAAAGCTAGAAGATTGGCATTTTGCATGTAGATTTTAGGAGTTCCTACGCAGCGCAAGTTTGTTTCAAAATGGTGCCACGCCCCCTCTGACGCCCACAAGCCACAAGCTGTGGCCACAGTTTTGATGCTATTTTAAAAATTTTAATTGATATGTATTTGTTTCGTCAATACCTATCGATAGGCTAAATATAAGTTTGCCACGCCCACTCTAACCCCCAAAAACCCATTAAACTCTTAAGCCTGGCTAGCGCCTACATTTGCGCCTTTCATGGCACAATAGCGCCATCTAACGGATGGCCAAGGTGCTCAAGAGAGTCAACGTTAATTCTCGATAAAGATTTCTATTAAAGGAAATTGCGATGGTTTTCATTTGTCAATACCGAACTATATCCCAAGAACTATGCAAATCAAATCAAGCTAGCCAAACTGGAGGACTGAGTCAAACAATGGCGTATGTGTGTATGTACATATGTAAGCATATACATATGTATGTGCATATTTACATTGAACACAGTTGCAATTGCACGGCAAAGATAACTCCTTTCAAAGAAAGCTATTCGCTATACCCGTTACTCGTGTTGTGCAAACATTTAGACTTTAATATACATAATACTATTTAAGAATGTATGTGTTTAGCCAATATAAGTATGTATGTTTAATATTTCGAGTCAATTTATTGCAATTAAAAAACATAAACATAAACACAGCTGCTGGTGCAGGACAAAAGCTGCCAGCTCTAATAGATCACCGAATTCCAATTGATAATTTAAACTTTTTGTCCTTTTCCTTTTTTCTTGTGGTCACTCTAATTTTTCTGTGCTTAAAACTAACGTAAATTTTGTAAAAAAAATTGTTACGCGGTCGCGAGTTGTTGCTGCCTCTGTCGATTTGCTGCCGACGTCGCTGCCGTTGTTTGCTGCTGGACTGGTTGCTGCGCTCGCTGCTAAGTACCCCTTTTAACGTAGATTTTGTTTAAAATAATATATGTAAGATTAAGTCCTTTTCAAGACTTACTCTTAAATTATTATTATTCATTTATTATTATTATCATTATTATTATGCATTTTTGCAAATTTTTAACGTAATTAATTTTTTGCCGCTCTGCCCCTTTTAACGTAGATTTGTTAATAATAGTATAAGATTAAGTCTTTTTCAAGACTTGCTCTTAGATTATTATTATTCATATATTTAACTTTTTCAACTTATTAACGTAATTAATTTTTAATCGCTCTGCCCCTTTACCCGTATATAAATAAAAGAATTCAGCCTTTTTTAAGGCTTATTCTTATATTTCTACACATTTACGTATTTATCTTAGCAATAGTACTATAAGTCTAAGTCTTTTTAAGACTTACACTTATAATTCTATTATTTATATAATTTATATATATTATAAAATTTATATATATTATAAAATTTATATTATATATATTATAAAATTTATTATTATTTATTATAAAATTTATATTATATGAATATAAGAATTTAGTTATTTTAAATCTTAATTCTTATATTTCTATTAATATACCTAATCAGCTTATATACGCTGATTAGTAGCTTCGTAGTAGTCATATAAATTTAAGAATTTAAAAAATGCCTCGTTTGAATAGACCCACTGCATCTCAGCGGGCTAGGAACCAATTGTTGAGAAATAGGGCCAATAGGGAAAATCCAGAGTATGCAGAGATGGAGAGGGTAGAAAATTCTGAATCTCAGCGTAGGAAAAGGGAAAATGCAGTAGCCAGGAATTCAGAGCAGGGTGTAAATTCAGCGTCTCGTAGGTCAAGACGATTGAATCCGCACACTCGTGCGAGTGAGCAGGGAGCAGATACTGCATGACGTAGGGAAATTCGCTTGGATCCCGTTCTTCGTGTCGGAGAGCAAGCAGCCGACACTCGGCGTCGCTTTATTAGGCGAAGAAACACCGATGAAAGAGCTACAGAGCAGGTTGTTAATACCGCTGACCATCGGTTAAGGCGATTGGATCCCGTTTTTCGTGCGGGTGAACAAGAAGCAGATGCTGAAAGACGTAGGGAAACTCGCTCGAACCCCGTTCTTCGTGCGGATGAACGAGCATCCGATACTCGGCGTCGCGCTATAAGGCGACAATTAAGAGAAGTCCGAGCTATCGAGCAAGTTGGTAATACCGCTGACCATCGGTTAAGGCGCTTGGATCCCGCTTTCCGTGCGATTCAGCAGGCAGCCGATACTCGGCGTCGCGCTATAAGGCGACAAGTTAGAGAAGTCCGAGCTACCGAGCAAGTTAGTAATACGGCACACCATCGGTTAATGCGCTTGGATCCCGATCTGCGTGCGAGTCAGCAAGCAGCCGATACTCGGCGTCGCGCTATAAGGCGACAAGTTAGAGAAGTCCGAGCTACCGAGCAAGTTAGTAATACGGCACACCATCGGTTAATGCGCTTGGATCCCGTTCTGCGTGCGAGTCAGCAAGCAGCCGATACTCGGCGTCGCGCTTTAATGCGACAAATTAGGCAATTCCGAACTACAGAGCAGGTCCGAAATACTGCTGACCGTTCGAAAAGGCGCTTGAATCCTGGTTTTCGTGCGGGTGAACAAGCAGCCGATGCTCGTCGGCGGTTTCTGAGGCGGTTGGATGCTACGTATCGTGCGGGTGAGCAAGAAGCAAATACCCTGCAACGAGCGCAGGCAAGATCAACTCAGGATCGCTTATTGGAAAGAGCGCAGGATAGGTTTAGGAGAGCTACGGCTAGGAGTTTTAGGGAACGTAGGGCCGTTGAGCCGGCGAGAAATACACTGGCTCGACGAAGTGCTCGTATAGCTGCTCGACAAGCAACTATCGATGCCATTCGAAATATTAGTCAGAGAGTTAGTCAGTATAGAAGCCTCAGTGGCAATAGGGATGCAGAAAACCTACGGAACGCAAACCGAATTCAAGAGATTCGATTTGATTTATCCCAGGGAAATAGGACTCCTAGAAATATACCTATTGGATTGAATGCTCACATAGCCAAATTCAATAGGTTAGTAAAACTTGGCCCCGATCAGATTTGCTTCTGCTGCAAGGGATTGTGTTTCCCCAAGCAAATACGAAAGCTTTCTAGAGCCTATTTGGAAGAAAATTGCGAGTTTAAGGAAGAGATTTACCAGAATGCAAGCCAGCTTGCTTTCACTGGGGAATCCTTTAAGTTCTGTGGCACATGCCATTGCAATATAAAAGCCGGAAGAAAGCCCAAAGGTGCCATTTCCAACGGCCTAGACTTCCCAGAAATTCCTCATTCCTTGAGGGGGCTTACTACCTTGGAAGAGCGACTGATTTCACCTCGCCTTCCATTTATGATAATTAAGTCGATAGGTCATGAGCGTCAGAGTGCAATAAAAGGAGCTGTTGTAAATGTCCCCATTCCGGTTAGCAACATCGTGACGTCCCTTCCACGAGCTTTCCACGAGGCAGAGGTTGTACAGCTCCACCTCAAGCGAAGAATGGAGTACGGACATGATTTCATGGCAGAGCCTTCCAAAATTGCTGACGCCATCAGGTACTTAGTTAGTACAGAGCTTTACAGAAAGCACAATGTGTCAGTAAACGAGCAGTGGATCTCTGATTTCACATCCGAAACTGTTCCATTCGTAGCTTCTCAAGCGGACTTAGCCTTTGTAGAGGGACAACTAGCCATCCAGCAGGAGGATGTAAACTTGGAGGCGGGAAATTCCGAAGAGAATGAAGAAGCCGAAGAGCTAAATCCTGGAGGACAGGAAACTCTGCTTGAGAATAACCAGGCACACAATGTAGGAATTCCGAGAATCACAATGGCTCCAGGTGAGGGCCAAAAGCCTCTCGACGTGATTCTCGATGTCGACTCCGAAGAATTGGCGTTCCCAAGCATTTATGCTGGCGTCAAGAGACCATCTTCGAAAAGTTATACAACCATAGTTAGATCAGAGCTTAGGAACGTAGATAGAAGAGGTTGTAGAACTGACAAGTTGTTCTTCAATTATAAGAAGTTGGAATTGTTGAAAATTCGAAACAATATTTCAACTTGTCTACGTCAGCGGAGCGCTTCTAGCGCGATAACTGCCGCCAATGTACTCGATGAAGCTTTCATGGGAAACTTAATTTCCCATGATGACGGATATCGAATTCTTAAGGACATTCGCACGTCTCCTGCTCACTGGGAAGATGAGAAGAAGAAAGTCATGGCTATGATTCGCCAATTTGGTTTGCCAACTTTCTTCATAACTCTGTCGGCCGCAGAAACTAGGTGGCCAGAGTTGCTAGTACTGCTCAAGCGCAATGTAGATAGGATTGACATTAGTGAGGAGGAAGCTTTGAACTTACAGTTTAGAGAAAAGGCGCGGTTGATCAGAACTGACCCAGTGACGTGTGCTAGGTATTTCGATTATAGGTATAGGGAAGTTCTAAAGCTCATGAAGAAGCCGGGGGAAGTCTTTGGAAGTAACTTTGTTACTACCTATTATTGGCGAGTTGAGTTTCAACCGAGAGGTTCCCCTCACATTCACGGCATGTTTTGGCTGAAAAACGCCCCGGAAGTGGATTTCAACAGTGAAGAATCTATTGCTAGTGTAGTAGCCTTCATTGATCAGTTTGTAACTGTGGATGTTACAAACACAGATTTGGCTCCGTATATTGAATACCAAAAGCATAAGCACGGGCATTCGTGCCTTAAAAAGGTGCGCGACTCCGTTTGTCGATTCGGTATTCCATACCCCCCAATGCCCCGCACGGAAATATTGAAGCCACTTCCCGAAGAAACTCCCAATTTGTCTCTTCATCACGAAAACTATCAGAAAATTCGCAGTCTTTTACTTCGCGATCAATCCGAGGATTTGATTAGCCATCTTAGCATATTCGAAAATTTTCTTTCTCACGATGAGGTGAGCCTCAGTTACGAGGACTATATAAATGCTATTAGGTCTAGTTTGAAAAAAACACAGATTTTTATGAAGAGAACATTTGCAGAAATTCAAGTTAACGCCTATAATAAACACATTCTTTCAATGCAAAGGGCAAATATGGATATCCAGTTAATTTTGGACCCTTTTGCGTGCTGTAGCTACATAATTAATTACATTAACAAGTCCCAAAGGGGTATTTCGAACTTAATGCGCGAAGCAGCTAATGACATTCGAAGAGGCAACTCAAGCATTCGTCAAAAGCTACAGTATCTCGGTCACAAGTTTATTTCGGGCACTGAGATCTCTGCTCAGGAGGCCGTATATTGTTGTATGGGATTGGCGTTGTCAGAAACAAGCAATAAATGCGTGTTCATAAACACCTTCCCTCCAGAACAACGAGTTCGTATGCTTAGACCTACAAGCGTCCTGCAAAATATGCCTCAGGATTCCACTGACATCTTTCAGAAAGGTTTGCTGGACAGATACGAACAAAGACCAGATTCCCATGACGGCCTGAGTTTAGCCGATTTTGCTGCAAATTACGAGTATTCTAAAACCCGTGGTAGAGCTCGCCAAGGGGAAAATAGTAACAATGAGGCTGAAGAAGAAAATGAAGTCTTAGAAACAGTTTTTTTCGCACTTCGCGGTGGTAGTGGATTTATTAGGGAAAGAAACCAGCCGAGTATCCTTAGGTATAGCCTCTTTAATATTAATTCTGATAGGCCCAACTATTTTAGAGCATTAGTTATGCTATATTCTCCATGGAGAGATGAACAGGTAGAATTGTTTCAGAGAAATTGTGAGGAGTTTTATCATGAGCACGAGGAGGCTATTAAAGCCAACTTTGATAGGTATAATGCCATAGACAGCTTAGAAGACGCGCTCAGAAGGGCCATGGAGGCTGAGGAAAGTAGCGAGGAAAATGTAGATGAGGAGGCCGCAGTTAATGAGGAGTTTAGGGCCTTAGCTTTTCCAGAAATATCTTCTCAAATAAATGTTTTAAACTTGGACGACCGTGTTCAGGAAGTAGATCCGGATAGCAATATCCGCATAATAAAGCTTCCCCCAATTATTTCCCCTGAAAATTTAGCCACCTTAGTTAGGTCTCTTAATTTAAAGCAAAAAACTTTCCTTACGCATGTCTTGCACAATGCAAGGAGAAATGCTAGTTTCCATGAGTTCGTAGGAGGCGGAGCAGGTGTCGGCAAGAGTAGACTTATATCCACCTTATTCCAGTCCCTTTCCAAGGAGTATAATGGTAGAGTAGGATGCGACCCAACTTCTGTTAAAATACTGCTGTGTGCTCCCACAGGCAAAGCTGCTTTTGGAATCGGAGGCTCCACTCTCCATTCCATGTTCTCTCTCCCTGTAAATCAGGCTGGGTCTGCATTTAGGAGTTTAAGCCCTGATCTGTTAAATACCCTGCGTTCAAGATTTATTGATCTTAAAGTTCTTATAATAGACGAAATTCTGGACTCTCGCCTTAAGCAAATTTTCTCCAACGTTGATACTCCCTTTGGAGGCATTTCGGTCATCGTGTTCGGCGATCTGAGCCAATTGCGGCCAGTTTGTGATCGTTGGATTTTCGAGCCGCCGTCGCATGATCCATACAGCGCTATATTTGGATCCCACCTCTGGAGTCCTTTTAGGTTTTTCGAGCTCACAGAGATAATGCGACAGCGAGATGACCAGCCGTTTGCAATAGCACTCAACAACATGGCGTCCGGCCAAATGTCGTCTGAAGATATTGTCCTACTTAGAGGCCGCTCTTCCGTAGAAAGTCAGATTCCAAATGACGCCATTCACCTTTTTCAAGCAATCAGGACACAGACCGATACAATAGGGAGAAGCTCAACTCGATTCCCACTGATCAGTTCATTTCGGAAGCCATTGACTCTGTAAAATCCGCACATATTAGCTCAGAGCAGGGGAACAGATGTCTGGAACAAGCTAGGGCATTAAAAACATCTGAGACACAAGGTTTGTGTACCTCGCTCATTTTAAAAACCACTGCTAAATACATGATGACGGTCAATGTAGACACATCAGATGGTCTCGTAAACGGAGCCACTGGTGTCCTTAGGGAGATAGGTTTCAACACGTCCAACTCTCCAAACATTCTTTGGATACAATTTTTAGATGACAGTATAGGAGTAGCTGCACGATCAAAGTGCAGTCATCGCCAAGAGGCTTCATGGACCCCAGTAGTTAAGATCATAAAAAGCTTTCAGATTAATTCTAACCAGGCCACAACCATTGACCGAAAGCAGTTTCCAGTGGTACCTGCAGAAGCAATAACTATTCACAAAAGTCAAGGCGCTACGTACAGCAAAGTGGTGGCTTACACTAGTCCTAGCATGCAGAGAGCTGCGCTGTACGTAGCCTGTAACAGAGCCACAAGTGCAGCAGGTCTCTATATTATTGGACCTTTCGTCCCCCCAAGATCCGCCCAGGGATCGGCTTCCGAGGAAGAGCTCCGAGAACTACGTTCCACTAAGTTACTGAGTACCCATTTCGATTGTTTACGGAAAGCTTGCACTGCCACATTAGCGATATGTGTTCCGATCAGCTAATGCTTAAGTCTTCCATTCTGTGCTTCGTTGAGGCTTCCACATACTCAAATGAAGCATACGACATTCCTGGCTTCGCCACAGCAGTGCGACTAGATTGCCAGTCAGTAGCTAACGGAGCTCGACCAAAAAGAGGCATTCTCGTATTCGTTCGAAACGAACTCTTTGAGAATGTCAGTCTTTGTTCAAGTGGTCGCTTTCTGGCTAATTCCTCAAATTAAGCCTCTCCAGTGTTCGAGTTTGCCATCTTTAGGTACCGGTCTTTAGGGATTGTAGTTATTTATAAAAGTCCGACCTATCCGTTGTTAAAGTTTGAAACAGAGTTTAAGGAGTTATTTCAGCGGCACACATTTTTAAATAGTAATAGTTTAGTGTTAGGAGATTTCAATTTATGCCTTCACTCCATCTCTGGCTGCTGTAGGAGAGTTTTCGATTTTCTAGCAGATGTAAAAGGGTTTAGTTCGTTGTTAGATTTGGACTCGTCGACAACCAATTGCAATACGCATATTGGATGGGCGTTTTCAAATATTTTTGATAATAGGGCCACTGCGCGCACATTTGAGACTACATATAGCTACCACAGTGGTATATTAGTTAGCGTTAGGGAGGCTGAATAGGTAGGGATATTTGTATATATTATATCTATAGTATGTATATATTTAAATTCAACAAAAAACCCAAAAAAATTAAATCGTTGCATGCACAATTTTTTTATAGTATGTACATATATATTTTAAATTAATAAAAAAACAAAAAACCCAAGAAAATTAAATAGTATATGTTTATATATATGTAATATATTTAAATTAAACAAAAAATCAAAAAAACAAAAAAAAATAAATAGTTGCATGCTAAATTTTTTTATAGTATCTAAATTTAATTTTATAGTAAATTAAATAAAACAAAAAAACCTAAAAAAAAATTAAATAGTTGCATGCAAAATTTTTTTATAGTATGTATATACTTAAATTAAACTAAATTTTTTTTTATTAAAAAAAAGGCAGAAACCCCAAAAAAACTAATTAGTAGGTCAAATAAGTATTAATAGTATTAGTAGTAAGTACATAAGTATGCCTTCCGTATGTTACGGTATATACTTAAATTAAACTAAATTTTTATTTCTTAAAAAAAAACCCAAAAAAAAACCTAATTAGTAATGTCAAATAAGTATTAGTAGTATTAGTAGTAAATACACAAGTATGCCTTCCGTATGTTACGGATAAACAAAATTTTGGGGAACATGGAGATTCCAAACTTGAATAATGTTTGGCAACTCAAGTGGACTCGTAGGTCCCCAAATTTTATTTTGGTTTGAAAGACCCCGTTGCAAATCAACGGCCTCCACGTGGTGTTCCCTGGGTACCGATTTTAACATAAAAATCGGGAGCTAATTCGAGCGGCGAAAAACATACAAGAAGGCATATTTATATTAAGTTGTTTAGCTGAGTAACGGGTATCTAATAGTCGAGGCACTCGACTATAGCGTTCTCTCTTGCTTTATCTATCAACGATCCAGTCTCACGCACACACTTCACAAAACTATCCGCAAACTGCATGGAAGGCGCTTTATTTTTTCCGAATTTTGACCGCAATTTTCTTGCAGTTTCGGTTGAAGACTCCACTTTGAATGAAAGTTTTCAATATTTCCCAATTTTCTTCAAGCCTAAACTTAACCATTTCGTACACCGCAAACCTTTTACTAAATATCTGACACATTGACAATTACATTCGAAATGTCAAAGTCAAAATTATCAATAGTTCAAATAGTTCACAGGATTCTGAAGGGGTCTTGATCCGAAAACTGTACTTGGAGAAACGTTTATCGAATGTCGCCGCATTCTAGAATTATGTATTGTCGTAATTGAAACCAGTTTTTCTTGTTTAGTACATATATTATTGTTGTACCCTCCAAAGTACAAGAGATTCGAAATTCAAGGGCCGACTTTTTCTGCTTCCTATTTTAACGAACTGATTTTTGTTTGTCTGCTCGCTACGAGTATCGTGCGGCTAGCTCAGAAGATGTGTGTTGTTCGTCCCACCAAATTTATATAAATGTGACCGCCCGATTGTCTAGTGAGAACGCACAGAAGGTTAGGATATTTACAAAGATCTTTATTCGCCGACTTGTCCCTCGGCCTGGGACTAATGGGGACAGATGGGTATCTCAACGCCTCCCTTGAAGAATTGTTGTCGCTCCACCGTCGCTCTCCGCTGCCTCGCTGTTCGCTGCTCGCTGCTCCGTAACGCCTCCGCTGTCTTTGGCCTCGGGGCTTCTGAGGGTCTAGGGATGTGCACCGTTCCCAGACTAGGGTGAACAGGCACCGGGCTCTCAAAGCGTACTCCTTTCGCAGCCACAGCCTCCTGTCCCTGGATCTGTCCCGGCCGGTCGCACCAGACGCCTGCACAGTTTTCACCTGATGGTTCAAGCATGCGCCGGAAGGCCGCCAATGCAGTCCCTGTGGCAGGACGCTAGGTTCAAGACGAACGCTTCCGCCCTCGCCCCTTAGCCGTGGACTGGATGTGTTGTAGAATGGCTTGGTTGCCGCTGGGCCTGCGATGACTGCTCGTCGCTCCTCGTGTCCTCGATGCCCTTGCTCTGCTCACGGCGTGGTCTGCGTGCTCTAGTGAGACTAGGTGCAGCGGTCTTTGGCTCTCGAGATTCGGTCAGTTGCCTGTCTAGGACTCAGGCGGTGAATTACCGTGCTCTCGACGCATACGCCTCTCGAGACACCCGTGGCGCAGACGCGCGTCCTTCGTGGCTAGTTGCACCAGGGCCTGCACAATTCTCGCCTGTCGATTCAGGCGTACGCCGGAATTCGACAAGGAAATTGCTTTTGCACGGCCGCTAGTTCTGGACAACTTCCCTTTCGAGCCCACGGTTCTTTGTCGAAGGACTCTTTCTATTCACTTCCGTCGGACTCGCCGAGCAATACGCCAAGCTCACGTCGCGACAGGAATTAGAACAAAGCGCCTGGACTTGGCCGCGTGATGCCTCAAGGACCTCAGCTACCTGTTTCTCAGCTCGGCGACTTCAACTCTAAGTCCCGAACGTCTTGATGTAGCGATCTTGCTCCTGTTCACTCGGCGCGGCTCTGCTTCCTCCTGATGTTGACTTGACTTGTGTTGTACACTGATGTGCTGCTTGTCTACTGATCTTGCTGGATTGACTTCTTGTGATCGACTGATCCCGCTTCCTGCGCTCGGCCCGCTTATATAGGCCGGCGTATCCCGTTAATTCTCGGCTCCTCCTTTTTCGGTTTATCGCACGGCACCACACTCGGTCCAAAGTCCGTCGCCTTCAACCGTTACACGTTCTCTCCAAACTCTCTCCGGCCGAACTCTCCAAACTCTCACCAGCTGTATTCTCCAAACTCTCACCAGCTGTAATTTCTACAAACTCTCACCAGCTGTATTTCTCCAAACTCTCACCAGCTGTAATTTCTCCAAACTCTCACCAGCTGTATTTCTCCAAACTCTCATTTATTTGTGAGGAGTTATTTAACTCCTCACATTCTCCCCTTTCTTCGGGAACGAAATGAGGCTTGCACCTCTTCTCCGGCTGTTGTCTTGGAGTTTTCCTTGGATCCGCTGTTCTGGATCGCTGATGTTGGTCCTTCTTCCCTCGACGTCGCTCCTTCTCGTTCCATGTAGTTCCCGCCCCAAGATGTTTCCCCCATAGACTTGTTTTCTTCTCTCCGGCTGTCTTCCTTGTAAATTCTTGTAGCCTTCGAGTCCTCTTGCTCCTTCAAATGGTTCCCTCGACGCTCACAGCTCGTACCTGAGTTCCACAGCGCCGATGTTCCGTTCCTTTTCCCGCCCAAGATGTTTTCCCCATAGACGTCTCGTGTTCTCCTTCGTATCTCCTTTGAATGTCCCGCCCAAGATGTTTCCCCCATAGACTTGACTTCCTTCTCTCCGGCTGTCTTCCTTGTAAATCCTTGTAGCCTTCGAGTCTTCTTGCTCCTCCAAATGGTTCCCTCGACGCTCACATCTCGCATTTTGAGTTCCACAGCGCCGATGCTCCATTCCTTCTCCCGCCCAAGATGTTTCCCCATAGACGTCTCGTGTCCTCCTTCATATCTCCTTTGAATGTCCCGCCCACGATGTTTCCCCCATATGCTTCGCGTTCTAAGCATCTACTTTCCTTCGTTGTCTGGTCACACTACCGCATTCCCGATCGGTTTTCCAGCCGATCTCGATGATTTGCAATAGTGCAGCGTTGCCATTCGGTGGTGGCGATAGTTTTTAGTGTGACCCTTCATGTGCCGTCATCTCCAGTGTTCTGTGCCCATCGATCGACACTATCGTCTAGTGCCAATCGACCGCTTATAAATCGAAGCGCCCCATCCCTGTAGAGCGACATGACAAGAAAGTTTCAAAGGTAAGTTTTTTTCCTTTCTTTCTCCACTTTCACCCTTCTCACTTTTTACTCTCTCTTTTAGCCTTTCGCCCTCCAGTCGCCCTTGGCCGGAGGGCCTCGATGTCGTTTACGGGAGGACCGATGCCGCTTGTTTCATTTTGTGTTATTTATTTGCTTGTATTGTGCGCGTTTGTTATGTTTGCTGTGCCCGTGTTTTCTGTGTTCCCTGTGCCAGGGTTTTCTATGTTTATATATTTTCTTATTTATTATTGTTATTATTATTATTATTTTTTTTTAATTACTTGCATCGTACGGTGCAGCTCTGCTGTGCCGTCTCTCCCCTTTCTTCGGCAGCCAGTAGCTTCAGCCTGATCTACTCCGTATAGAGTCTATTGACGCTACGGGCTTGGCGTTGCTGCTCGTGCTTTATAAGCCTATTCCACGCGGCTTATAGGCGGATGACTCGGGCGTATGCCCGACGCCAAATCCGACTGCCTCGTTGGGATTTTTATGCAACCTCTCTTTTCCTTAGGTACCCTATTTACGCGGCGTATAGGCGGATGACTCGGGCGTATGTTCGACGTTGTATCCGACTGCCTCGTTGAATGGGTCCCCCTTTTTTTTTTTACACCTTATCTACGCGGCGTATCGATGGATAACTCGGGCGTATGCCTGACGCTGAATCCGTCTGCCTCGTAGTCGGGGTCCCTAGCATCCTTTTCCATTTATATTCAGTGTCTTATCCTTGTGATTGTCCTTTCTGCGTGGCGTATGGATGACTCTTGCTTCGGCCTGACGCCAAATCCTGTTGCCTCGCAGCCTGTATCAATGTGAAATCCTTGTTTTAGTCCTCCGATGTGTCCGCCGTCTGCTCTTGTGCCGTTTCTGTTTGCTGCTGCTTAAGCTCGCCAATGTGAATCGTCCGCTCTTTCTTCGAACGTGTGTGGCGTATTTTGCAGATTACCGGCGAGACGAAATCTAAAACCTGGTAAGGACCATCGTACCTCGGGGCTAGTTTTGCAGCAAACCCTTCGGCTGCTTTGGATAGGTGGCGTTCTTTGGCCCACACTATGCTGCCCACCTCTGGTGTCCACTGCCTCCTCCTCAGATTGTAATGTCTGGCATGGTCCTGGGATGCTTTTTCCATATTTCGCCTTACTATTTCGAAGATTTCGTTCAACTTGGCGGCCTTCTCATCTGGCGTCTCTGTGCTCTTCCCCGAGCCTAGCGTTTCCCTGTCGTATAGTGCGTTTGGCAAACGGGGTTCTCTGCCTTGAGTGAGAAACGCTGGGGAGTACCCGGTTGATTCAGATACGCTTGAGTTTACTGCTAGCATAATTTCAGGCCAATTTTCGTCCCAGGTTCTTTGGTCTTTTCCTGCGAATTGAGCTTTACCGTACGGTTAGCCCGTTCTGTTGGGTTTTCCTGCGGTGTGTAGGGCGCCGTGAATTGCTGCTTTATTCCCATTTCGCTAAGAAATCTTTTAAACGATCGACTGGTGAACTGTACTCCGTTGTCGGTTATCACTATCTTTGGAGCCCCGAACCTTGATATTATTCGTTCTCTGAACGCCCTCTGTAGGGTTTCCGCTGTTGCTGATCGTAGCGGTACAATTTCCGTCCATTTGGAAAACCGATCGATTAACACCAGTATCATCTGGTTTCCGTGCTTTGATCTTGGCAATGGCCCGACGAAATCCGCACATACTGTTGCACATGGTTCCTCTGGTACCTGAGTGAGCATTTTCCCTGCAGCCTGCAGCTGATTGGGCTTGTATTTCAAGCAAACTTCACACTTGCGTACGTGGGTCCTGGCGTCTCTGTGCAGTAGTACCGGGCTGCCAGGCGTGCTATTGTTCTTCTACTCCCAACATGACCAGCGGATGGGGAGTCATAGTTTTCTTCCAGTACGGCTTGTCTTAGACCCTGCGGAACGCACACTTTCCAAGGCACGACATCTTCATTGCCCGCTCTGTGAGGAATAAGCCTATAGAGAGACTCGCCTTCCATTACATAATCTGGATATTTTTGAGGTTGGGCCTTTATTTTCTCGCACATACTCCTGATCCAGCTGCAGATATTGGTCGGTTTTTCCGATGCGTCTTTTATGGCCCTAAGTGTCTCCGGCAACGGTTGTCGGGATAGGGCGTCTGCCACTACGTTCAGCTGTCCTTTTCTGTACGATATGTCGAAGTCGTACTGCTGTAACTCCAGGACCCATCTTGCTATCCTTCCGGACGGGCTTTCTATGCTGTTTAATCACTTTAAAGCCATGTGGTCTGTAACCACTTTAAAATGGTAGCCCTGCAAGTACGGCTTCAGCTTCCTGATTACCCACACGATTGCCAAGCACTCTTTTTCTGTTGTGGAGTAATTTTTCTCAGCGCCGTTTAGTGTCCGGCTTGAGTATGAAATGACCCTTTCGCCGTCCTCTGTCTCTTCCGTCAGGATTGCACCTAATCCATAGTCGCTGGCGTCCGTCTGAAGGATGAACTTTTTCTCATAATCTGGGCACGCCAGCACTGGATCGGCTACTAATCGTGCCTTTACCTCTTCGAAGGCCTGTTGGTGTTCTGGCGTCCATATCCACTTTGTGCCTTTGCGTAGAAGATCGTTCAGTGGTCTAACTATACGCGCAAAGTCTGGCACAAATCGTCGATACCATGAGGCTACGTCTAGGTATTGCCGTAGTTCGCGTACTGTCGACGGTGGCTCTAGTTCGGCTATGGCTGCTACCTTCTCGGGATCTGTGTCTATCCCTTCGCTAGTAACGCGGTGTCCTAGGTAAAGCAATTCTTGCTTGAAGAATTTGCATTTATCGGCGTTTATTCTCAAATTTGCTTCCTTTAGGCGCCTGAACACTTCCTTTAGGTTCTCCACGTGTTCTTTCAGTGTGCGTCCGATCACAATGATGTCATCTTGGTATGGAAACGCGTATGGTGACATCTCCGGGCCGCTTACCTGATCCAGAGCCCTTTGGAACGTGGCCGATGCTGAATGTAGTCCGAAAGCCATTACTTTCCATTGGAATAAACCTTTGCCGGGTATTGTAAATGCCGTATATTGCCGACTATTTGCTTCCAAAGGGACTTGCCAATATCCGTCTTTCAGATCTAGACTGCTTATATATTTCGCCTGAGTTGGTCCAGGATATAGTTGATTCGCGGAATCGGGTAGGCATCTTTTATGGACTTCTCGTTTATTTGTCTGAAATCCACGCATAGCCTCCACTTGCCCGTCTTCTTTTTCACCATCACGATGGGCGAGCTGTATGGACTTCTTGAATGTTCTATGAAGCCCATTTGTAACAGCTCGTCCACTTTTGCGTTGATCTCTCCTTGGACTCTTGGGTTCTTAGGATAATACCTCTGCTTGATTGGCTTATCGTCTTTCATGGTGATTTGGTGCTCGGCCACTGTAGATGTTCCTGACATGGTGCTGAAATCTGCTAATTGTTTGTCGAGGAATTTTTCAATGTCCTTTTCATCACTTAAGTGTGAATCTACCGACACCGACAGCCTTTCTACCAGACATCCATTATGCCGTTTTCTTGCCGGTATTCGCAATTCATGCCCGGCACATTTTATTTCTGCCCCGACTCCTGTGAGGAAATTCCATCCCAGCACTAGTTCGTCCACTACTCCTGGAAGTATTAACAGATTCATCTCCAATTGTTTGTTTCCAAATTTCACCGTGATTTCGAGCTGTGAGCTTATGCGGCTACACCTGCCGTCTGCCAACCTAACTTGCCGTCTTGTCCTTGTGATCATTCCTGTGTCAGTCAGTCTATCCGCTAGCTCCTCATTGATGAAACTTGACGTTGCTCCAGTGTCAATTGTGGCCTTGTATGCGACGCCTCCAATTTCAACGTACGCGGATAACTGCTGCTCTTCCTCGATCAACTTGCCAGATAGTTTGGAGAGGAGACACCTTTCGACCCCTGTGCGCCTCTCTGCGACTGGGATCGCCGCCCATTTCCCGCCTTTTGGCAGCACTCTACACTCCTGATGCCAATTTCGCCGCACACCCAGCAGAACAGTAGTCGTTGGTTTCTGCATCCTCGTGCCCAGTGTTCGTGTCCTCCACAACGGCGACATGCTTCCTGTGGGTTCATCACGTGGGTCTGTGCATTGGTGGCTCTTGGCATTGGGTTGCGTGCCACCTGAGTGGTGTTTGGTGGCCTCCATATTGTGTTCGTTGGTTGCCTTTGTTGTGTTGTATTGGCCGGTGTCCACTGGCCAAAGGACGGTGTTTGGTTTACCGTGCTGTCTTCACATCTCCTGCATGTAGTTTGTGGTGGTGCTGCGATTTTGTTTTGAGAGAACTTGTGTTCGTGAATGATCTCTTCTCGCTCTTTGTCCAGTTCTTCGCACTCGTCAGCCAGGATCATTAATGTGTCCAGATCATCCACTTTGTACGTTCTTAGTGAGATTCTCAGGTCTGGTGTGCAGTTGTCCTTGATTATTTCTAGGGTCTCCTTTGGCAAGTACCCGAGTGGCCTCATCAAAGTCTGCATGTCCACCATGTAATCTTTGAACGGTTCCCTGAAACCCTGTTTCC
Organism: Drosophila fuyamai; assembly: GCA_018153365.1. Lineage (NCBI taxonomy): Eukaryota > Metazoa > Arthropoda > Insecta > Diptera > Drosophilidae > Drosophila > Drosophila fuyamai. The sequence goes on from JAECXW010000545.1 coordinate 330,135, forward strand.
GTTGTTTCACCTTGTCTGCCAACTTCGAGAAGAACCCTCTCGGCAGAAAGTACGTCTGGAAACTTTCGCTGAACTCTCCCCATGTTCTCCAATGTTTATTGTTTGAAATGAACCATTTCAGTGCTTTGCCTTGCAATAGCACTGGCATTGCCCATGGGATCATGTTCAGGTTCAGACCGTACGTGTATGCGGACCATTCCACTTGTTCTTGAAATTCCAAATGCCATCGAATTTGAACGACCATTCTCTCACTTGCTCTGCGACTTTGGATTAATCTGGTGTGCTAGGTCTTTGCTGCCCTGATTTTCTTTCTTGGCTTGGGTTTCGACTCCTGCCAGCTTCCTTCATGCTGTCCACTCCACGACTTGCTATGAGCTCCTCGGCGTCAGGGTTCAGCAATTTGATTGTTGGGCCTGGCTTATCGTCGTATTTCTCTTCCAGCTCAGCCCAGATCTCTGCTACTCTTGGGTCATCCTGTTTCCTTGTGAGGTACTCTGAGAGGGCTTTCCTCATGTCATCCGTTCTTCCCTCCAAAGTGATGCCTAACTTGGCTCCTATTTTGGCGAAATCCTCTTTCTTGAGGAGATAAATCCATCCTTTCCCCATTTTCTGTTTGTTTGCTGATTCTCACCGACCGGACAATCACGTTTTGGGCGCCAGATGTAACGAACTGATTTTTGTTTGTCTGCTCGCTACGAGTATCGTGCGGCTAGCTCAGAAGATGTGTGTTGTTCGTCCCACCAAATTTATATAAACGTGACCGCCCGATTGTCTAGTGAGAACGCACAGAAGGTTAGGATATTTACAAAGATCTTTATTCGCCGACTTGTCCCTCGGCCTGGGACTAATGGGGACAGATGGGTATCTCAACGCCTCCCTTGAAGAATTGTTGTCGCTCCACCGTCGCTCTCCGCTGCCTCGCTGTTCGCTGCTCGCTGCTCGGGGCTTCTGAGGGTCTAGGGATGTGCACCGTTCCCAGACTAGGGTGAACAGGCACCGGGCTCTCAAAGCGTACTCCTTTCGCAGCCACAGCCTCCTGTCCCTGGATCTGTCCCGGCCGGTCGCACCAGACGCCTGCACAGTTTTCACCTGATGGTTCAAGCATGCGCCGGAAGGCCGCCAATGCAGTCCCTGTGGCAGGACGCTAGGTTCAAGACGAACGCTTCCGCCCTCGCCCCTTAGCCGTGGACTGGATGTGTTGTAGAATGGCTTGGTTGCCGCTGGGCCTGCGATGACTGCTCGTCGCTCCTCGTGTCCTCGATGCCCTTGCTCTGCTCACGGCGTGGTCTGCGTGCTCTAGTGAGACTAGGTGCAGCGGTCTTTGGCTCTCGAGATTCGGTCAGTTGCCTGTCTAGGACTCTGGCGGTGAATTACCGTGCTCTCGACGCATACGCCTCTCGAGACACCCGTGGCGCAGACGCGCGTCCTTCATGGCTAGTTGCACCAGGGCCTGCACAATTCTCGCCTGTCGATTCAGGCGTACGCCGGAATTCGACAAGGAAATTGCTTTTGCACGGCCGCTAGTTCTGGACAACTTCCCTTTCGAGCCCACGGTTCTTTGTCGAAGGACTCTTTCTATTCACTTCCGTCGGACTCGCCGAGCAATACGCCAAGCTCACGTCGCGACAGGAATTAGAACAAAGCGCCTGGACTTGGCCGCGTGATGCCTCAAGGACCTCAGCTACCTGTTTCTCAGCTCGGCGACTTCAACTCTAAGTCCCGAACGTCTTGATGTAGCGATCTTGCTCCTGTTCACTCGGCGCGGCTCTGCTTCCTCCTGATGTTGACTTGACTTCTGTTGTACACTGATGTGCTGCTTGTCTACTGATCTTGCTGGATTGACTTCTTGTGATCGACTGATCCCGCTTCCTGCGCTCGGCCCGCTTATATAGGCCGGCGTATCCCGTTAATTCTCGGCTCCTCCTTTTTCGGTTTATCGCACGGCACCACACTCGGTCCAAAGTCCGTCGCCTTCAACCGTTACACGTTCTCTCCAAACTCTCTCCGGCCGAACTCTCCAAACTCTCACCAGCTGTATTCCTCCAAACTCTCACCAGCTGTATTCTCCAAACTCTCACCAGCTGTAATTTCTCCAAACTCTCACCAGCTGTATTTCTCCAAACTCTCACCAGCTGTAATTTCTCCAAACTCTCACCAGCTGTATTTCTCCAAACTCTCATTTATTTGTGAGGAGTTATTTAACTCCTCACACTATCTTGACAATATCTTTCCATATACTATATTGACAAAATGATTTTAAGAAAGCTTTAGGAAAGATTATATAATCCTTGCTTCACACAATTTCTATTTATGGATTATTTGGCTACTTTCATTTGGCTTAAAATCAGCATGAAACACCGTGTTGATACGATTCTTTTTTTTCCAATCTACGCTGTGGACCCATATGCCAGCCACTCCAAGACGATCTAAACGGCTATTAAACTGTTTTCCAATTAATCTTTAGTCTAAAGACTGTTTTTTATTTCGATCAAAATACTTGTTTATATTTGTCAATAAGGGATTCGATATCGGGAGATTGGACAGGCAGCTTCAAACATGGAACTGTGCTTCTATTGAAGGTACTTAGTTTGTTTGACTTTTATTGTTCGAACATTAAGCTGACATCTTGTACAGGGTAGGACTTTCTCCTGATTTCAAATCCAGTTAAGTGCCAGATATTTTTCGCCACCAAAATTTTCTGCCAAATCGCCATAAACTAAGGACCCTGAGAAGCGATCATCAATAGACCCAAACTTAATAATGACGGATCTGTTTGGAGCAGTGACCTCTATTGATAAGGATATTTTCTGGATTGTTATCCTGTAAAACTATTTGAAGTGGTGAGCTTTTTGTCCTGATGTAGCGTATAATTATAAAACAAGTGAGAGCGCTATAGTCGAGTGCCTCGACTATTAGATACCCGTTACTCAGTTCAAATTATCAATTTGAATTCGGCGATCTCTTAGAGCTGGCAAGTTTACAGCACGAGCATCAGCACGAGCGCTTCTTTAGCGCATGCAGCTTTTGTCCTGCACCAACAGCTGTGTTCATGTTTATGTTTTTGAGTGCAATGCTTACATACATACACACATACGCCATTGTTTGACTCAGACCTCCAATTTGGCTAACTTGATTTGATTTGCATAGTTCTTGGGATATAGTTCGGTATTGACAAATGAAAACAATCCCAATTTCCTTTAATAAAAATCCTTATCGAGAATTAACGTTGACTCTGTTGAGCACCTTGGCCAGCTGTTCCAAAGTCATCCGGTAGATGGAGCTATTGTATACGCCATGAAAGCCGGAAATGTAGGCGCTAGCCAGGTTTAAGCGTTTAATGGGTTTTTGGGCGTTAGAGTGGGCGTGGCAAACTTTTATTAGGCCAATCGATAGGTATTGACGAAACAAATACATATAAATTAAAATTTTCATAATAGCATCAAAACTGTGGCCACAGCTTGTGGCTTGTGGGCGTCAGAGGGGGCGTGGCACCATTTTGAAACAAACTTGCGCTGCGTAGGAACTCCTAAAATCTACATGCAAAATGCCAATCTTCAAGCTTTTATAGTTTCCGAGATCTCAGCTCTCATCTTGTAAACAGCTCACAAGATAGGGAAAGAGATATCAATGTATAGCTAAAAGTCCGGGGAAAAAAGTAAGATCAATTTTGTGCCAATAAAGTGAGTATTAATCGTTTTAGGAACGGCAGAGAGTCAACATTTGAGATAATAGGAAAGAGTATATTCAACAATGATTTAAAATTAGGGGAATATAATTTCTAGTTAATATACGTGGCACAAAATAATTTTAACAGACTTACCAATGCGACCGTCAATCTCACCATGAATAAGGTTATAAATTAAGAGAGTAGGGAGGGTAAATTAATCAACCGAAGTCTACTAGGATAAGAAGGTAAGTTAAGATTTGCATTCCAGTTTAGGCGCCGTAAAGCAAAAAGAAGAACATTTTTTGTACTGATTCAATAAGACCAATATATGAGAGTTTGGAGAATACAGCTGGAGAGAGTTTGGAGAATACAGCTGGTGAGAGTTTGGAGAATACAGCTGGTGAGAGTTTGGAGAGAAACAAGAAGAGAGTTTGGAGAATACGGCTGGAGAGAGTTTGGAGAGAACGTGTAACGGTAGAAGGCGGCGGACTTTGGACCGAGTATGGTGCCGAGAATTAACGGGAAGCGGGATCAGTCGATCACAAGGAGTCAATCCAGCAAGATCAGTAGACAAGCAGTAAATCAGTGAAGAAAACAAGTCAAGTTAACATCAGGAGGAAGCAGAGCCGCGCCGAGTCAACTGGAGCAAGATCGCTACATCAAGACGTTCTGGACTTATAGTTGAAGTCGCGGAGCTGAGAAACAGGTAGCTGAGGTCCTTAAGGCATCACGCGGCTAAGTCTAGGCGCTTTGTTCTAATTCTGGTCGCGATTTGAGCTTGGCGTATTGCTCGGCGAATCCGACAGAAGTGAATAAAAGGGGTCCTTCGACAAAGAACCGTGGGCTCGGAAGGGAAGTTGTCCCGAACCAGCTGCCGTGCGAAAACAATTGCCTTGTCGAATTCCGGCGTACGCCTGAACCGGCATATGCTTGAAGAGACAGGTAGAAACTGAGTAGGCGTCTGGTGTGACCGGCCGGGAGAGATCCAGGGACAGGAGGCTGTGGCTGCGAAAGGCGTACGCTTTGAGAGCCCAGTGCCTGTTCACCCTAGTCTGGGAACTGTGACGCATCCCTAGACCCTCAAAGCCCGAGGCCAAAGACAACGGAGGCGTTCCGGACCAGCACGAAGCGAGGCAGCGGAGAGCGACTGTGGAGCAGCCATTCCCAAGTTCATCAGTAAGGCGTTGAGACAGCCATCTGTCACCATTAGTCCCAGGCCGCGGGACAAGTCGGCGAATAAAGATCCTAGTATAAACATCCCAACATTCGGTGCGCTCTCACTAGACAATAAACGTGACCGTTTATATAAATTTGGTGGGACGAACAACACACATCTTCTGAGCTAGCCGCACGATACTCGTAGCGAGCAGACATACAAAATCAGTTCGTTACATCTGGCGCCCAAAACGTGATTTTTAGGTCGGTGAGAATCAGCAAATAAACAGAAAATGGGGAAAGGATGGATATATCTCCTCAATAAAGAGGATTTCGCCAAAATAGGAGCCAGGTTAGGCATCATTTTGGAGGGAAGAATGGATGACATGAGGAAAGCCCTCACAGAGTACCTTACAAGGAAATAGGATGACCCAGGATTAGCAGAGATCTGGGCTGAGCTGGAAGAGAAATACGACGATAAGCCAGGCAATCAAATTGCTAAACCCTGACGCCGAGGAGCTAATAGCAAGTCTGGGAGTGGACAGCATAAAGGAAGCTGGCAGAAGTCGAAACGCAAGCCAAATAAGAAAGTCAGGGCAGCAACGTCCTAGCACACCAGATTACGCCAAAGTCGCAAAGCAAGTGAGAGAATGGTCATTCAAATTCGACACAGAGAAGCCACTGGAATTCCTAGAACAGGTGGAGTGGTCCGCGAACACGTACGGTCTGAACCTGAACATGATCCCACGTGGAATGCCAGATCTATTGCAAGGCAAAGCTCTGAAATGGTTTATTTCAAACAATAAACATTGGAGAATATGGGGAGATTTCAGCGAAAGTTTCCAGACGTACTTTCTGCCGAGAGGGTTTTTCTCGAAGTTGGCAGACAAGGTGAAACAGCGGAAACAAGGTTTCAGGAAACGTTCAAAGATTACATGGTGGACATGCAGACTTTGATGAGGCCACTCGGGTACTCGCCTAAGGAGACCCTAGAAATAATCAAGGTCAACTGCACACCAGACCTGAGAATTTCACTAAGAACGTACAAAGTGGAAGATCTGGAAACATTAATGATCTTGGCTGACGAGTACGAAGAACTGGACAAAGAGCGAGAAGAGTTCGTTCACGAACACAAGTTCTCTCGAAACAAAATCGCAGCACCACCACAAACTACATGCAGGAGATGTGAAGACAGCACGGCAAACCAAACACCGTCCTATACAAAGGCAGCCAACGAACACATTATGGAGGCCACCAAATACCACTCAGTTGGCACGATACCCAATGCCAAGAGTCACCAATGCACAGACCCACATAATGAACCCACAGGATGCATGTCGCCGTTGTGGAGGACACGAACACTGGGCACGGGGATGCAGAAACCAAAAAGTACTGTTTTGCTGGGTGTGCGGCAAAGTTGGTATCAGGAGCGTAAAGTGCTGCCAAAAAGCGGGAAATGGGCAGCGATCCCAGTCGCAGAGAGGCGCACAGGGGTCGCAAAGTGTCTCCTCTCTAAACTAACTGGCAAGTTAATCGATGAAGAACAGCAGTTATCCGCGTACGTTGAAATTGAAGGCATCGCATACAAGGCACGGGAGCTACGGCTGACAAAAGAAGAATCACAAGGACAAGACGGCAAGTTAGGTTGTCAGACAGCAGATGCAGCAGAATAAGCTCACAGCTCGAGATCACGGTGGAATTTGGAAACAAACAATTGGAGATGACTTCCAGGAGTAGTGGATGAACTAGTGCTGGGATGGAATTTCCTCACGGGAGTCGGGGCGGAAACAAAATTGCCGAGCATGAATTGCGAATACCGGCAAGAAAACGGCATAATGGATGTCTGGGAGAAAGGCTGTCGGTGTCGGTAGATTCACACTTAAGTGATGAAAAGGACATTGAAAAATTCCTCGACAAACAGTTAGCAGAATTCAGCACCATGTCAGGAACATCTACAGTGGTCGAGCACCAAATCACCATGAAAGACGACAAGCCGATCAAACAGAGTCAAGAGTCCAAGGAGAAATCAACGAAAAAGTGGACGAGTTGTTAAAAATGGGCTTTATAGAACATTCAAGAAGTCCATACAGTTCGCCCATCGTAATGGCGAAAAAGAAGACGGGCAAGTGGAGGCTATGCGTGGATTTCAGACAAATAAACGCAAAGTCCATAAAAGATGCCTACCCGATGCCGCGGATTAATTATATCCTAGGCCAACTCAGAGAGGCGGAATACATAAGCAGTCTAGACTTGAAAGACGGATATTGGCAAGTCCCTTTTGAGGTAAATAGTCGGCAATATACGGCATTTACAGTACCCGGCAAAGGCTTGTTCCAATGGAAAGTAATGCCTTTCGGACTACATTCAGCTTCGGCCACGTTCCAAAGGGCTCTGGATCAGGTCACCATACGCGTTCGCATACCAAGATGACATCATTGTGATCGGACTTAAGGAAGTGTTTATGCGCCTTAAGGAAGCAAACCTAAGAATTAACCGATAAATGCAAATTCTTCAAGCAAGAGTTGCTTTACCTAGGACACCGCGTTACTAGCGAAGGGATAGGCACAGATCCCGAGAAGGTAGCGGCCATAGCCGAACTAAAGCCACCGTCGACAATACGCGAACTACGGCAATACCTAGGCTTAGCTTCATGGTATCGACGATTTGTGCCAGTTTTTGCGCGGATAGTAAAACCACTGAATGATCTTCTAGGCAAAGGCACAAAGTGGATATGGACGCCAGAACACCAACAGGCCTTCGAAGAGGTAAAGGCACGATTAGTAGCCGATCCAGTGCTGGCGTGCCCAGATTTTGAGAAAAAGTTCATCCTTCAGACGGACGCCAGCGACTATGGATTAGGTGCAATCCTGACGGAAGAGACAGAGGACGGCGAAAGGGTCATTTCATACTCAAGCCGGACACTAAACGGCGCTGAGAAAAATTACTCCACAACAGAAAAAGAGTGCTTGGCAATCGTGTGGGCAATCAGGAAGCTGAAGCCGTACTTGGAGGGCTACCATTTTAAAGTGGTTACAGACCACATGGCTTTAAAGTGGTTAAACAGCATAGAAAGCCCGTCCGGAAGGATAACAAGATGGGTCCTGGAGTTACAGCAGTAAGACTTCGACATATCGTACAGAAAAGGACAGCTGAACGTAGTGGCAGACGCCCTATCCCGACAACCGTTGCCGGAGACACTTAGGGCCATAAAAGACGCATCGGAAAAACCGACCAATATCTGCAGCTGGATCAGGAGTATGTGCGAGAAAATAAAGGCCCAACCTCAAAAATATCCAGATTATGTAATGGAAGGCGAGTCTCTCTATAGGCTTATTCCTCACAGAGCGGGCAATGAAGATGTCGTGCCTTGGAAAGTGTGCGTTCCGCAGGGTCTAAGACAAGCCGTACTGGAAGAAAACCATGACTCCCCATCCGCTGGTCATGTTGGGAGTAGAAGAACAATAGCACGCCTGGCAGCCCGGTACTACTGCACAGAGACGCCAGGACCCACGTACGCAAGTGTGAAGTTTGCTTGAAATACAAGCCCAATCAGCTGCAGGCTGCAGGGAAAATGCTCACTCAGGTACCAGAGGAACCATGTGCAACAGTATGTGCGGATTTCGTCGGGCCATTGCCAAGATCAAAGCACGGAAACCAGATGATACTGGTGTTAATCGATCGGTTTTCCAAATGGACGGAAATTGTACCGCTTCGATCAGCAACAGCGGAAACCCTACAGAGGGCGTTCAGAGAACGAATAATATCAAGGTTCGGGGCTCCAAAGATAGTGATAACCCTATACACCACAGGAAAACTGAACAGAACGATCTAATATAGCTCAATTCGCAGGAAAGGACCAAAGAACCTGGGACGAGAACCATGTGCAACAGTATGTGCGGATTCCGTCGGGCCATTGCCAAGATAAAAGCACGGAAACCAGATGATACTGGTGTTAATCGATCGGTTTTCCAAATGGACGGAGATTGTACCGCTACGAACAGCAACAGCGGAAACCCTACAGAGGGCGTTCAGAGAACGAATAATATCAAGGTTCGGGGCTCCAAAGATAGTGATAACCGATAACGGGGTACAGTTCGCCAGTCGATCCTTCAAAAGATTTCTTAGCGAAATGGGAATTAAGCAGCAATTCACGGCGCCCTATACACCACAGGAAAACCCAACAGAACGAGCTATGATAGCTCAATTCGCAGGAAAGGACCTAAGAACCTGGGATGAGAATTGGCCTGAAATTATGCTAGCAGTAAGCACAAGCGTATCTGAATCAACCGGGTACTCCCCAGCGTTTCTCACGCAAGGCCGAGAACCCCGTTGGCCAAACGACAGGGAAACGCTAGGCTCGGGGAAAAGCACAGAGAAAAGGCATCTCAGGACCAAGCCAGACACTACAATCTGAGGAGGAGGCAGTGGGCGCCGGGCAGTATAGTATGGGCAAAAGATCACCACCTATCCAAAGCAGCCGAGGGTTTCGCAGCGAAATTAGCCCCGAGGTACGATGGTCCTTACCAGGTTGTAGATTTCGTCACGCTGGTAATTCACATTGGCGAGCTTAAGCAGCAACAAACAGAAACGGCACGAGAGCAGACGGCGGACACTTCGGAGGACTAGGACAAGGATTTCACATTGATACAGACTGCGAGGCAACAGGATTAGGCAAGAGTCATCCATACCCCACGCAGAAAGGACAGTCGCAAGGATAAGACACAGAATATAAATGGGAAGGGATGCTAGGGACCCCGACTACGAGGCAGACGGATTCAGCGTCAGGCATACGCCCAAGTCATCCACCTATACGCCGCGTAGCACAGGGAACACACAAGGAAGGATTTACAAGGATCCCAAAACAGGGCAGACGGATTCATTGTCGGGCATAAACCAGAGTCATCCGTCGCCGCGTAGATAGGGTACCCAAGGAAAACAAAGTGACAGAACCCATGCAACGAGACAGGCAGATTCATCATCGAGCATACGCCCAAGTCATCGCCCTATACGCCGCGTAGATAAGGTGTACAAAAAAAATGGGGCAGTCGGATTCAGCGTCAAGCATACGCCCGAGTCATCTGCCTATACGCCGCGTAAATAGGGTACCTAAGGAAAAGATAGGGAGCATAAAAACCCCAACGAGGCAGTCCGATTCAGCGTCAAGCATACGCCCGAGTCATCCACCTATACGCCGCGTAAATAGGGTACCTAACGAAAAGAAAGGGAGCATAAAAACCCCAACGAGGCAGTCGGATTCAGCGTCGGGCATACGCCCGAGTTATCCGCCTAAACACTACGTAAATAGGGTACCTAAGGAAAAGAAAGGTTGCATAAAAACCCCAACGAGGCATTCGGATTCATCCGCCTACACGCCGCGTATAATAGATTTATACAATACGAGCAACAACTGCAAATCCGTAGCGTCGTTAGACTTTATATGGATTGGGGTCTAAATTTTTGGCTGCCGAAGAAAGGGCGGAGACGGCGCAGCAGAGCTGCACCGTAGGTCCCGATGCAATGAGATTGATTTAAAAAAAAAAAATAATGAAGGTCATGATTTTTCCGCTATCACTGATCATGCGTCTCTGAAATGGCTTATGTCTCTGACAGATTTGCATAGTCGTCTAGCGCGTTGGTCATTGAAGCTACAAGGTTTTAACTTCAAAATTGTTCCCCATGCATTATCGCGGGTGAATGAGGAGGAAGTGGCAGCAATAGATGCTAGCCATGGTTTGTTGGTAGATTTGCAGTCTTCAGCGTTTAAGGCTGATGAATATATTGAACTGCAGGAGAAAATTGGTGCAAACAGCGATAAGTTTCCCGATTTCAAGGTTGCTGATGGATTATTGTATCGCAGGACGGATCATGCAACTGGAGATTTCCTGCACGATACCTTTGCGTGGAAGTTGTGGATTCCAAGCGAATTGGTGCCTGAAATTTTAAAAAAGGCTCATGACGATTTACTTGCCTCTCATGGGGGAGTGCACAAGACCCTAGAACGTATTCGCAGGTATTATTTCTGGCCAATATTGGTGGTAGATGTAAAGAATACATAAGTAATTGTGAAATCTGCAGAAAGACAAAAGCACCAAATAGGGTACAACGGCCACATTCTTTCAGCGTCTTTATATAGACTTTCTCGGCCCGTATCCTCGATCGCGTTCAGGTAATGTGGGTATATTTATAGCCTTAGGCCACTATTCGAAGTTTGTCTTTTTAAAAGCTGTCATGAAAATGACCGCGGACGTAATTGTTAACTATTTGCAACAGGAGTTGTTTCACAGTTTTGGGGTGCCTGAAACAATTATATCAGAGAACGGTTCCCATTTTAAGTCTGAGCCATTCCAAAAGCTACAACGCCAATACAAAATTTCCAATAGCTTGACTGCCGTTTATGCTCCACAAGCAAACGCATCCGAACGAGTGAATCGGTCAGTCGTAGCTGCAATACGGTCATATATCTGGGAAAACCGAAAAGATTGGGATGAGTATCTCAGTAGCATCTGTTGTGCGTTGCATTAGTCTATACATTCGGGAATTAACGCAACACGCTACTACCAAAGACCAATAAAATCTCTAAGATGCGTAGGGCCATATATTGGTTTTGCAATATGCAGCTTGTTTTTTGGTGGCGACGAAAATTCCGCTCTCTCCGCTCGCACAAAGTTTAGAGCGTAACAATCTAAAAATAGAATTGCACGAATAAGGAAGTGCGTTTGTGTGCGTACTTGTTTGAGAAAACGATTTTCGGCCAGAAATCATTTCGGGACTAAGAAACTAATTGTGTGTCAAAAGAACTTCTATGATTGAACAGGATGATTATTTAAATTGCATTTATGTATGTATGTATATATGGCAATGAAGCTTGATGTAAAACTTTTTTATATACCTTAAATATTAATATCTGCATATTTAATTCATAGTTTCGTTTTACATATTTAAATTAAAGCTAAAAACATAACTTTTAATACAAAACATATAAAACTGCTTGATTAAATTTAAAAATATTTCAATAAAGTTTAACACATTTGAGTATACTACGATTGTTAAACAAAAACAAAGCGAACATATTTAAATTGAATATATTTAAAGGATATTTAATTAAATTTTTTGAGTTTTTCCGGCTCGAGGTCAACAATTAAAAAATGTTTTAAATAAGAGTTAAAAAATTTTTTTTTTTATTTTTTCCAATATATTTCGGTTGCACTTCGGCAACCGTCTTCAGGGCAACTATAATCAATATAAAAACACATACAATAACATAAATTTAGACAATAAAAAACAAAGCTTTAAAAATTATTAAACCTACATAATTTTACACGTCTGCACCGTCGGACGTGGGGATTAATACTAGTTGTTATTAAGTAAGTGTCTGTAAATGTGAGCGCAATTTTCAACGTCTGTTTTGTAGTTCAGCCTTATGCTTGTGGGTGTGTTTCTTTATGTAACATTTCTATGGTGAAGCGTTTTTTGTAATGTTGTTCTTGTTCCAAAATGACTGCTTCAAAATTTGGCGAGTGACCGCTGGTTTTACAGTGGGCCATAAGTGCTGTTTTTTGTATATTAGCTTGGTGTCTTAATTTGAAGTATGATCTGTGTTGTGATAGTTTTTTAGTTTGGATTTAGTTGTTCTTACATATATACTGTCACATTTTTCATTTGTATCTCCATTGCATGGTATTTTATATATAACATTGTTTTTGTCAAACATTTGTATTTTGGACTTGGTCTTTTTGAATACTGAACGTAGGGTATTTTTGGGCTTGTGTGCTATTGTTATTTTTTGTTTATTGTAAAATTCTGACTTTTTAAGGCGTTCTGATAGGCTTGGTATATATGTTACGGACATGTATTGTGTAGGTTCTCTACATTTTGTTTTTGTTCCTTGATTTGGTGTCTTTTAATTAAAGTTCTAATTATATGGTTTGGGAAGTCGTTGTCCTTTAAAATTTGTCTTATTTCATTTTTAGTTTCTTCATGAAAAATGTTGTCCGAAATGGCTAGCATCCGCTGTATACAACCTACTGCTGTAATGATAATCATTGTTTTAGGGTGTTCTGATGCTGTTGTTTGTTTATACCATTTTAGTTTAGTGTTACCCTGTCTATGAACCATTGAGTCCAAATATGCTAGTCCTCCATCTTCTTCCTGTTCCAGTGTGAATTTTATATTTTTATTGAAAGAGTTTAAAGCGTCAAGTGTGTTTGTATTTCGTCTTTTTTTACTATTGCGAATAAATCATCCACATACTTCGTCAAAAGTCTTGGTTTGTGTCCTAGTTTTTTCAAAGTGTTGTCTAATAGCTCTTTCATTACTATGTCTGGAATTATTGGTGAAGAAGGGGATCCCATCGGCATTCCTTTTAGTTGTGTGTATATATCGTCATTAAATTTAAAATATCTGTTGTCTTGTATGGAAAATTGTACTATGTCCATAAACATTTTTTTCGGCATATTTGTATGTTCTTTTATTTTTGTCCATTTTTCTCTAATTGTGTCTAGTGCAAGGTCTATAGGTATGCTGGGAAATAGTGAGACTACATCAAATGATATTACCCTGCAGTTCCAAAATTCATCACTACAAAAATTCATCACTGTTTAATCAGCAGCGGACTGCGACGCCGGCAGAGCCAAAGGCAAAGTCGGCAGAGCCGAGTGCGACGCAGGCAGAGCCGAAACTCTCAGTCCCCGATCATAGGCAACGCAGAAAAATTTCTATCTCCCTCTCTTACTCCGTCTCTCTCCCCATAAAATGAGCTGAGAGAGTGATGAATTACTGATTAATGAGTGATGAAAAACTGAAAAAAGAGTGATGAATTACTGATTAAAGAGTGATGAATTTTTCACTGATTAACTCCTAGGACATGCCAATGTTAAATTCATCACTAATTTGTATGAAGTTTCATCGCCGATTAATCAGTAGTGATGAATTTTTGGTGATGAAAAAGCGATTAAAAGGTGATGAACGGTACTGCAGGGTATTTTTTCATCATCACAGATGTACGTGTTGTAGATTCTTTCTTTAAATTCTACTGAGTTATTGATGTTGTAGCTGGAGTCTATGGTGATGTTCTTTAATATGTTTGAAATATATTTACAAAGTCCGTGTGATGGTGATCCTATAGATATGGGTCTTAATGGAGTCCCTTCCTTGTGAATTTTTGGTAGTCCGTATATGCGTGGTGGTAATGCCGTTGTCGTGAATAGATTTTCCGCTAATTCATTGTTTCTTGTCTGAAGTTTCGATGTTATTTCCTTTCGTAAAATCCTACATGTTATTTAATTAAATATATTTTGCTTTATTTTTATCCATGGCTGTTTTTAAATAACTTTAAAATGGAAATATCAAATTTAATTTTTATTCAAATATATTAAACTTTGATTTAATGACTTAAAATATTTAAAGTAAATACGAATAACATCATGTCTAATATTATCAAACTTTATTTAAATATTTTCTTATTTAATCAAGCAGTTTTATATGTTTTGTGTTAAAAGGGATGTTTTTATATTTTTAATTTAAATATATAAAACGCAACATTTAATTCAATACGCAGATATTAATTTTTATTTATCCATCGTTTTTTTTGTATACCTAATAAATATTTAAAGTTGTTATTATTATTATTTTATAAAAAGTTATACTATTTATGAAAACACGTATTGAATGCTTAAAACTAAGCTACAGGATATCCTATTTACATTTAATACTAGCAGGGTGGCCGCAGCTTCGCTTGCGGTGGATAACCCGAATATCCTGCTTTTCTTATGTAATAGGTTTGCAGTATAACTATGTAATTTTGCATTTTAGATGTTACTTTAAACATAGTTTTAGTTTTGGCTGAAACTTTAGTTAACCCTCATTAATAATATTATTGCTCACATACACCAAAATACTCGGTTTTGCAAAGAAATTTTTCTATTAATTCGGCAAAGCCTTCTCTTTGCCCAATTAATAGGAAAATGATCACATAAAAACACAACTCGCGGCAAATTTTCTTGATACGACTCTGATCAAATTCAAAGTTTCCCCCCACTCTTTACTCTCTCTCTATCCACTGCGATCTCCCGCTCTTATGTTTCCTAACAGCGCGTGGCAAAACACTGTAAAAAAGCAATTTGAATGGTATATTTTTACTACACTATCAAAAACCAGGCCAAATAGATTTTCGCCAAAAAAGTCTTTGGCGTATTCTGGCATCAATAACTGTAAAGAGCACTTAAATTCAATTGAAGATCGACTTTGTGTTTACTTTCTTTGTTTAGAAGATAGCTAGAGCTTTGGTGAAACCATCAAATGAATCGTTAAAGCTTAAAGCCTAGTATCCAGATCGACAAACGATTACGCTAGCGTAAAAACTTTAATCTTTGCAGTGTGACCAAAAGTTTGAGAGTTCATCAGATTTAAGCGTGCTACGGTCGTACTGTCAATCAGCTGGGTTTGTTGACAAGCAGTTAAAATTCAAATATCGTATTTGCGGGAAAGAGCCTTTAAAAGATATTATCAAATACCTTGGCAAGACAAGTCTGCCGCTATACAAAGAAATTAAAAAACAATTTAATTTAAATTTAACAGTTGCTTATTTTAATTTACTGATAATTATTTGCTTATTTAAAGTTCATAGCTGCACTTTTATTGTGTTTTTTCGTACATTCTGGACTTAAAAAACATTTTGCTCTGACTAGAGGCACCCCAGATAGTCTTAATGTTATTTTGTCCTCACATGTAAACACCTGCAATCGACTTTTGTGAGTTTTTTGAGTTTTTCCCTCCATTTCTTATAATGTTCGGTGAGAAGCGCACGCCGAAAGATTAAATTTTTTAATCTTTGCGCTAGGGTTCACCCAAAGTTCATTTCCGCAGACTGGCAACGCTATGGAATTTTCTGGTATTTTTTTCGTCGATCAGGAGACCTACGTGAAAAAAAGGCCCGCCGAAAAGTGAACGCCAGCTGTTTGCCTCTCGCTCTCTCTCATGACTGGCGTACGGTTTTCGTCGATCTGGATACTAGGCTTAAAGAAAAACTTTACCGAAGGAATTTTTGAACTCAGTTTAGAAGTGCCATTTTTCGACGTTTTCGATTTTTGCCTAAATTGTTATTTTAGAATGTGTTTTAAAAATAGTAAAAAGCCTTAAATCTAAGCGGTCAAATTTTTGTCTTAAACTATTTTTTGGCGAAAATACGGATTCGATTGGTTAAACGGTTTAGTGACCAGAATTTTTGAAAGGAAAATTGACCTTTTTTCCAATTGGAAGCGATTGGGACCACTTGGGGAGCCCCAATAAATCTTAGCAAATCAGTTTAAAGTTATTAGAATGTAATAAAAATGCAAATTAATAATGGTAACCAGTGGTTTTGGCTGTGCGTTGATTCCAAGTTTTCTTACTGATAGCTTTATATATAGAGACTAGCAAGGTGCCCGCAGCTTTGTTTGCGGTGGATAATTTTGAATGTAGATATGACTGTATATTTTGCGGATATCTCTCCACATCTGTATATTCCTTATTCGCATTTATCTTATCTTTCTTTCTTTACACTTTCAGTTTTTAACTGAAACTAAAATGTTTTTATTTATTTTATATAAATTGTTGAAATTATTATTCTTACTTTAGGCTAATGTAACTTTTTTTAGGATTGACCTAGAGCTTCAGTAAAACCACCATATGAATCCTTAAAGTATCAGGATTCCCTCGATAAATTTTCATATTGCTAATTGACTTAGATCAGTGTTTTCTTGCCGTTAGGAAAAAATGAGAAAGATTCTTAGATTTTCTAAAATCTATAAAAAATATTAAACATTAAAATATACAGTATTAAATTAAACAGAATCTTTATTATGTAGAGGACTAAATTTTGGCCAAAAATCGCATCGATTGATTAACTCGTTTAGCGTCCAGATTTTTTTTTTATAGAAATTGGGGGTTTTTTGCCAGTGGAAGAAAATGGGGGCATGTTTGTGGCCAAAATAAATCTTAGCAAATCAGTTTAGTGTTATAAGAATTGAATGGTAAAAAATTTTAATTAGTTTAGACTGTGCATTGATTCTCAGTTTTCTTACTGATAGCTTTATATATAGAGATGAATGAATTCACTTGGTTGATTGAATACTTGTGTGTATTTCTGTGTGGGCTTTTGCATATGTATATTACATTCTTTTGAGTGTATTTGTTTTTGAACATATTCAAGAAATTACTATTTGGTATTGGGTTTGCGAAAATATAGTTATACCAACTTTAATTATTTTTTGTAATGGTATTTCGAAGAAAAAAATGACAATCATAAAAATAGTAAAAAGTTAATAATTGAAGCCGTCATATTTTTTAAATATTTATTATGCTTTTAACTATTTTTTAGCAAAAACACGCTATCGATTGGTTTAACGGTTTAGCGTGCAGGATTTAATTTTCTAATTGAATGAGTTTGGGGCACTTTGGTGGGGGTGGGTCACCAATGACTGTAAACCAAAGTCTACAGAAATTAAAACCGTATTAAAGTTTAGGGAAATGCATGGCAGTGGGAGAGGGAGGGAGACGGAATCATTTGTTGACAATTTGTATGAAAATGCAGAGAGAGATAGAAATATGCAGGCAGAAAACGTATGATGCTTATGGAGACACTTAAATTCGATAATATATCGACTTTTGGATTAGTTTCTTTGTTTAGAAGATAGCTAGAGCTTTGGTGAAACCATCAAATGAATAGTTAAAGCTTACTCCAGCTTCGATGTTACGGATTGTTGAAGTAAAGGTTTTACATCTCACGGTGAAAACTCTGTTTCACAAGCAACTTGTCGGTGTTTTCCGGTAGGAGGGTTTTAATTTTGTCTACCAGACCGTCGATCCAGACGCGATCAAATGCTTGTAATACGTCCAGAAATAAGACACTGCAATATTGCTTGTGCTTGAAAGCCGTGCGAATTTCAGATGTTAAGCGGTTTACCTGTTCGATAGTTCCATGCTTTTCCCTAAATCCGAATTGGTGCAGAGGGATCGTTCTGTTGTTTTGAAGATGTGTTACTAGATGAGCAAGAAGTAGTTTTTCAAATAGCTTTGATAGACATGGGAGCAGACTGATGGGCCGGTACGAGGAAGGCTGGGATTTGTCTTTTCCTTGCTTCGGGATCATTGTAATAACAGACTTTTCCATTGGTCAGGAAAGTAGCCCCATTTTAATATTGAGTTAAATATAAATGCGATGCGTCTGAATGAATTCAATTATCATTTTTGGAGAAATAAAATCGTGACCAGGAGCTTTTTTTGGGTATATGTGATCTTTAATGGCCTTTAGTATGGTGCTGGTTTCAAGGGTAACTGGGGAGGACGGCGACGCTGGCGAGACATTCGGTAGAGTGAATTGGTTGGATGGCGGGTGAGGCTTGAAGACGTTTTCCAAGTGATGGGCAAAGGTTTTAGCTCTTTCTCCGTCACTGCGCGCCCAGGCACCTGTTTGTGATCGAATTGGCCAATCGGGATCTATGTAGGCCCGTTGTGCCTGGATATTTTCGGTAGAGAGGGCCTTCGACAATTTTCGAGATGCTTTTCTTAGTAGCTGGAGACCGATGAGTCTGCCAGTCTCTGCGAAGTCTATACTTGAGCGTCCAGTTCTTAGCGGATTTGTAGCTGAGAGTTCCGGCGTAGAATGTTTGGCGGCAGAGGATATTATGTCCGTGAGGTGTTTAAGCGACTTATCTATGTCAGATTCAGAGGAAATGTAAAATCAAGTTCGATGTGTGCACTTACATATTTTTTGTACTTAAGCCAGTTTGTTTTGTTTAATGTTAGATTTTGGGTGCGTTCCAGAAGCTGCGGCTGTTCAGATAGACAGAGGAAAACTGGCGAATGGTCCGATGTAAGCTCTTCTAAGGTTTTTACGTTTATTAGCCTGTGCGAAACTCTTCTAATAACAGCGAAATCGATAATGTCAGGTTGTTTATTTGGATCTGTGGGCCAGTATGTAGGCCTAGCTGGTGAGACAAAGTCAAGCTTATTATCAGGAGTGATGATAGCGTTGTATAATTGGCGGCCTTTGGGGTTGATAAGACGAGATCCCCAGTGGGGATGCTTTGCGTTATAATCACCGGCAGCTATAAAGCAGCGTCCTAGTGAGTTGTAGAAATTCATAAGCTCATTTTCTGCAATACTGAAGCGTGGGGGGCAATATATGTATATATATATGTGGGCCGCCAATTAGGTTTATACGTAGGGATGTGGCCTGCAGGTAGTTAGTAGCGAATGTCTCCAAGGCATGATGTTTTATGCGTTGTTTTATTAGTATACCGGTACCTCCGTGTGCTTTACCGTCCAATAGTTGGTCGCGTGGAATATACAGCCGATGATATGGAAGTAGTTTTTATTAGTTAGATGTGTTTCAGAAAGTGCCATGATATCGATATTGTGGCTGTTTAGGAACTGTAGGAGTTCGCTTTTGTGCCGGGAAACACCATTTGCGTTCCAGAAGCATATTCTTAAGGAGTCCATTTATACAGACTTTTGTTTGACCAGCAGTTCCATTAGAAGGCTCTGGTTTCGCAGTAGTTCTTGAAGGGAACTTTGAATCGTTATCATGACGTTTGCTAGAGAAGCTAATGTAGATTCTAGACCGCTAAGTGTTTGTGGGGGAAGTGTTTGGTTTCGTTGCGTAGAAGGTTGAGTTGTTGTTTGGCCATTTTGGCTTAAGAGCGGAAAATCTTTTAGGTTTGGTATGGGTGGCTGTGGACGCAATGCTGCAGGGTAGCGGAGTGCGTTGGCAAAGGAGACACCAGGAGTGGTTGTTTATGGGGTGAAGATGTTCGGTTGGGCAGAGTGTTAAGCGGCGAATGGATTACTGCGTCTCTGATTTAGGCGGCTCTTGAGTTCTTTGTAGACGGGACAGCCCCGGTAGTTGGCAGTATGATTTCCCCCACAGTTACCGCATTTCCTCAGAGTAGGGTCCTCTTTGTTTCCCAGGCATGCCTCAATGCAATGCAAATCTCCACAGGCGAGACAAACTGGTCGCAGGGTGCAGTAGGTTCTTGTATTCCCGAACTCCTGGCAGCTTGTACACTGTACGGGGCCGTTCCGCTTATGCGGTTCCTCTACGGTGATTCTTCGGTGAAGGTGCTATTGCAGATTGTAAATAGGATGCACTGCCTTTTTCTTTAGAGGTTTCATCTCTGGGGCCAACTCAATCTTAAACAGTGGTTGAGGAATTTTATACCTGTTTGCTTTGTTCACGATGTGCTTAACGTCGAAGCTTTTTCCGTGAGGCCTTCAGCTATTTCTGCTACCGCAACAGTCGAATTTATACCTTTAAGTACAACTAGAATATAGTCGGCCGATGCTTATGACATTTGGTATGTCGGATTGGTTGGCCAAAAATAAAACCCTTACAAAATCCCAACTTCGTAACTTAACAAACACCAAAGTTATGGCATTTCCGATCAATAAGTTATATGGCAGCTATGGGATATAGTCGGCCGATTCTGGCTGTTTCGACTTACATACTGCGTGCAAAGGAAAGAAGGGTGTGTGCAAAGTTTTAACTCCATATCTTTAAAACTGAGAGACTAGTTCGCGTAGAAACAGACAGACGGACAGACAGACAGACGGACATGCTTATATCAACTCAGGAGGTGATCCTGATCAAGAATATATATACTTTATAGGGTCGGAGATGTCTCCTTCACTGCGTTGCACACTTTTGACCAAATTATAATACCCTCTTCAAGGGTATACTAAATGCTTTAGTTTATTCATAGTGGAAGGCAGCCTTAAGTATACTTAAAAACGAACGATGAGTTTAAATTTCGAATATACCATAAGTAATTATTCAAGATAAGAAATTTCATTTTTCAGAGCATAGTTTCTAGAAAACATAATGTAGATTAGCTTTAAGAACCCATAAAGCGCAAAAAATTAAAAGTTTTTTTTTTGTGTTGATTTAATGTGTTGCGTATTGTGGACTCTTTGTTTTTGTGACATTAGTGTAATCGAATTTGGTTCACCATCTTTTAATACAGATTTTTAAAACATTTTTTTTTATTATGTTTTGCTATTTATTTATTGAATACTGACAAGAAGTATATCAAATATTATCGTAATCTAACTAAAAGTCATATGACTGGTACAGAGTAATGCGGTTATGAAAATTAGTGTTGCTGCTGCTCGCGTTCCCCATAGCTGGGAGCTATATGTTCAGATAGGCTTGAGGGTAGAGCTGTGGAGCAGGACCTTGTAGTCCAAGCGCAGGGGCTATCGAATGTCTAACATGCAGTGGAAGCTGCTGGCTTTTAGTTTTAGATGTAGTTTCTTGCCTTCGATGGGCAAAAATTATGTTGTTCAGGGGAATTTGGTGTCCTATTTATACCCTTGCAGAAGGTATTATAATTTCTGACAAAAGTTTGCAAGGCAGTAAAGGCGACATTTCTGACCCAATAAAGTATATATATTCTTAATCAGCATCACCAGGAAAGACGATCTAGTCATGTCCGTCTGTCTGTCAGTAAGTTTCTACGTAAACTAGTCTCAGCAATAAAACTGCTATCTGCTTGTAAAAAAGTATAGTGTTGTTGTTTTTAATTTTTTTTTGTTGATCTTTCGAATTTGCTAATAATAGAGTACTACGGATTTCTGTTTCTTTGTTTCTTTTTATTTATTGCATTGCTATCTTGAATCTTTCCCCTTCGGATACTAACAATAAGAGTATTAAATCTTATAGTAACTAACTAATTGTCATATGACTGGTACTGAGTAATGCGGCCCTGAGAATTATTGCTGGGTTGGAAGATCGTTGCGTTGAAGGCGGGTTCTGCGGGAAACCCGAGACAAGCCTCTTGGGAAATGATTTGGGTGCACGGGGAGTTTTTGTTTGTATGTCTCTTTTGTTTGTCAATTTCATCTTTTACTGCGAGAATACGCTCTGTGTGGATGTTTTTGTTGCGAGGTGGACACCAAGATACGTTACTTCGTTGACTTGGGGAATCGGCGTACTATTCAATGATAGTAGAGGGCGTGTTTGCCTGTTGACAAATTACACAGACACAATAATAAAATTATTGGTCTGTAGGATGACGGAATTGTGTTCTTTTTTCAGTGCTGATATGAATGATACCGAATATCATTTAAATTTGCTCGGATAGTAGCCGATACGCATGATCCCATTACACATAGCCTCAATAGCAGAGTTTGGAATTTCAATTATCATTTTTGGTGTTATTAGGTCACCGCCCGGATTCTTTTTCGATTTCAGATCTCCGATTACTTTCGTGATCTCTCTTGGCTGAAACAATATCGGTAACGATTTATGGTAGTAGGAATAGACCAGTAGCAGGGTTCGGCTACAAACTCAAAAGCTTCGGCTCTGTCTTCTTCCACATTTCTTCTTTTGGGGGTCTTCCTTGTTGGCAGGGCAGATAGCGGAATTTTGAAAGTCTCCACAAGCTACACAGACTGATCGAAGTGTGCAGCATGTCCTGGTGTCCATACTAATGAAAGTTTGTACATTGCACTGGGCCGGTCCTTTTATGTGTCCGCTGTACCTTAATTCTTCGGTGCAGTAGGTATCGCAGTTAATAAATGGGATGCACATAATTTTTCTTCAAGACTCTGCTGTCTGGATAAAGCTCTACCTTGAAAAGTGGTTGCGGCTTTATGTTCCCGTTTTCTTTAAGGGCATCGATCGGGCTCGATTCCTTTTGTACAACTTGCAACCTTTGCTGCCTGTTTACCTTTTAGTTGGTATGTGTAGTAGTGTTTCTTAGCTTCCTCCATGTAGTTGGACACAGCTCGGATTAGGTCTAAAGTATTCTCTTTAGTGATCGAACAACATAAAAATTTTGGTTTGGTTTTGCTTTGTTGTCATATTTTTTTAGTTGATTCCGCGATAGGAGCCGTTGCTGACGATGTTGTTGCTTTGTTGTTGTTTTGCTGCGATTGCAGAAGTTTTACCGCTGCATGTTGCTGAACTTAACGCTGAAGGAGTGGCAGTAAGAGTGAGTAGATAGGGTGAGCAAGATCCTGCTCTTTGGGTATCGACTGTCAGTAAAGCCGGTTTAATAATTGTAGACGATTTTTGCACTTCGCTGTCGTGCATACAGATATACGAGAAGTACCCGTCTGTTTGGCTCACGGAGCTTATGCACTCTTTACTTGGTTCGTCGGTTATTGAACTCAAAGCGTGGCACTATTATAAAATAATTCTCACTTGTTTTAATCATAATCATATCATATGATTTTCGGTTTTAGCGTTTTTGGGCTGACGATAAAACGTTACCGCTTACTCTTACAGCCGTTTGAACTCAAAGCGTGGCACTATTATAAAATAATTTTCACTTGTTTTAATCATAATCATATCATATGATTTTCGGTTTTAGCGTTTTTGGGCTGACGATAAAACGTTACCGCTTACTCTTACAGCCGTTTGAACTCAAAGCGTGGCACTATTATAAAATAATTTTCACTTGTTTTAATCATAATCATATCATATGATTTTCGGTTTTAGCGTTTTTGGGCTGACGATAAAACGTTACAGCTTACTCTTACAGCCGTTTTAAAAGTTATACTTATACTCTAGTGTGAATTTAACATAAGTACCATGTTAGTTCTCACTTGTTACGGCTTTTTTATCTATAGATTCATATCTCTCATCTATTTTATTCTACTTGTTAGACGCTTTCCTATTCTTAGAATCTTGTACTGGCATTGGAAAGTCCAATTAACAAGTCAAAAAGAAAACAAAAGTTGGTATATGTCCTAATTATAAAATTCTGGAAAAGATCTTTTTCCGTTAAACTGAAAAACTGTTAGTTTCGATTGACACCGCACTGCAAAACTTTTGCCCACTGGATGAAATACAATGACCCAAGAGAGACGGACAGTCTGACGGATGGGCAGACGGAAATGGCAAGATTGACTATCCTGGTGCTGGTGATCAAAGTACTTATAAGATGTACTTAAGGGGGTCTTCTAGTCTAGAGGCTCGAATTTCGACCTTGTTTTTAACAATTAATAAAAAAAAGCAATAGATATTTTTAGTATCCGTTTTTTTTATCATTTGTTTATTAAACTTAAAGGAGTACATAAACAAAATTTCAAAAAAAAAATAGTTTTCATTGAGCTATTCCTTCTTGAAGAAGAGGGGGAAAAAAAGAGGCCGCGTTCGCGTCGCCATGATTTCTATGCTTGTCGTTGTCTCAAAAATAAAACAGTGATAGATTCTTAATGAGTACGAATGTCGCTATGGCGGCATGAAGCACCTTTTTTTTTATTTTTGGTTTAACAAATAGATTTAATTATCGTCGATCAACTAAATGGTTATAATACGTTGGGAATAATAAAGAACAAATAACGTGAAAACATAACAGAAGTGATTAACAAATTTTATAACAAATTAACAGTAAATGGTTAATGCTTAAGGACTTGAGTCATCCTCTTGTCCAGAGATCGGCGGGGTGTCTTCGCTTCAGTCTTTTTCTACACGTCGGGTTGGCCAGGGAAGCTGCTAGGTGGTTGGTGTGGACAGCGAGTCGATCGTTGTACCGACTCGAGTGGCGGTTTATCTGTTCCCTGACAGAAGGAATGTGGAGGTCATTTCCAAGGGCGTCGTTCCTGATGTACCAGGGCGCATTTACAATCCTGCTCAGTGCCCGGTTTTGGACTCTTTAAACTTTAGCCACATTAGAGTCTGAAGCCATTTCCCATAATTGGATGCAGTAGGTCATTGAGGGCACCACAATTGATTTATAGAGCAAAACTTTGTTGCCAAGGCTGAGCTTGCTCGTAGGCAACCAATTCAGCATCCAATTCAGCTTCCTGAGTTTAGTGCGAAATGTGGCTGCAATTTTTTGGATGTGCCCTTTCCAGGTGAGCCGCTTGTCCAGGATCAGACCAAAGACCAATATAATCACTAAGATGCCTAACGCCCATACATTGGTTTTGCAATATGCAGCTTGTTTTTTGGTGGCGACGAAAATTCCGCTCTCTCCGCTCGCACAAAGTTGAGAGCGTAAAAATCTAAAAATAGAATTGCATGAATAAGGAAGTGCGTATGTGTGCGTATTTGTTCGAGAAGACGATTTTCGTCCAGAAATCATTTCTGGACTAAGAAACTAATTGTGTGTCAAAAGAACTTCTATGATTGAACAGGATGATTATTTAAATTGCATTTATGTATGTATGTATATATGGCAATGAAGCTTGATGTAAAACTTTTTTATATACCTAAAATATTAATATCTGCATATTTAATTCATAGTTTCGTTTTACATATTTAAATTAAAGCTAAAAACATAACTTTTAATACAAAACATATAAAACTGCTTGATTAAATTTTAAAATATTTCAATAAAGTTTAATATATTTGAATATACTATGATTGTTAAAGAAAAACAAAGCGAAGTTTATTTAAATTGAATATATTTAAAGGATATTTAATTAAATGTATGTCCTTTTTTTTATCCATGGCTGTTTTTATTAACTTTAAAATGGAAATATTAAATTTAATTTTTATTCAAATATATTAATTTTTGATCTAATGACTTAAAATATTTAAAGTAAATACGAATAACATCATATCTAATATTATCAGCCTGCACTTAAATCTATTCTTATTTACTCAAGCAGTTTTATAAGTTTTGTGTTAAAAGGAATATTTTTATAATTAATTTAAATATATAAAACGAAAAATTTAATTTAATATGCAGATATTCATTTTCATTTTTCCATCGTTTTTTTTATACCTAATAAATATTTAAAGCTAATATTATTATTTTATAAAAAGTTAAACTATTTTTAATAACACGAATTGAATGCTTAATTATAAAACTAAGCTACAGGATATCCTATTTAGATTTAATATTACGTACATACATATTTATAACTTTTTTCCAAGTTGTCGAAAGCGTTTTGTTATATTTTGTAGAATGTTTTTTCGATGCAATTTTTTTTTAATTTTTCAGTAAAATATTATTTATTTATTGGTGTCGCTTACAATTCATTTTTAATAAGTTTTTTGTTTCACCTTTGCTAAATAATTAAAATAGTTAATATACAAATATTTATATAAATGTAATTTACATATATTATGATAATAATTTTAAATAATGTTATTAAATACGTATAATATAAAAATACCACATATTTTTTTAATCCATACATTTAAAATACAATAAATATAAAAATATTCATTCTGTTCAATCGCAAAATTTCTGAGGTTCATAAAAATCGTTCACACGTCGCATGCTGAATACCCTAATGACAATTATTCCAATGTGAAGTCATGTATGAAATAAATTATGTTTTTTTATACTTAGATATATTTGGTCATTACTAAAAATTTTATACATTAAAATAATTAGTAAATAAAGTAAATATAAAGGCAATACAAAATAAGTATTTTTAATAATGTTATAATTTTAAAATAAAGAGTATATTTCGACAGCGCGCTGCAGCGAATTTCTTCGCTTGTGAATACATGTGCACACATACATTCGTCGGCTGTCGCAGTATGCGTGCAAAGAGCGGCTGGCTTTTGAGCGCTCTCTCGCTGGCTTTTGGGCAGAGAGCGAAAAGCCAGTTGAAAAGCCAGCACAAAAAATTCGTGTGCAAAAAAATCGTATGGCGTTACGCATCTTGGAGTTTATATTGGTCTTTGATCAGACCCAAGTACTGCGCCTGGGGTGATTGCGGGATGGTGATATGGTGGAGTTCAACTCTAGCAAGCACCTTTCCTCTACGACTTTCTTCCATTGATAGCAATATTCCACCTGTTTGTCCACTTGCCGTACAGATCCAGGAAGACCTGGGTGATCCTTGATGCCTCGACTCGGCAGGAGGAGTTCACAAGAAAGGCAGTGTCGTCAGCGTAGGTGGCCAGAAGTGTGCCTGGTTGTGTAGGACATAACAGATCCGAAGTGTACAGAGTGTACAGAATGGGACCCAGGACGCTTCCCTGTGGAACGCCAGCTCGAGCAGTTCTAATGTTTGACCTTTTCCCTTTTCGATCAAGCAAGTATGATTTTAATAAGAGGAATTGGCCGGTCGGGAGCAGGGACTTTAACTAATGGAGTAATCCAGGGTGCCAAACGCGGTCAAAGGCTTCCTTGACGTCGAGGAAAATAGCAGAACTGTATTGCTTATTTTGAAAAGCATTTAAAATGTGTAGAACGACTCTATGTGCTTATTCTTGTGTCCCATGATGATGCCTAAAACCAAACTGGTGGTCGGGAATGGCGTCCTGAACGCTTCTTACGCCCATAATTCTACTAAGAAATATCCTCTCGAATATTTTAGAGAAAGTGGGCAGTAAGCTTATCGGTCGTTATGACTCGACAAGGTTCTCCGGTTTTCCTGGCTTTGGTATCATTGTTATCACAGCACACTTCCATTGGGATGGAAAATGGTGGATACGTAGCATTGAATTATAGAGGAGAACAAGGAACAGGATTCCCTTTTTAGGCAAAGCTTTGGCAATTCTGCTATCAATGCCATCGAAACCAGGCGCCTTACTGGGATGTAACTTTCGAATATGAAGGTAGACTTCTTCTGGGCTAATATGTTGGATCGGTAGTGCATCCGGGGAAGGAGCATTAAGAAAGGCCCGTGTTTCTTCAACATCCTCAGGACTCGCGAGGTCAAAAGGCTGAAAGCGTTTCTCTAGTTCGTCCGCAAAAGCTAGAGAAATCTCTGAGTCAGATCTGCACCATTTTTCGTCAGCTTTTTTTATGGGGATCTTTTGAAGAGGCTGTCGTTTCATATTCCATGTACATTTCCAAAGGTTGAGGAGCATTTCATCAAAATATTCGCGCTTAGTTTGGTACAGAAGTTTTTTAAGATCATCTTCGGCACGACGATATAAGCTTTTGTCGACTGGATCTTGAGATCTCATACATATATCTGCGACGTAGGGATCTTTTTAACCTTACCAGTTCTATTACCTCAGGTTTTAAAAGAGCAAACATCTCCACAGCGTCGTTGATATCCTCAAGCGAGCTTAACACCATATTGAGGTTAACAAGCCGGTTGACTGCTGCTTGAAAGCGAGGATGGTTTGCATTTCGAGGAAGGATGCGAGGCCTGAAGGAAATTTTTTGCGCAGCGACTCTGAATTTGATGATCAATGGGATATGATCAGAGCTAAGCTCAAGACTTTCTGTAATGGAAAGACACTCAGACCGTATCCCGCCGTATACAGCAAAGTCAATGGCTGTTGTTGTTCTTCGGCTATATGGATAATGCGTAGGCCCTCCGGTTGCAAGGACCTGGACATTGGATCTTTGAACAAGGTCTGCCAGAGCTCTTCCGCGGGTGGTTGAGTTTCGAGACCCCCACAAACGGTGGTGAGCATTCCAGTCCCCTGCGATTATGAAATGTGATCCCAGATAGTCAAAGAGCTTTTCAAAGTCGTCAGCAGAACATTGAAAGTTTGGAGACACATTAAAAATTTTGACTTTGTAGACTATAGAACTGGTAACATTGTAGACAGGATTTTATTATAATTGCAGATCCACCGCGTTTTCTATCGGCAGAATGAGTTGCTTGATAAATATCGTACCCGTGCAATTTGAAGTATGACCTTGAGCAAAAGTGTGTTTCACTAACCAGCTTAATATCAATATTATGACTATGCTCACAGAGCTCCAGTTCAAGGCCTTTGTGGGCAAGTCCGTCGGCGTTCCACACACCAATGTTAAGGCCGATTTGACTCATGGTTGTGTTACATTAACTGGGAGAGATTGAGCTGTTCCTGGAGTATTTTGGGGTAACAGTCTTCTGACAAGTCGCATCATCGACACCATCATTTGGAATAACTTGTCGATCTGAGCAACAAGGATCGACATTCTTTCGTTGGATTGCAGGAACATTTGCTCTTGACGCTGCCATTGCTGGTCGTTGATCAATTGCTGCGGGTTGCGTCGGTGTTGTTGACAGAGACTCCTGCTGGTGATCCGTCTATTGTTGTCGTTGAGGAGCAGCTGCTGCTGCTGTCGAGGCGGTGCTTTTTGATGCTGACTCTGCATCCTGTTGTTGCTGCTCAGTGGAGGAATCTGTTGACTCTGTGGAAGAGTCATAGGAACTTGTTGGAGCTGGGGACTGCTAATTTGACCACGGACAGCATTGGCATAGAAGATTGGATTAGCAGAGTTTGCCGGACCATTTTTGGGAGTTAGCTGTTTGGGAACGGTGCTGCGATGGGATGTGACATTTCTCCGTCGATTAGCAATCTGCTGGTATACGACACAGCCTTTATAGCTAGCTGTATGGTTTCCGCCACAGTTAACGCATTTGACAGGGTGAATATCTTTTAAGCAGGCCTCCACACCGTGTTGCAGGCCACATCTGACGCAGTTGAAGAGTTTTTGGCAATGATTTTTTGTGTGTCCAAATGCTTGGCACCGGTGACATTGGACGACATCATCCTTTTTGTAGGGGAGTTCAACTTGAACCCTTTGCCGACAAAGTGTCTTAAGCTCATGGATGTCTTTGTTATTTGCCGCCGGTTCTAGTTCAACAAAAACCAGGTTGACGAACTTGGTTTTGTCAAAGCGGCTTCTAAGTCTATTGACAAATCGAACCGCGTGTCCAGCCGAGATAATACTTTCCTTAATATTTTCATCCGGGACATGATGGACACTACGGATGACTACACAATAGGATCTATCTTCTTTCAACTGCCAGGAATGCTATGGCACTTTTTTAAGGGTAAGAGATTTTGTTATAGCTCTGTATGCATCTGAATCTGCAGCTATAATGGAAACAGAGTTGTTGGGATGGCATTTGAGGGAGTATTTGGACCAGGGCTGCCAGTTTAGCTATTTAGTTGCTAGATCTAGCAACTTTTAAAAAATTTTGCAACTTTTTTCTTCGATATGCTATTAGCAACAAATATAGCAACTTTTCATTTTTTTTTTGCAATTTCAGCAGCTTTATTACAAAACTAAACATTTTGTTATTTTTCTTCATCATTTTGAAATTTTTTATACCTATTCCAATTTACTGAACCAATTACGATTGAAAATGGTTCACAAAGATATCTGAATTATTTTTTATCTCAGTGGTGCAATCATATGAACACTTTTGATCACTTTTGTGCTGTGTTGTGTCGGTAAAGGTGCCAAAAATTTACAAACAACATTCGGGATACCTGGCTGCGCGACGACGAGTTTAAGGAGAGGATTCGCAAGGACTGCACGGACACTTACAGGGACTATTATGCGTATTGCAAATCCACAATAGGCGTGAAACTTTTCGATATCCGACACCGCATCAAAAAATCACATGGCTGCGATGGGCGCTGTTGCACAAAAAAATAAGTTGCCCTTCCTTCAAAAGTCCACGAAAACGGAGGAACAAGAAGCGGCACTATGCCTATACATTGCAAAACACACGACGATGGCGACAAGCGATCATTTATATACATAATTAGTTTAAAAGTTAAATTTAACTGATCTGGCATTTTTTTTGGCTATTTTCGAAGAATTTTTAGCAATTTCTAGCAACTTTTTTTTCAAAATCTAGCAATTTCTACTTGTGAGTTTCTGGCAGCACTGATTTGGACGGGTCAACGATATTGTCAGTGGATCTAGTAAGTCCGTTCAGGTTCTCACAATGATCAACCACAATTTTGGGTGGTTTGTGGGAAGGAATTTATTCCTGGCTGCCAGATGGACGGCTGAGATTCTTATTGTTGTTTCCGGTATTGTTGCCAACTTTGGTGTGGACAACGTTGTTGCTGCTAGGGTTGTTGGTAGAGCTGTTGCCGTTGCTGATGTTGCTGCTGACCTGTCTTAAGCCGGTGGAAGTACTGGCTTTTTCAGAATCATTGGGGCTGACCGTAAGAGGAACTTGGACGTGTCCCATGTCTGTGTCCATGTCCGACAGTTCTGAGAATCGATTGGCCGAAACATTCGTTTTTGGGGAATTGGAATTTCTCAGAATTTTGGTGATTGGTGATGCTGAATTCGATGATCTTGAGTCAAAACGGCGTTTGTTGTTAGCCGATCTTGGGGTCCACCAGTCCTCATCATCGACGCCATTTATGGCTGCTAGTTCCGGTTCCGGCCCATTGTCTGACGATGGTGCAATGTTGTACGAGGGGGAAGTATATGGAAGTCTAGCTTTTCTTATATAGGTGTTATAGGTAATATGCACTGCTTTTCACTGCTTTACCGACTTCTTTAATATTCAGACCCTTTGCCTGGATTTCGAAAAGTGTGATCGTAGCCTAGTGGGCAAGGCCTAAGCCCCGCAGTAGGGCGGAACCCAGCTCCAACCCTCCAAAAGGCGAATGAAATTTAAATTTATTTTTTTCTTTTATTGGGAGAAAGTTATTAAGACCAAAATAAAATTCGAATTCGAATTTCGACAAACTAGCGGAGTTTTGCATTTGCTTTGGCTTTCTGTTCCACTTGTTCTCACGAGCAGCACAACTAACAGAGCGTAGGGGCACTGACACCGCGACTTTAGAAGTCGGGAAAGGAATGAATTTTGCCACGGAGGTGGACTGTCCATAGACTCTTCACAATGAAATTCGCAGCGATAGAGAAACGCGTCTGCACTCCACGAAAAATATTTTTTTTTCATGAAATGGCGACAACTCAAAGAAAAAGTCGATTTTTTTCACTAATTTTTCCATTTTGTCCAATTTTTAAAAATATTATAAATTTAAAATTTGTATTTTTTGTTGGTTCCGGCGATAGAGATATATTTAAAGAATATTCATGCCAAATTTCAGGTAAATCGACTGATTAGAACTTGAGAACTTGGCGACCGCATCAAAAAAAGTAGTTTCGAGAAAAACTCGTTTAAAGTTCCAGTCGTTCGCTCAACCGGTCTAGTTGCCACGTCACTAAAACGGCTATTGCTTTCAAAATAATTTGAGTTTTAAAAAATACTTTTAGGGAAATATTTGTGAATATAAAAACTATCGAATTATGATTTCGATTTTCTCAAATTTCTAGACTAGAAGACCCCCTTATTGGGATCGGAAATCTCTCCATCGAGAGAAAAAATTGTCGAGGCAAACAGTTCAGCTGGCAGTCTTTTAAGTGATTGGTCTGTTATTTTGAAACAGGATCGCACAAATACCACTTGCAGACGCGGGGAAAGTTAACAACTGGTAAAATTGCTATAACATCTTCTACTGCCAAAAAGTTTTCGCAAGCGTTCTATCTCTCTCATTTTTGTTTATGTGTCGATGTGTTTGATATGGTCTGCTGCAATTTCAGATAATAAATGCTTCCTGCATTTTTTATTCACAAAAGTAGATGGCAGAATTTGTGTTTTCGACAATTTATGAAGAAAGAGGTGCTTCTACGGTCTTTCTCGACCAGATGTATCTGGTGATACCCTGATTTAAGGTCTGACGATTCTTGGCGAAGGGTCGGCAATGGTTCATTTAGTTTCCTGAGTCGTCGCTTTTTCATATTGCTCTTGATGCTGGACTTCTTCTTTTTTTTAACCCATGTTCTGCTGTTCAACGGCGGCCAAGATAAATGGATGATTTTTGATATTTATTTTCACAAAGTAACTGCTTCTTTATAGGTAGTAAAAATTGCGTTCGTTATCTCAGCTGGACAGCAGAGTATTCTTTGCCATACGTGGGATAAAATTTATCATTCAAGGTGACTTAAGAGGAGTGGCGTTTTTTGGCACCACTGCGATGAGCGCATCGCTTATTATACGGAATCCGCATCTGCCATAGAAATACGGGTCTGCTTGTGGCGCTTGAATCCTAGCTCACTAGTCGCATGCTAGCTAAGCCCGATTCCCCAAAGCGCAAAAAAAGCGGTGGGCAGTCTATGGCTGGCGATGTCCATCCCGCTGCCCGCGATCCGCTTTCAGCTCAGCTACCAAACTTAGGTACCACTCAAAAGGTACTAAGATCAGGGGCAAAAGTGATTCGGTACCCGAAGTTGCTGAACACGATGAGGCGCCAGGAACGTACGCTTTGTCCGAACAAAATAATGTAATGGCCACAACACCTCATATTGACTTAAAATCCGCATTACCGGTCGATACTGGTAGATATAAATAGAGCCTAAAACGGTCGCATTTGTGTTACCAAAAACGGTAACATGTGTTCAGGTGCCACAGCTAAAATATGTATTTGTTTCATAAATCAGCCCAGACCTCTTATCAATGAATATTACGACTTATATCCGTATGTGCAAGTTGAAGATTTGAAGGTTGTACTACTTACATTTTCTTATGCTAGGAAGGTAACATAATTTTAGATTGGTGTGTTTCACTGGCTTTTGGCTCGATGGAATATTTGTAAAAGAGTATGAAATTAAGAGAAACAAGAAAGGAAAGCTAACTTCGGGCATTTCCGATCAATCAGTTTTATGGCGGCTGTAGAATATAGTCGGCCGACTCTTATAAAATTTGGTCGGTCGGATTCACTGGTCAAATATAAAACCCATAAAATAATCCCAATTTCCTAACTTTAAAAACACCAAAGTTATGATTTTCCAATGGTTCAGTTATATGGTAGGTATAGATCCCGACCGTTGCGACTTATGTACTGCGTGCAAAGGAATGAAGGGTGTCTGCAAAGATTCAATTCGATATCTCTCAAGCTGAGAGTCAAGTTTGCGTAGAAACAGACAGACGGACATGCTTATATCAACTCAGGACGCGATCCTGATCAAGATTATATATACTTTATAGGGTCGGAGATGTCTCCTTCACTGCGTTGCACACTTTTGACAAAAATTATAATACCCTCTGCAAGGGTATAATAGATATATTATAATTCAGGGGAAATGGAATACACCTTTAATGAATCATCCCCAGCTCCCTCCACATTCTCTTCTTACACAATAAACTAGCCTACTCCTTTATTCTTTCCTATCAGAATATAAGAATTTTACTAAGTAATCTGACTAAATAATATAATTGTGCTTAAGACTGGGTATACTTAGTTCCGAAATTTTCCGGGTAGGTGGAGTCTTGATTGCAAATGACTCAACCCTTTCGTCCTAATTGTTAGGTAATTTTAATATACCTTGTGCGGCTTTGTATCCAGATGAAAACTGGAATATTTTATTTCCTTTTACTCAGCATGACTTTGTTGACGGCTTGATTGATATTGCGCTATCCCAAGTTAACCATATTAAAAACGCCCTAGGCGTTACTGGCCTTTTGTTTTGTTTCAAATGCAGCAGGCGTTTGTCTATTAAGAACGTCACCACTTCTTCAACCGGACTGTAAATGCAGGAGCAGAGTTGAATAAAAAATCGGAAAAGTCTGTTAAACGTATACGCTGCATTCATAAGGTAATTTTAAAAATACTTTTGTATCCGGCTATGATTAGTGCAAACTTTATTCATGCACTAACATGGCTGGGGCCGTTAATATATTTTATATTGAATTGAACTCCTTCTTTTTTCTGGGTGTTTCCCTATACTATCCGTCAATTTCTAATAAACCTCAATGGTTTAATAAGGAGTTCTTAAACCTAAAAATGTTCGGTTCTGACTTTTCTAAAAATTTAAAACTAAATAAATATATTTTAATAAAGCGTTTGATTCTTTAAATCAATCGATTCTTGTATTCAAGCTAGACTTATAACGGTTTTCATGTGATATGCTAACATCGATTTTAAGCTAGCTAAATGGTAGGACTCAACGAGCCCTCTTTCAAAACTATATCTTTAATTTTATCCGCGTTAGTTCGGGTGTTCCTCTTGTCTCTCTTCTTTTTACATTATTTATTAACGATCTCCCTCTAGTCCTGACAAATTCGTGTGCCCTCATGTTCGCAGACTTTTTAATAATTTAAAAATCACCATATCTTTGTAATTTTCTATATTAACACTTATTTAGAATAACATTTGTTGTCAAGTTGTCCAGCAACCCAATGTTTTGAAAACTTTATTACTTCAGACTGACAAATTCCTTGAAGTTCAATTAATTCCCCATGTCAACATGGATTTATAATGCGAAGATCTAAGACGACAAACCTCTTGGAGCTAACGTCTCTTTTTTTTAATTTCTGCAGGAAGAACATACAGACTGACGTAGCGTACACTGATTTTAGTGTTTTAATCGCTTCTTGTATTAAATCTAGACTTATCAGAGTTACCATGTGATCTTTCAAAAGTGGTAAGACTCAAGCTCTATCTCTAATTTGATCCGTGTTTATAGCCAAATTTTCTGCAGTTCAGACTTACAATCGGACCTAAATGCTTTTCAACCACGGAGTGGTAAAAATCTTTTGGATTTAAATAGCGCTAAGTAAAAGTAATGACATTTTTTCGAATGAACCGACAATATGCCACGTAAAAACTGAGTGTTTGTGCGTTGACATATATTTTGATGAACTTGGCGTCTTTCTGGACCCAAAAGTGAGGTTTTGTGACCATATTACTTTTATTAACGATCTCATGGTGAATACAGTTAGCGGTGTGCTCGGATGGCACAAAGAATTTGTTGATTTCACTAGTCTGCCCAATCCTGGAGTACTGTTTTATATTTGCTCTAAGGGGTCTAAACTGGAATGCAATCCTTTTTATACCCGTTACTCGTAGAGTAAAAGGGTATATTGTATTCGTGCAAAAGTATGTAACAGGTAGAAGGAAGCGTTTCCGACCCTATAAAGTATATATATTCTTGATCAGGGTCACTAGCCGAGTCGATATAGCCATGTCCGTCTGTCCGTCTGTCCGTCTGTCTGTCCGTCTGTCTGTCCGTCTGTCTGTCCGTATGAACGCTGAGATCTCGGAAACTATAAAAGCTAGAAGATTTGCATGCAGATTCTAGGAGTTCCTGCGCAGCCTAAGTTTGTTTCAAAAAGGTGCCACGCCCCCTTTAACGCCCACAATCGCTTATATACGATTTTAAAAATTTAAATATTTCGGAAAAGTAAAAATGCAGTTTTATTGTGTTTATCAATACCTATCGAAATGTAGAAGAAATTTTTCAAATCGGACCATTCGTTAAAAAGTTATGCGTGATCAAAGTTTCTATCTCCATCTCCCTCGCACTCCCTTTACCTGAGTAACGGGTATCTGATAGTGGGCTATAGCGTTCTCTCTTGTTTTTTTTAACATATTACTCTAGTAGATTTTATTCGGCCTTAACTTAAATGTGCCTAATAAAATTACCAGAAACTAAATTACTCTTACTTTAAATCATTCTAGATCTAACTATGGAATGCATGAACCTTGTAGAGTACTGTGTAATGACTATAATATACTATTCCATATTATTTCTATTGTCAATTTTAAAAGCATTAATATTATCTTAGCAAAAATTACTTGGTGTCGTAAGGGCAACTTGTTTGTGCCTATCAAAAAAAATAAGGCAACCACGATATTCCTAACGCCTTAGTTGACTCTGAGTCCGAGATGGGTATGGATTTAACTGTGCTCTCAGATGCTGTAACGTCAGGTGAGTTGGAAAACCACTTTGTCAATTCAAAACCTGCAGTTTGAAGAACCTGAGATACTTCTGACTTAATAGTCTTTAACTCCTCTACGCATGCAGCACCAGTCAACATATCATCGACATAAAAGTCGGATCCAATAACCTTAGCAGCTCTAGGAAAAGAAAGTTTAGCAGACTCACTTAAATTTTTTTGCGACACAACCGTCGTTGCATGCAGACGTGTATTTATTGTGCTCCGGGAAAAAGTATTCAATAAAATCACAAAAGTGCAGTGACCGTTTAATAATCCAATATAACGCGAAAAGACGCTTTCTGCGATGAAATCGCGAATGTTTATATTGATTAATCATTTAATTAATATAAAACTTAACACTTAAAACTCGAATTAACTTTACCACGAATACAATGAGTCTGAACGACGTTCGCACACAACGTCAACGTGAGCAAGACGAGAGACGGCTCTCAGTACAAAGAAATAACGCGTACTTCTCTTTTAAAGCAACCGAAAATAATGCAAGCTCTGATCAAGCGCGGGCAATTACCCCCAACTTGACCAAGTTCCTAAACGTAGCGAGCGAGAGAGCGCATTCTTGCTCCCCCTCGCCACCATCGACGTCTCTGCGGCCAAAGAGCGCTGAAAGTGCTCCAATGCAGGTATGCAATAACCAAAGCTCATCAGCAGTAACTAGCACCGCAATTTCTTTAACAACGTCAACTGTAACTACAACAACAACTGCAACCGTATCGACTGCGCATTTAATGACATCATCAGCTAGCAGCGCAAATATTACTACGTCTGCCGCTGTGCTGCCCGAAAAACAGAACAAAACCAATGAATGTGCTAAGCCGGCCGTGCAGACTGGTATGGATCGCTACATCCAAATCAAAAGGAAGCTGAGCCCTCTAAATTCTCAACGCAAAAAAACCCGTAACAATGCTAGCCTAGCTGGAATAGAAACGCCCATGAACTCAAACCGATTTAAAATCTTGGAAGACGCCTATGATGTTGAGGCAGCCGAATCCACTGAAGTCGAGAAAAGGAAGCCAAAACCTCCGCCTATTTATTTTCGAGAAAAAAAGTTCCAATGTTCTTGTCAACAAAATTATCGAGCTTATTGGAAAGGATAACTTCCACATAATACCTCTAGTAAAGGGCAACATACAAGAAACAAAGATTCAAATGAAGTCTGAAGATAATTACAGAGTATTATCGAAATATCTTTCCGAGAATAAAAATAACTTTTATACGTATCAGCTAAAAAGTAGCAAGGGCCTGCAAGTCGTACTTAAGGGTATAGAGTCCGACGTAACGCCTGCTGAGATAACAAAGGCGCTTCAAGAGAAGGGATTTAATGGTAAGACAGTCTTCAACATCCTTAACAGGGATAGAAAGCCGCAGCCACTCTTTAAGGTTGAGCTCGAACCAGAAAATAAGCCCCTAAATAAATACAAAGTGCACCCCATTTACAATCTCCAGTTCTTGCTGCACCGCAGAATTACAGTTGAGGAACCGCACAAACGCAATGGCCCTGTACAATGTGCGAACTGCCAAGAATATGGCCATACAAGGTCATACTGTAAACTGCGCACGGTGTGTGTAGGTTGTGGTTGTGCTCACTGCCCAGCAAG
Source organism: Drosophila fuyamai (assembly GCA_018153365.1). NCBI lineage: Eukaryota > Metazoa > Arthropoda > Insecta > Diptera > Drosophilidae > Drosophila > Drosophila fuyamai. The sequence goes on from JAECXW010000545.1 coordinate 367,950, forward strand.
CAAAGATGACTGCAACTCGATAAAGTGCGGCAACTGCGGTGGCAATCACACTGCTAACTACAGAGGCTGCCCTGTTTATAAGGAGCTGAAAAGTCGTATCCACCAGAGAGGAAATGCCGCCCGCACCCAAAATAAACAGATGACAGCTTCCAAATCAAACCCTGAAGTCTTCTTCTCGACTGCAGCCAGATCCTCACTAGGACCCTTAAACTCTGATAAAAATGTGACTTACGCAAGCGCTTTAAAATGAGGACTGGCTAACCCTCTCTCAAAAAGCTCATTTCTGCACCAGCATACCAAGAACCGAACACGGCTTAGCAACAACAATTCCCGGAGCAGTCAAAAAGCAACTTTGAAGATATGATATACAGCTTGCAGCAAAGCCTTACGGAGTTTATGTCGTTTATGCGCACAACTATGCAAGATTTAATGCGAAACCAAAATCTATTGAATCAAATGCTGGTTTCACAACACTCCAAATAATGACTTCCCTAAGGATATCTATGTGGAACGCTAACGGCGTCTCACAGCATAAGCTTGAGTTAGCTCAATTCCTACTCGACAACCATATCGACGTAATGCTGCTTTCAGAAACACACCTTACAAACAAATAAAATTTTCAACTACGAGGTTATTCATTCTACAACAAATCATCCAGATGGTAAATCACATGGTGGGACTGAAATTCTAATCAGAAGCCGTATTAAGCACCACTATCATAACAAATTTGCTAAAAATTACCTACAGGCCACATCTATAAATATACAAACAAATACTGGCAACCAACTTACACTAGCCGCCGTATACTGCCCCCCTCGCTTCACCATAGCTGAAGATGAGTTTATGCAGTTTTTCAACTCACTAGGAGACCACTTCATAGCAGCAGGGGACTACAACGCCAAGCACACACACTGGGGATCAAGTCTCGTGACTCCAAAAGGAAAACAGCTCTATAATGCAGTTATAAAAGCCAAGAACAAGCTGGACTATGTTTCTTCTGGCAGGCCAACATACTGGCCGGCAGACCCAAGGAAACTACCCGATTTAATAGACTTTGCAATTACCAAAAACATTCCTAAAAATCTGATAAGCGCCGAATGCCTCTCGGATCTTTCATCGGATCACTCGCCTGTCCTGTTTATTCTTCTCCGACATCCAGGCGCATTGGAGCAATCGTTTAAATTGACATCTCAGAAAACCAATTGGGTTAAGTACAAGAAATACATTAGCTCACACATTGAGCTAAGTCCTCATCTCAACGATGAAGCCAACGTAGACAGATTTGTTAATACACTGGAGTCTGTAATCGTCTCTGCAGCTCGAATTTCAACACCCCAAAACTACAAATACGCAAAGCAACCAAAAGAAGACAAATCTACAAATAGAAGAGCTCGTCCTCGAAAAGCGACGCTTACGTCGAGAGTGGCAACTCCACAGATCGCCATCTGCTAGGCAAAGCTTAAAATATGCCTCACGTCCTCTCACAAAAGCTTTACAGCAAGAAGAAGCACATGTCCACCGACGCTACATAGAGCAATTGTCAACATCTAGTACAAAACACTCACTATGGAGAGCTCATCCTACTCTAAGCTCACCGAAAGTAACCGTGATGCCTATTAGAAATCCCACAGGCGGCTGGGCGCGCAGCGATGCAGACAGAACCAGCACGTTTGCCAACCACCTTAAAAATGTCTTCCAACCAAATCCTGCCACTAGTGCGTTCACCTTGCCGATTTTACCATATGAACCTCAGCTTCAACATGAGCCAATTGAGTATCGCCGAAACGAAATCGTTAACATCATCAAAAATCATCTGAATCCGAAAAAATCCCCAAAATGATCATTGAGCTCCCATATTGCGCCATTTGCACTAACACCTAGCTTTTTAATGCCATCGCAAAACTCGGCCACTTTCCAGTGAGATGGAAAAAGTCGATTATAATAATGATAGCAAAGCCGGGAAAAGACCACACAATTCTCACGTCGTATAGACCTATAAGCCTACTCTCATGCTTATCTAAACTCTTTGAAAAATGCGTATTGACTCGGATAAACACATATCTAAGAATCCAGGAAGGAATTCCGTCACATCCATTTGAAGCAGGTCAACCGGATAACATCAGAAATTCGGAACGCGTTCGAAAAACGAGAGTACTGTACTGCCATATTTTTAGACGTCTTTCAAGCATTTGATAGAGTTTAACTAGAAGGTCTAATGTACAAGATCAAGTCAATGCTCCCCTACAACACCCATAATCTTTTAGAGTCTTACCTCTACGACAGAAAATTTGCTGTTCGATGCAACACTGCTATAACTGACGATTTCACTATTGGAGCTGGAGTTCCTCAAGGAAGCGTGCTTGGGCTAACATTATATGTAATCTATACAGTAGACATCCCAACAAGCACACGACTAACAACATTTACGTTTGCTGATGATACAGCCATTCTCAGCCGTTCAAAATGCCCGATGCAAGCAACTGCGCAGCTAGCTCTTCATCTGGTCGATGTTGAAAAGTGGCTATCAGATTGGCGAATTAAAGTGAACGAACAAAAATGCAAGCACGTTACGTTCACCCTGAGCAGGCAAAACTGTCCACCGCTCATGTTAAACCATACTTTACTCCCGCAAGCAAACGGATTGACATACATAGGAGTACACCTCGACAGAAGACTCACATGGCGCCGGCACATTGAAGCCAAAAGAACACACCTAAAGCTAAAAGCCAGTAGCCTTCATTGGCTTATCAACGATCGGTCTGCCCTTAGCCTTGAATATAAAGTTCTGCTGTAAACTCGGTACTAAAACCTATATGGATGTACGGCTCTCAGCTATGGGGGAATGCCAGCAATAGCAATATTGACATAGTCCAGCGAGCTCAGTCGAAGATCTTGAGAAGAATCACCGGGGCACCGTGGTACGTTCGCAACGAAAACATATATCGCGACTTAAACATTCTATCAGTCAAAGAAGTGATCGCAGAACAGAAGGAAAAGTACTTTACCAAGCTATCGTTGCACCCTAACCACCTGGCGAGAGGTCTTACAAGGTTGATCAACCAATCACGCCTTCGTCGCAATGACTTACCCACCCAGCGACCGACTTGAGGGACGCGAAACCAGAATGCAGTATTATTATACTGTTAGTTAAATTTTAATGTTAAGATTCGTAAACTTATTGTTAGTCTCAAAATTAAGAGAAAATTCAATAAATAAAAGCAAAGTTAAAAAAAAAAAAAATCATTGAGTTCGAGGTGTTAAATATGAGACTACTTTTTCATGGTCTCGATCTTTTCTCAGGATCAAGGATCCATTTTTTTAAGACGTAGTCGCCTCTGATTTCCAGATTTCAGATATCAGTTTGGGGTCGCTTAAAGGTTTGTTGTTTAAGCTTAAGCTATTACTGATCTAAATCCATGTGCTCCAGCTCTTGATCTGCAATGTTCTCATGCTCGGACGAAGAATCATTCTGTTGATGTTTCTTGAGTTTTTTAAAATAGTGTTTTTTTTTTTAACCGTGATCGGCCACGCAATTTTTTCCTTGTATAATGTTTTTTGTTTTTCCGTTCTCGGCAATACGCAATATACAGTTGTCCGTGTGAGAAGCAATTCGCACTTAAGTCTTAGCCACATATAATGCCAATCTAATTGGGAACTGTAATCTTTTAAATTGAAAAGGTATATTGGTTAAAATTTTTGTAATTCTAGGGATGAGGACATCTTCCCATTTGAATGGCCCCACTATAATAGTGTTGTAATGTAATAGTGTTGCAGTTTTTCCATACCCGATGCTCTGTAAATATTGCAAGTGGAAATCTCGATGATTAGCATCTTCTACGGCAACTTTTCAGCTGAATGAGCTCGCATCAGTGGGTGTTGCTCGCATCATTAATACATGTATCCCATTGTTGGTCGTCATCCAATAATTTTAACGCTTGACATGCACTGCGAAAAGTGCTTAAAAGACCTCGGACCAGCCACGTTTATCAACACCATTTCAAGGAAAAAACACTAATTTTGATTAAGATGTACTGTATATATTCTCACAATTGTATTTTCTCTGAAAATTCCAGGTTGCTACGTTCGTTTACGTCCGATTCCCCAAAGCGCAAAAAAGACGTGGTCGGTGGTAACGGGCATCTATAAACAAAGTTAGGGCTCGGTGTTACTGAAAAAGTTAGAGCGCACGCAAAAATGTTCCACGGCTTCAGCTCGTCAGCTAATGGGGTGGATTTTTACTCTAACTACGACAAACCGAAAATTGTAACTTGGTCTATTGTCGGGCTCAAAGCCCTTTTCACCTGCGATCGAATCTGCAGCTATTCCACCTCAGCTGTTAAGGAGGCGGCGTTCATGTCCGCCGAGGACAAACACTCAGAATTACTGTTGGAGCCCAATTTCTAACTTAGTTGAATTTTATAGTCTCCGATGTTATTTCTTGGAATGTTAACAGATTTAGTATATTTTTATAATTCGTACGGTCACTTTTTAAGACCAGCCTAAAAGGAGGCTTTTTTGGTAATTTTTAGTGTGTGTATAAGAGAGAGAAGAAAACGACGTGAAATAAAACTGAAGCGCAAAAACGTGGACAAAAAAGGCTTTTTCTCTGTGCAATCAATCCCAGCCCCGTACCCGAAGAAATTCGGCTGATTTACTCAGAGAAAGGTCTGACAGGACAAGTGATCCGTCCGACAGTGTCAAGTTGTTGGTGTTGTACAGGCCACGCTATTAATTTTCACCAGACCATAAAGGCGTCTCGCAGCGAAGTTCAGGGAAAAGCGCCGCAACACAAGCCAATTTAGGACGCTCATCTTAGGACACACCAAAGACATTGGAGAAACATCCAGAAGACGATCGTGGCAACACTCCCAGCTCGTACACAATTCGGATCATCCGCGTGGACTGATGCTCCATCCAACTCACACAATCATGGGATTGCAGTGAGTCACCGTAAGCGAGAGAACATAACCTCAATGTTATTTACTTCAATAAATCATTATTACGCAACAAATATTCTGTCCGCAAAGGTTGTTATCGAGATTCATTGTTATTTTCTGTAGTTGTAGTGTTCAGTTGGTAGGCCAAATTTGACTAGCTCCATTTAGCGTTCTATTTGTCAGAGATAGCAGTTATACCAGATTTGCCGCACAATGGTCAACAGCGAAGTCAACACCAGCAAATTAGTATCCCTCCGGCATTAACGGAATACGATTACGCGAAACATGACCAATTTGAAGACCAAACTCGACCAGGAGAAGGAGACTTTAAACGTGTCAGCTTGTGACGGTTTGTCGTTGTCGGGTGGCTCAGGGATGGCCAGGGTTCGTCACAAGAATTTGTTTGTGTCAGGCGTGGTTGCTGAAAGAGAGTTCCGACCCAGCCCAGAGTAGAAATCGTGGGGAATTACTGAGTAATTGATTACATTTTGACATTTGATTAATAACTAACGAGTTCTCCGGATTGCAGGGTGCCGCCCTTGCTGCCTTCGCTTTCTTCGTACACTTCGAATACCTGGTACCGGGAGCCTTCCAGCTGCTCGAGAGAAACAGCGCGGGATGAATGAATTCCCTTGGTTGATCGAATACTTGTGTGAATTTCTGTGTGGGCTTTTGTTTCTCAAAAACAAACGATAAAATTCGGTAATTAGGCTTTCAATTGAATCAGCTGTGCAACTTTTGTTGATAAATTCAAATTGAGCATAACTGAGTACATACGAGTTTATTTTGTTTTTTACTTCTTAATGAGACCAATTAGTTTATTTTGTTATGTTTTGTATACGAATTTGTTAATAAATATTCAACGAAAAAACACAAAAAATTTGGGTTCATTTACTTTTCTATTAACTTTTTTATGCGGGCCCAAAGTCAATAGTTGCAAACATGTACTCAGACTTGCACGCCACTTTATATAGAGATTAAGTACATACATATATATAAATTTTCTCCAAGTTATCAAAAGCGAAATGGGTAATTTTTATAAAATGTATATATAATATTTAAGAATGTATTTGTATATTATTATTAATTAATATAATAGAATATTTAACATATTAACTATTATAATTATTAAGTATATTTAATAAATAAAATAGTTAATATACAAATACATATATAAATATTTATTAATTATTTTTACAGGGTAGGTTTAATTTTTAAAATTTAGCTACCTTAGGAATATATTTAAATATAATACAAGTATGTTTTAGGTAAGTTATCCATTTTAGTATTTCGTATATAAATGAAAATAAGCTTTAATGATTTTGTGCCTTTTAAATTCGATTTGAAAAGAGCGCCCTTTGGGTTTCTCTTTTTTCTAAATATCTAAAATAGTTAATATACAAAAACCTTTTTTAAATTTAATTTATATTATGATAATAATTTTATATAATGTTATTATAATAAGTATAATATAAAAAGAAAACATATTTTTAAATCTATATATTTAAAAGATAATAAATATAAAAATTTTCAAATCGTTCACACGTCGCACGCTTTTATAAACTTAGATATATACGGTCATTACAAAAAAATATTATACATTCGAATAATTATCATATAAAGGCAATACAAAATAAGTATTTTTAATAATTTTAGAATTTTAAAATAAAGAGTATATTTCGACAGCGCGGTGCAGCGAATTTCTTCGCTTGTGAATACATGTGGACACATACAGTCGTCGGCTCTCGCAGTATGCGTGCAAGTGAGAGGCTGGCTCTACAGCGCTCTCTCGCTCGCTTTTGGGCAGAGAGCGAAAAGCCAGTTGAAAAGCCAGAACAAAAAATTCGTGTGCCAAAAAATTGTATGGCGTTACGCATCCTAGAGATTATATTGGTCTTTGCTACTACATGGTTTTTGGCCAGCATTTTATTTCATCGGGTTCGACCTACAAACTGTTAGGGGCTCTCGGGATGCTGGAAGATAGACCTGCCAGATTCACGCAGGAGGATTCGTTGGAATTGGTGCGGTCTAGGGCTCGAGAGGTAATGCAAAAACAGAATGAAAAGAACGAACGACATAATAACTTAAGGTCTCGAGAGGTAGTGTATCAGGAAGGTCAAGAAGTCTATCGTAAAATCTTTAAAAAGAGAAATTTTCTGGGAGGCTATAGTGTGAAATTGGGTCCGTTATATCTCAAGGCTCGAGTTCAGAAAAAGCTCGGAAATTTATGTTATGAATTAGAAGATTTGCAAGGCCGATCTTTGGGGCGTTTTCTTACCAAGGACTTGAAACAGTAAATAGGCTGAGCTACCAGCATTACTGGGATCTGTATTGGGATGTCAAACCCCATTTCAGATCTTGATGGTGATTATTTGGGGGAAGAGAAAGCCAATAGGTCAACAGGGCGAAATGTCAGTTGCACTTTTGTTGAGAGCGGTTTTCTTTTCGGCTGTTAAGGGGCTTGGCGCCATTGGCGAACGGCATCAGCGTTCTTTTCCATTCGAACCTCCAAGTGATCAAGTCGCAAGAATCAGTTTGAAAAGTTTAAACATATACATAGACTTGGGCCTAGCTGAAGCAAAGCCGGAAAATTTCGAAGGAAGAGTTAGGGAACAAGCCCCTAAGCGGGAAAAGTATTAGTATTTGCGGCCGAGCCCTAGAAATCATATAAAGTGCATTTAAAAAGAAAAATAAGGGTTTTTCCATCAACAGTGTGTTGTGTGGCTTTTAGGTGCTCGGCAAACAAATAGTCGTCTGCGACATTCGGAGTAGCAAAGCAAGTAAAACTCCAGCAGCTGAGCGAACACGTAAAAATTCTAACCGGAGTCATTCGGCAGAGAAGGCTACTCGGATGTTTCGGAAAGCGATCGAAGGATCGACGGGAGGATCACAGCGGAATTTGGTTAAAAATAATATGCGAAGCCCAAAAAGGTTGATCCAGTCCCCAAAATCGTTTTTCTTGTTACCAAAAAAACCCCTGCTCAGAAGTGCCCGTAAAGTAAAAGAATAGCTAAAATGAAAAGAGTGAGCAAAACTTAGATATATACTTAGAAGATAAGTGAAAGGTGAAAAAGGAAGAAAAATCTAACCTCAGCAAGTGAAAAAAAGCCACAAAAAAAAAAAAGAATAAACGAAAAATGTCGGAATTTTCGGCCAACAAAAAAAATATATATTAAATCTAAGCTCAGCAAGTGAAAAAAAGCCACAAAAAGAAAAAAAGAATAAATGAAAAATGTCGGAATTTTCGGCGAATAAAAAAATATATATTAGGTTCTTAAGATAATCATAAGCAATTTACTTGTAAATTTTTTTTTAAGTGTATTTGAAATCGTGTCTGATGTATTTGTGAGCCTGAAAAATTTCTGCGATCCCTCGGCGTGAGAAAGAAAGAGAAAGGAAAATAAATTCCAAATTGATTTAAAAATTATTCGCTAGTCTACCCCATATAAAAAAAAAGATATTAAAAGAAACAAGAAATTAAAGCTAACTTCGGGAGGAGCCGATGTTGATATACCCTTGCAGAATATTCTGTAAATAAAATTCTCCAATATTATTCATATTCATATTATTCACATTCTTAATCCCAACTTCCTAACTTTAAAAACACCAAAGTTATGTCATTTTCAATCGTTCAGTTATATGGCAGCTATAGGATATAGTCGGCCGATCCCTATAACATTTTGTAGGTCGGATTGATTGACCAAATATAAAACCCATAGGAAATCCCAACGTCCTAACTTTAAAAACACCAAAGTTATGGTATTTCCTATCGTTATATGGGAGCTATAGGATATAGTCGGCCGATCCTTATGAAATTTAGTAGGTCGGATTGATTGGCCAAATATAAAACCCAATTAAAAAACCCAACTTCCTAACTTTACAAACACTAAAGTTATGGCATTTCCGATCAATCAGTAATATGGCAGCTATAAGATATAGTCGGCTGATCCTGATGAAATTTAGTAGGTCGGATTGATTGGCCAAATATAAAACCCATAGAAAATCCCAACTTCCTAACTTAACAAACACCAAAGTTATGGTATTTCCTATTGTTATATGGGAGCTATAAGATATAGTCGGCCGATCCTTATGAAATTTGACAGGTCGAATTGATTGGCCAAATAAAGAAGCCATAGAAAAACCCAACTTCCTAACTTTACAAACACCAGAGTTATGACATTTCCTATCGTTCAGTTATATGGCAGCTATAGGATATAGTCGGCCGATCCCGACCGTTCCGACTTATATACTGCGTGCAAAGGAAAGAAGGGTGTGTGCAAAGTTTCAATTGGATATCTTTAAAACTGAGAGACTAGTTCGCGTAGAAACAGACAGACGGACAGACGGACATGCTTATATCAACTCAGGAGGTGATCCTGATCAAGAATATATATACTTTATAGGGTCGGAGATGTCTCCTTCACTCCTTCACTTTTGACCAAAATTATAATACCCTCTGCAAGGGTATAAAAAGGGAAATGTTGAAAGTTACCCCTAGTGCCCATAATAAAAAATATTATATTTTTTCTTAGCAGTTTCTAGATTCCTCGATCAAAGCGCTTGCTTCGACGGATATTGCTGAAATAAGATGGTGAGTAATATCTTTTAAGCCAAATATTATGCGGCTATATTTTCTTAAAAAAACCAAATATATATATATGTATATATTTAAAAAAAATGTGGTGTTAGTTTGCAGTTTGAATTGTTTAACGTAAAAGAAATACACGTTAAAAGTAAAGATAAAATCTGAGGGAGACCCGAGTACAGAGGTTTTTTTAAAGCGGAACAAAAACACTCAAATTGCGATAAGAGGCATTCTCTGAATCTTATTTCGTTTTGGTATGCGATTGGATGCAAATAAAATTAAAACACGGGAGAGCGACTATAGTGCCCCGACTATTAGATACCCATTACTCAGCTAAGCAACTTAATATAAATATGCCTTCTTGTATGTTTTTCGCCGCTCGAATTAGCTCCCGATTTTTATGGCGCTATTGTATGGCGCCATCTACCCCAAGATATTGGTACCACGGGCCATGGAAAGCGGAAATGTAAGCGCTAGCCAGGCTTAATGGGTTTTTGGGACATTTAATGGGTTTTTGGGACATACATATATATATACATGCAAAATACCAAACATCTAGCTTTTATAGTTTCCGAGATCTCAGCGTTCATACGGACAGACATACCGACGGACAAACGGACAGACAGACGGACAGACGGACATGGCTAGATCGACTCGGATAGTGATCCTGAACAAGAATATATATACTTTATAGGGTCGGAAACGCTTCCTTCTACCTGTTACATACTTTTGCACGAATACAATATACCCTTTTACTCTACGAATAACGGGTATAAAAATATGAAGTAAAAGTCATTTAAATATTTAAACATGCCATATATATTAAAAACCATTTAATTTACTTATATATTACATACCCTAGGTTTATAAGTTATACAAATTATTATATTTATTGTACTTGTCTATCCTTACTTTCTTTGAACCAATGTTAAATTAATTTTGTATATTGGGAGTTATTATTTTTGTCCGAATTTTAATTTTAATTAATAAAGAAAATGTTTATAATGTGGTAATTGTTCAGACCTTTCTCTGGGTAAATCAGCCGAATTTCTTCGGGTACGGGGCTGGGATTGAATGCACAGACAGTGACCGGTTGTTGTAAAGAAAAAGACTTTTTTGTCCACGTTTTTGCGCTTCAGTATTATATCACGTCGTTTTCTTCTCTCTCTTATACACACACTAAAAATTACCAAAAAAAGCCTCCTTCCAGGCTGGTCTTTCAATGTGACCGTACGAATTATAAAAATATACTAAATCTGTCAACATTCCATCTGTTAACATTCAGGACCCGAATCAGTTTTATAATTTTGTTAACACCAAGCGTAAATCTAATTCTTTTCCTTCCTCGCTATCGTTCGAAAACATGACGGCAACCACAGATCAGGCAATAGCCGATTTATTTGCCCAATTTTTTCAAACGACTTACTCTACTTTAGATTATTCATCACAGCCTTATTCTTACAACATATCCAAGTCAAACCTCATATTCTGTCCCACTTTAACAGAAGCTCTTTTCTTTTGGATCTTCTTCGTATTAAACCTGTTTATTCGCCAGGGCCCGATGGTATTCCTGGGTGCGTGCTTAGGTATTGCGCTAAGGCCCTGTGCAAACCTCTTCACAAGTTGTTTACCTTATCTATAGAAACCTCCCAATTCCCAAATATTTGGAAGGAATCATTTGATATTCCTCTTTTCAAAAAGGTAACAAGTTAGAAGCCAGTAACTACAGAGGTATTTCTAAGTTGTCAGCTATTCCTAAGCTTTTTGAAAAAATTATTACTCCTCATTTGCAGCACCTTTGCAGATCAATCATTTCTCCGTGTCAACACGGATTTATTAAACGTAGACCCACAATCACAAACCTTCTAGAGCTCACTTCATTAGTGATAAAAGGCTTCAATAGTAGTTTTCAAACAGACGTCATTTACACTGACTTTAGTAAAGCATTTGACTCTGTAAATCACTTACTTCTCATTCAAAAACTTGACCTTTTAGGTTTTCCAGTTGATCTGCTTAAATGGATTTCAAGTTATCTGAATGGCAGGTCACAAGGGGTCCTTTTTAAAAATTCAATTTCTGAAATCCTTCGTGTTACCTCCGGTGTCCCACAAGGGAGCCATCTGGGTCCGTTACTTTTTACATTATTTATTAATGATCTTCCCTCAATTATAAGTCATTCTCGCGTACTGATGTACGCAGATGATGTTAAGTTGTGCCTGCAGTATAAGGACATTTCCTGCCATTTAGACTTGCAATCAGATCTAGATAATTTTCAAAACTGGTGCCGAGATAATTTACTAAATTTAAACGGTTCCAAGTGCAAGCTGATGACTTTTAATCGGGCCAATCCGATATACGCGACTTACACGTTAAGTGGCAGCTCTTTGGATAGACTAACTCTTGTAAACGATCTTGGCGTTCTCTTGGACCCCAAACTAAAATTTTCTAATCACATTTCGTCCATGGTTAATAAAGCCAGTGGAGTGCTTGGATTTATTAAAAGGTGGTCAAAAGAATTCGATGATCCTTATTTGACTAAAACTTTATATATTTCGGTAGTCCGTCCGATTCTGGGGTATGGGTCTCCCGTCTGGAGTCCACAATACGGAATACATATTGGTCGTATTGAATCTGTACAAAAAAACTTCCTTCTTTTTGCTTTACGGCGCCTAAACTGGGATGCAAATCTTATCTTACCTTCTTATTCTAGTAGACTTCTTTTGATTAATTTACCATCCCTAGCCAACCGTAGAACGATGCTTGGTACTATCTTTATTTATAACCTTATACATGGTGATATTGACTGCCCCGACTTGTTAAGTCGGCTAAACTTTTCTGTGCCAAGTAGATTAACTAGAAATTATATTCCCCTAACTTTAAATCATTGTAGATCTAACTATGCCTTGCATGAGCCTTTCAGAGTATTATGTTCTGACTATAATAGACTTTTTCCTGTAATATCAAATCTTGACTCTCTGCCGCTCCTAAAACGATTAATACTTGCTTCATTGGCACAAGATTGATCTAACTATTACTTTTTTCCCCGGACCTTTACCTTTATTTTCCTATCTCGCGTCTATCTTATCGCGAATCGTGCCGTACGATACACGGCTGCGCCCCTAACTAAGTTAGGAATTGGGCTCCAACATACTCCCGGCCTTGATAGGATACGGAATTCTCCAACTGACTTCTTGCTTATTCGAAGAGAAGCGGTGCGATTTTGTGTACTGGTCTTCGAAAAACTGCCTTCTGAGTTTGGAGATCTACGACTCGCACCTTGCCGTCCTTCCCAGCAATCGTTGCGATGACATGTTCCAGTGGCCAGTTTTGGGGAGCTGCGTTGTCCTCGTGTATAAGAACCAGTGGTCCTACCTTTATATTGGGCTGTGGACTGGTCTATTTTGTGCGCTGCTGGAGCATGTGAAAATAGTCTCAACGAAAAAATTTCCAAAATTGCTGATTAAGAAACGAAATGCGCTGCCATCGATCTAGGTAGTGAATGTTTGACGTCTCGGTAAATTGTTCTTCAGGAGCTGAAATTAGAGATGATCCAATAAGGAAATAAGCTGGAGACACCACGTCTCCATCGTTTGGATCGGCTGACGCTGGAGTGATTGGTCGCGAATTGAGTATCGCCTCGATCTCCGTGAGGATCGTTTGTAGCTCCGAACGTTAAGTTCGCTTCGGCCATGGTTTTCACCAGGAAAGTTTTAGCGGACTTAACCGCGGCTTCCCACAGACCCCCGAAGTGGGACGCACGGGGTGGGATAAAGCAGAATTCGAACCCTTTAGTTGCGCTGTATTGGTGTAGCTGGCTGATCGCTTCATTGCTCAAGATTGACTGTTTAAATTCAAATAGCTTTGCCGATGCTCCCACTAAATTAGTACCATTGTCGCAGTACACTCGCTTTGTCAGTCCTCGACGGGACACGAACCTTCGGAGGCACAGCAGGAATGCGTTCGAGGAGAGATCTGAAACTGGTTCGATATGTACAGCTTTCGACGAAAAACATATGAATATGGCTACGTATGTTTTGTATGGGGCTCTGCTGCAGAAGTCAACTCCGGTGACAAGAAACGGTCTTTGGAAGCGCAAGCGGTCCACGGGCAGGGGACCCATGTTTTGAGTCATCATCTTTAACACGCTGTTGTTTCTTTAAAAGAGAGATTTCTTTGTTATATACTAATTGCTGGATGTGTTCAATTACCTGCCAAAAAACTACGTTAAGCTCTGGCGCTGAGATGTGTACTACTTCTTGTTTGTTTATGGCCCTGTTAGCTGGAACTTTATTTAAGAAGCGAAATACTAATGCAATAGTTCGCATAGCTCGGTGATAAGACGATGAATTATTAAAGATTTGGTCGATGACTTTTGCTTCCTGCAGACTAGCTGCGCTCTGGCAGGTTTTCCTTAGCTTTATGACTGAGGGCGCAGGTGATTGTAACTGGGAGGGCTCTCCTTTTATATAAAGACTGATCGCCTTCTAAAAGTTCGTCCCAATCTAACTTTAAAAGAGTTAGATTTTGTAGGAAAATTACAATTGGACTGATTAACCCTAAAGAATCGAAAACCCTTGCAATGGTTGAGAGCACTGTTCTTCGAGTCTGTGGTTCGTTGACGAAAGCCTCGTGGTGAAAGCCGAAGGTATCCTGAAGGGGCTTGCACGCCAAGTTGAATCTTAACTTCAGATTGTAGTCCGCCTACCAAGCTAGTTGAGTTGCTGTGAAATTTCGTTAACACGAGGCCCGCTCTTTCCAGCATTTCGGTTAGCTGACGCCTTTTTATATCTAGTAGGACAAGGTCGTCAGCACCGGTGAGTACGTCGTCCACGTATAGATAGGATTTGAGTACGCTAGCACCGATCGCAAACTCACTTGCAAATGCGTCGGCGATATACGCCAAGCTGCGAATAGCTAGGAATGGGGCGGCTTACAGCCCGTATGTGACCGTCTTGAGTTGGTAGATTTGCAGTTTTTCGGAGTCACCTTTCCAAAGAATTAGTTGATACTTCCTGTCTCGTCCATCCACTACGAAATTGTCTCTACATCCTACTTATGTAGGATTGTAGGACCTGTCATAAAGATGTCGTTCAGGGATTGGCCATTTGACGACTTGGCCGAAGCGTCAAAGACGACGCGGAGCTTTGTCGAGCTGGTTTGCGGTCTTAAAACTCAATGATGCAGAATAAAGAAGTGTTGATGATTCCAGTGTATGTCCTCGAGCCGAGACATATGCCCTTGGTCGATGTATTCCTGCATGAATTGATTTTATTGCGAGAGTTTGCGTTCGAGCATGTTGAAGCGTTTTGATGCCATTTCGAAATAAGATCCGAGGGTGGGATGTCCTTCCTTTAATGGTAGACGTACTTGGACAAGTCCTTCCCTGCTTAGATGCTCGCGTTAACAGGGCGACGTTTGAATTTAGCTGTACAGACTCTTGGTTGTGTTGGATTGCGACGTTACGTTGGTCCTGAGGATTTTCAATGGATGAGAACGACGTTGCTAAGTGGCTGGACTCGTGGAGCAGCGTATGATGTGATGCGTGCCCTTCATGCAACGCGACTTCGATTTGCAATCCTTCAGAATGTGATTTGGCCTTAGGCAGTTTAGGCACAGGTGTGCGCGTTTTGCAAAGCTGGTGCGATCGTTTGGGTGGCACTCGTTGAAAGCTGTGCAACTAGAGATGTAGTGAGATGAACCCTTGCAATAAACGCAGGTTAACAGTCATAAGCGCCTTCGATTTGCGAGGTTGCTTCGATGATGATAGCCTGGGTATGTACTGCATTTTTGTCTCTGGATCCAGTTTGCTTAGCATCAGGTGAATTATGATTGCATCCATTACGTTTGCTGCTGATCCAAGTGAGAGCACTGACGATCGAATTGCAGATATCGTATGGACGACGTTTAGAAGTTTGGCTGCATTGGCATTCTCGATGTTTGGGACTGCAAACAAATTTGAAATGTAGTCTAAGAAAATTAACACGTCGTTATCGTATCACTGCCTTAACCGATCCATTGGCCCAGTTAAGCAATTGAGCAGGTAGGTAAACTTGTAAGTTTGCCCTTGAGTTGCGGAGAGTTGACGAAAGTGCCCTTCTAGTATTTGAAGATAACATTCTAAAGCTTGTGACGCTGCGCGCACAAAAACAAGGTATAAATAAAAAAAGACTAAAAAAAGGTAAACGAAAATATCGTTTAAATTCAAACTAAGAACGCGCGCGCCAACGATCGCGCCCACACTAGACCGAGAGAGATGGTCACTCTTAGACCGGCAAATCCCACACAAGCGGCGGGCACACTAGATCTCGCCGAGCCCTATATAAGACGGACCACGGGCCATAGAAAGGCAAGTGCAGCCAACCGTCTAAGGGTACAGAGGCAACTCCCCAGTGGTGGTAAGCAGCGAAGTCATTTTTGGTAGACTAGATCATTCAATCCAAGTCTGCTTATACATTGTAGTTAACTCCCGTAGTACTTCCTCCTCCCTCTAACCTTCTCGGCCTGCCGGCCTGGAGGTATCCCTAGGAGACGTCTGATTTCAGGATCACACCTCCTTACAGCACGGTTCACCGGCTGAATTCTCTCTTTCTTGTGGCTGACCTCAGGGTCCCCAAGCAATTCTCTCTCTCTTGTGGCTGACCTCAGGGTCCCCAAGAAATTCTCTCTCTCTTGTGGCTGACCTCAGGGTCCCCAAGCAATTCTCTCTCTCTTGCGGCTGACCTCAGGGTCCCCAAGAAATTCTCTCTCTCTTGTGGCTGACCTCAGGGTCCCCAAGTAATTTTCTCTCGCTCGTGGCTGAATTCAGGGTCGCCAAGCAGGCTCGCTACGTGGCAACCCACCCGGGGACTATTCTCCCGCAGCCGAGATCCCGCGCTGTTCGTCTCGAGCAGCTGGACAGCTCCCGGTACCCGGTATTCGAAGTGTACGAAGGTAGCGACGGCAGCAAGTGCGGCACCCCTCCAATCCGGAGAAATCGTTAGTTATTAATCAAATGTCAAGATTCTTACTGAAATAAAACCTAGTTATAATCAATTACTCAGTAAATCCCCACGACTTCTACTCTGGGCTGGGTCGGAACTCTCTTTCAGCAACCACGCCTGACACAAATTCTTGTGACGAACCCTGGCCATCCCTGAGCCACCCGACAACGACAAACCGTCACAAGCTGACACGTTTAAAGTCTCCTTCTCCTGGTCGAGTTTGGTCTTCAAATTGGTCATGTTTCGCGTAATCGTATTCCGTTAATGCCGGAGGGATACTAATTTGCTGGTGTTGACTTCGCTGTTGACCATTGTGCGGCAAATCTGGTATAACTGCTATCTCTGACAAATAGAACGCTAAATGGAGCTAGTCAAATTTGGCCTACCAACTGAACACTACAACTACAGAAAATAACAATGAATCTCGATAACAACCTTTGCGGACAGAATATTTGTTGCGTAATAATGATTTATTGAAGTAAATAACATTGAGGTTATGTTCTCTCGCTTACGGTGACTCACTGCAATCCCATGATTGTGTGAGTTGGATGGAGCATCAGTCCACGCGGATGATCCGAATTGTGTACGAGCTGGGAGTGTTGCCACGATCGTCTTCTGGATGTTTCTCCAATGTCTTTGGTGTGTCCTAAGATGAGCGTCCTAAATTGGCTTGTGTTGCGGCGCTTTTCCCTGAACTTCGCTGCGAGACGCCTTTATGGTCTGGTGAAAATTAATAGCGTGGCCTGTACAACACCAACAACTTGACACTGTCGGACGGATCACTTGTCCTGTCAGACCTTTCTCTGAGTAAATCAGCCGAATTTCTTCGGGTACGGGGCTGGGATTGATTGCACAGAGAAAAAGCCTTTTTTGTCCACGTTTTTGCGCTTCAGTTTTATTTCACGTCGTTTTCTCCTCTCTCTTATACACACACTAAAAATTACTAAAAAAGCCTCCTTTTAGGCTGGTCTTAAAAAGTGACCGTACGAATTATAAAAATATACTAAATCTGTTAACATTCCAAGAAATAACATCGGAGACTATAAAATTCAACTAAGTTAGAAATTGGGTTCCAACAGTAATTCTGAGTGTTTGTCCTCGGTGGACATGAACGCCGCCTCCTTAACAGCTGAGGTGAAATAGCGGCAGATTCGATCGCAGGTGAAAAGGGCTTTGAGCCCGACAATAGACCAAGTGTAGGAATGCTTTTTCTCCCCTGTTACAATTTTCGGTTTGTCGTAGTTAGAGTAAAAATCCACCCCATTAGCTGACGAGCCGAAGCCGAGGAACATTTTTGCGTGCGCTCTAACTTTTTCAGTAACACCGAGCCCTAACTTTGTTTATAGATGCCCGTTACCACCGACCGCGTCTTTTTTGCGCTTTGGGGAATCGGACGTAAACGAACGTAGCAACCTGGAATTTTCAAAGAAAATACAATTGTGAGAATATATACAGTACATCCTAATCAAAATTAATGTTTTTTCCTTGAAATGGTGTTGGTAAACGTGGCTGGTCCGAGGTCTTTTATGCACTTTCCGCAGTGCATGTCAAGCGTTAAAATTATTGGATGACGACCAACAATGGGATACATGTAATAATGATGCGAGCAACACCCACTGATGCGAGGTCATTCAGCTCAAAAGTTGCCGTAGAAGATGCTAATCATCGAGATTTCCACTTGCAATATTGCCAGAGCATCGGGTATGGAAAAAGTTTTACAAAAATGTAAAGTTATTGTTTGGAATAAATCCACAATGTCAGATAAAAAATCAATACAGGCTCTTGATCGATCATTGCGCGATTTTTTTTTCGGACGTTGATGCACTAAGATCAGCGCAAACAAGTGGCCCTTACGACACCAAGCAGTGCTTGTTACGCGCGGAGCCTTATAGGCGTAAAAACGAGATCGCGAGAAGTTAAAAATCACAATGTAGAAGCGGACAGACTAAGATTAGAAATACGTACGAGACTAAATACTAATACTAATTTTGTGCTAAGTAAGATAAAATTAATGCTTTTAAGCTTGGCAAAGAGTCGGTAGTAGAAATAATGTGGTATAGTCTATTATAGTCGTTACACAGTACTCTAAACGGTTCATGCATATCAAAGTTAGATCTACAAATATTTAATGTAAGAGGAACATAGTTCCTGGTAATTCTATTAGGCACGGAGAAGCTTATGCGACCCAGTAACTCGGGACTCTCCACTTCCCCGTGAATAAGTTTATAGATAAAAGTTGTGCCAAGCATCGTTCTACGGTTTACTAATGATGGTAGATTAATTAGGAGGAGTCTACTAGAGTAGGATGGTAAAATAAGGCTTGCATTCCAGTTAAGGCCCCGTAGAGCAAATAATAAAAAGTTCTTTTGCACAGACTCTATCCGGTCTATATGTACACCATACTGAGGACTCCAAACTGCTGAACAGTACTCAAGGATTGGACAGAGTCTTTGTAACATAGGGATCATCGAATTCCTTTGACCACCTTTTTATAAATCCAAGTACTCCCCTGGCTTTATTTACTATAGAAGTAATATGGTCACAAAACTTAAGTTTTGGGTCAAGGAGGACGCCAAGGTCATCAACTTGCGTAATTCTAGACAACGCACAACCACCCAGCGTATACGTTGCGTATTGTGGGTTCACCCGAAAAAATGTCATTACTTTGCACTTAGCGCTATTTAAATCCAAGAGATTTTCACAACACCATGTTTGAAAAGCATTTAGGTCAGATTGTAAGTCGGAACTGCTAGAAATTTCGTTATATTGCAGGCATAACTTAACGTCATCTGCGTACATAAGGACACGCGACTTTGTCAAGACTAGAGGGAGATCGTTTATAAATAAAGTAAAATGAAGTGGGCCAAGGTGGCTTCCTTGTGGGACCCCTGAAGTAACTCGGATCAAATCCGAGATCGAGTTTTTAAAAAGCACTCGTTGAGTCCTACCACTCAGATAACTTGAGATCCATGTTAGAAGATCACATGGAAACCCTAATAAGTCTAGCTTTAATACAAGAAGCGAGTGATTTACTGAATCAAACGCTTTACTAAAATCAGTGTAAACTACATCAGTCTGCATGTTCTTTCTAAAGCCATTTATTACAAAAGACGTTAGCTCCAAGAGGTTTGTCGTCGTAGATCTTCGCCTTATAAATCCATGTTGACATGGAGATATAATCGATCTACAAAGATGCTGCAAATGGGGTGTAATAGTATTTTCGAAAAGCTTTGGGATGGCGGATAATTTGGATATGCCTCTGTAATTACTTGTATTGCAATTATTTCCTTTCTTATGAAGGGGAATGACAAATGACTCCTTCCAAATAAGTGGGAAATGAGATGTTTTTTAAAGACAAAGTAAACAATTTGTGCAGAGGTCTACACAGAGTTTCAGCACAGTATTTAAGCACGCAGCCTGGAACTCCGTCCGGACCCGGTGAATAGACTGGCTTAACTTTATGGAGATCCAAAAGAAGGGAGCTTTCGCTTAATCTCGGACAAAAAATCAAGTTTGACTTGGGTATGGCATTTGAATAAGACGGATTTGGACGGGATGAAACAGAATATGTTGTCTGGAAGAACTGGGCAAATAGATCGGCAATTTCCTGATCAGAGTTTGCCGTAGAGTTTTCAAATGATAGTGATGAAGGGTAACAGGCTGATTTACGCTTAGTGTTAACAAAATTATAAAACTGTTTTGGATCTTGTGAAAATTGGACCCTACAACGAGTCAAATAGCTTTTATAACACCGGGCGTTAAGCACGATAAAATTTGACCGAGCCCTTAGGTACAGAGAGAAGGCAGATTGTGAACCGCACATTTTAAATTTATTGAAAAGTCTGGACTTTATATTTTTTAGGTGTGACAACTCTTTATTAAACCACGGAGGTTTATTTGAAATTGACGGATAGTATAACGGAACACACAGATAAAAGAAGGAATTCAATGCATTATAAAAGATATTAACGGCCTTAGCTACGTCAGTGCATGAATAAAATTCGGACCAGTCATAGCCGGATATAAAAGTATTTAAAAGATGAAAGTTTGCCTTACGAAAGCAGCGGATTCGTTTAACCGACTTTTCGGATTTTTTATTCAGCTCTGTTCTTACGTCTACAGTCAGTTCTAGAGTTGGATGATAGGGATCTTCCGGTTGTGTAAGTGGTCCCGTTCTTGATAGGCAAACGCCTTCTGAATTTGAAACAAAACACAAGTCCAGTAAACGCCCTAATGAGTTCTTAACATGGTTCACTTGGGATAGCGCAATGTCAAGCAAGCCGTCAATAAAGTCATGCTGCGCTAAAGGAAGCAACATATTAGAGTTTTCGTCAGGGGACCATGTCGCACTAGGTATATTAAAATCACCCAATACTATTAACTGGTCTTGATTTGACAGTTTTTTGAAAATTGACTGAATACAGGAAAGGTGATTTGCGTAAATAGGGAACTCAGATGATGGTGGGATATATGAACAAGTAATGTATACAAAACTACCGGGAAACGATAATTTTATACCTAGGAATTCGATGTCATAAAATTCGTCGAAAGTTAGTAATTCAGAGGAAAAGGTGGAGTCGACAGCAATCAGGACTCCACCTCCCCGTCTGGACTGACGATCAAGCCTATAAATAGTGTACTTACCCGGGAGAATTTCGGAGCTAAGAATATCCGTCCTTAACCAGGTCTCTGTACATACCATAATATTATATGGGAAAGAAAAACTATCCGAATACAATTTAGTCAGCTTACTAAGTAAGCCTCTTGTATTCTGATAGCAAAGAAGAAAAGAGGAGGCTAGTTTTTTGGGACAGAAGAGGATGTGGAGCGGGCTGGGGATGGTTCTTTACTGGTATTTTCCATTTCCCCTGAACTATTCTTTTTTCTCTTAGCTTCGTACTCTTTTACAAATATGCCCTCGGGCCAGAAACTGGTGGAACACACAGATGCAAAAAGAGCACAAGGAATACCAATCTTAAATGATGATACTTTCCTAGCATAAGAAAATTTAAATTGTTCGACCTTCAAATCATCAACTTGGACTTTGTTACGGATATAAGCCGTAATATCCAGTGATGAGAGGTCTGGGGCGAGCCGTGAAACAAATACATGTTTTAGCTGGGGCACCCGAACACAAGTAACCGTTTTTGGTACAACACATGAAACCCTTTTTGGTACTACAGAATTTGTACCTGTACTACCAGTATCGGCCGGTGATCCGGACGTTAAGTCTACATGAGGTGTTGGGGCCACTACTGTATTTTGATCGGACAGAGCGGAAGTACATAGCGGAGCCACATCGATTCCGGCGACTTCGGATACCGAATCACTTTTTGCCCCCGATCTTAGTACCATTTGAGTGGCGCCTAAGATTGGCAGCTGAGCTGGAATCGAATCGCGGGCAGTAGGTTGCACGGCACCTGCCATAGAATGCCCACCGACCGCGACTTTTTTGCGCTTTGGGGAATCGGGCTCAGCTAGCATGCGACTAGTGAGCTGCGATTCAAGCGCCACGAGCAGGTCCGTATTTTTACGGATTAATTCCGTAACACTGCTTTTCGTGAGCCGCCTAATAGTTATTGCCTGGTTCTCATAAACAATGCATTCATCGCAGTAGTAGCGTAGGCCACTCCTCTTATCGATGGCATCACGAACCAGGCCAGAATAACCAAGACACTTTGCGTGATAAATTTTATCACATGTATGGCAGGGAATACTTTGCTGTCCAGCCGAGATAACTTTCTTACAATTTTTTAATGAACAGAAAGCCATTTTCGCTCACCACGGACCACTGTGCACTATAGCGGACAAAAAAGAATCGAAAGCGCTCAAGAACTTTTTAATGAGAGATAGATCAGAGCGACAAAGCGGGAGCGAAACACCGAATAACTTTGATGTTAGGCACCACGAAACGAAATAGAAAACGAAAAGAGAGAGAGAGCGCGAATATTAACCGATTAACTCCGGTATAAAACACCTCAGAGAGAGTGCGTTGGAGTGCGTGCCGTTCCAACAGCGCTCAACGACGAAGAGAAAGACTGAAAAGAGGGGCAATGGAAAACAATAACAACAAACCAGCACCGAATTAAAATATGATAAAAATGTTTATTAAACACAAGTTAATCACGATGCACTCGCGAAGCGAACGGAAAGTTGTTAGAAAACACTTAAAGGTGTAGAAACGTTAAAGAGATTTAAGTAAACCCCGGTGGTTTCAATAAGAAAAATGAAAATTCGGAGCGCAAAACAAAAACACGACCTTTCTCTGTGAAGACGCACTTAAATTTGCGAGGAAACGTTTAGCCATTCGAAAAGCATTGATATTTCTCTCAGGAAATTTTAGGCAAACGTTACCAGTAAATTCTCGATCGACACCAGCCGACGAAATAAATGCTTGCCTGAAATATTCAGCATTGTGGCGACACGTACGTACATTTAAGTTGATGAACGATCAAACAGCCGAGTAGTTCTCACGACTGTTACTGGACATTGGGAACGGAAGACTGCAAGTTGATGAAACATCAAGAGAAATATCATTACTAGGTTAATTTTTGTAATTTAGTTTCACCGGAAGAAGAACTCATACGAAAAGTATTTCCGAATATTAAAAGAAATTATAGCATTCACGACTGGCTCAGCGGACAAGCCATGCTTGCCGTCAAAAATAAAAATGTCTATCAACTGAATAATGAAATTCAATTGCGCATTCAGTCTGTGGAAATGACATATATGTAAGACGTTGTGGAAATATAAGAAGCCGTAAATTAACAAACGCAATTTTTGAATTCACTTGATCTGCCAGTGATGCCACCATGCATACTGAAATTGAAGATAGGTGTGCCAATTATTCTGTTTCGAAATATCAATGAACCGAATCTCTACAAGGGGATGCCACTGGCAGTTAATAAATTATGAACAAGCAACACTATTGCACTACAACACTATTATAGTGGGGCCATTCAAATGAGAAGATGTGCTCATCCCTAGAATTAAAAAAATTCTAACCAATATACCTTTTCAATTTAAAAGATTACAGTTCCCAATTAGATTGGCATTCGCAATAACAATCAATAAAGCCTAGGGGCAAACTTTGGAATTATGTGGCTAAGACTTAAGTGCGAATTGCTTCTCACACGGACAACTGTATATTGCGTATTGCCGAGAACGGAAAAACAAAAAACATTATACAAGGAAAAAATTGCGTGGCCGATCACGGTTAAAAAAAAAAAACACTATTTTAAAAAACTCAAGAAACATCAACAGAATGATTCTTCGTCCGAGCATGAGAACATTGCAGATCAAGAGCTGGAGCACATGGATTTAGATCAGTAATAGCTTAAGCTTAAACAACAAACCTTTAAGCGACCCCAAACTGATATCTAAAATCTGGAAATCAGAGGCGACTACGTCTTAAAAAAATGGATCCTTGATCCTGAGAAAAGATCGAGACCATGAAAAAGTAGTCTCATATTTAACACCTCGAACTCAATGATGTACCCTTATTTTTTTTGATCGGCACAAACAAGTTGCCCTTACGACAACAAGTAATTTTTGCTAAGTAAGATAATATTAATGCTTTTTAAATTGGCAAAGAATCGGTAATAGAAATATTATGGAATAGTCTATTATAGTCATTTCACAGTACTCTACAAGGTTCATGCATTCCATAGTTAGATCTACAATGATTTAAAGTAAGAGTAATTTAGTTTCTATTAATTTTATTAGGCACAGATAAGTTAAGGCCGAATAAAATCTACTAGAGTAATATGGTAAAAACAAGGATTGCATTCCAGTTTCGACCCCTTAGAGCAAATAGAAAACAGTACTCCAGGATTGGGCAGACTAGTGAAATCAACAAATTCTTTGTGCCATCCGAGCACACCGCTAACTGTATTCACCATGAGATCGTTAATAAAAGTAATATGGTCACAAAACTTCACTTTTGGGTCCAGAAAGAGGCCAAGTTCATCAAAATACATGTCAACGCACAAACACTCAGCTTGTACGTGGCATATTGTCGGTTCATCCGATAAAATGTCATTACTTTTACTTAGCGCTATTTAAATCCAAAAGATTTTTACCACTCCGTGTTTGAAAAGCATTTAGGTCCGATTGTAAGTCTGAACTGCAGAAAATTTGGCTATATTGCTGGGATAACTGCCTACATGAGGATAAATTAGAGAGATCGTTAATAAATAATGTAAAGAGAAGTGAGCCAAGGATGCTCCCTTGTCGGACGCTTAAACACGGATCAAATTAGAGATAGAGCTTTTAAAAAGGACTCGTTGAGTCTTACCACTTTTGAAAGATCACATGGTAACTCTGATAAGTCTAGATTTAATACAAGAAGCGATTAAAACACTAAAATCAGTGTACGCTACGTCAGTCTGTATGTTCTTCCTGCAGAAATTTAAAAAAAGAGACGTTAGCTCCAAGAGGTTTGTCGTCTTAGATCTTCGCATTATAAATCCATGTTGACATGGGGAATTAATTGAACTTCAAGAAATTTGTCAGTCTGAAGTAATAAAGTTTTCAAAACATTGGGTTGCTGGACAACTTGACAACAAATGTTATTCTAAATAAGTGTTAATATAGAAAATTACAAAGATATGGTGATTTTTAAATTATTAAAAAGTCTGCGAACATGAAGGCACACGAATTTGTCAGGACTAGAGGGAGATCGTTAATAAATAATGTAAAAATAAGGTGGTGTAACAAGGTGGCTTCCTTGAGGAACACCCGAACTAACGCGGATAAAATTAAAGATATAGTTTTGAAAGAGGGCTCGTTGAGTCCTACCATTTAGCTAACTTAAAATCGATGTTAGCATATCACATGAAAACCGTTATAAGTCTAGCTTGAATACAAGAATCGATTGATTTAAAGAATCAAACGCTTTATTAAAATATATTTATTTAGTTTTAAATTTTTAGAAAAGTCAGAACCGAACATTTTTAGGTTTAAGAACTCCTTATTAAACCATTGAGGTTTATTAGAAATTGACGGATAGTATAGGGAAACACCCAGAAAAAAGAAGGAGTTCAATTCAATATAAAATATATTAACGGTCCCAGCCATGTTAGTGCATGAATAAAGTTTGCACTAATCATAGCCGGATACAAAAGTATTTTTAAAATTATCTAATGAATGCAGCGTATACGTTTAAGAGACTTTTCCGATTTTTTATTCAACTCTGCTCCTGCATTTACAGTCCGGTTGAAGAAGTGGTGACGTTCTTAATAGACAAACGCCTGCTGCATTTGAAACAAAACAAAAGGCCAGGAACGCCTAGAGCGCTTATATCAACTCAGGAGGTGATCCTTATCAAGAATATATATACTTTATAGGGTCGGAGATGTCTCCTTCACTGCGTTGCACACTTTTGACCAAAATTATAATACCCTCTGCAAGGGTATACTAAATGCTTTAGTTTATTCATAGTGGAAGGCAGCCTTAAGTATACTTAAAAACGAACGAAATGATTCCGTCTCCCTCCCTCTTCCACTGCCATGCATTTCCCTGCGCTACCTTAAAAATATAAAATCAGCTTTAATACGGTTTTAATTACTGTAGAATTTAGTTTATGACCCACCCCCCACCAAAGTGCCACAAACTCATTCAATTAGAAAATGAAATCCTGTACGCTGAACCGTTAAACCAATCCATACCGTGTTTTCGTTAAAAAATATTTAAAAGCATAATAAATTTTTAAAAAATATGACGGCTTCAATTTTTAACTTTTTACTATTTTTATATATATATATATAGGTCCATCTCTTTTCCACGCCCTGACTCTGCTTTATGATTGTCATTTTATTCTTTGAAATACCATTACAAAAAATAATTAAAGTTGGTATAACTATATTTTTGCAAACCCCATAACAAATAGTAATTTCTTGAATATGTTCATAAGCAAATACACACAAAAGAATGAAATATACATATGCAAAAGCCCACACAGAAATACATACAAGTGTTCGATCAACCAAGGGAATTCATTCATCTCTATATATAAAGCTATCAGTAAGAAAACTGGGAATCAACGCACAGTCTAAACTAATTAAAATTTTTTACCATTCAATTCTTATAACACTAAACTGATTTGCTAAGATTTATTTTGGCCACAAACATGCCCCGATTTTCTTCCACTGGCAAAAAACCCCCAATTTCTATAAAAAAAAATCTGGACGCTAAACGCGTTAATCAATCGATGCGATTTTTGGCCAAAATTTAGTCCTCTACATAATAAAGATTCTGTTTAATTTAATACTGTATATTTTAATGTTTAATATTTTTTATAGATTTTAGAAAATCTAAGAATCTTTCTCATTTTTTCCTAACGGCAAGAAAACACTGATCTAAGTCAATTAGCAATATGAAAATTTATCGAGGGAATCCTGATACTTTAAGGATTCATATGGTGGTTTTACTGAAGCTCTAGGTCAATCCTAAAAAAAGTTACATTAGCCTAAAGTAAGAATAATAATTCCAACAATTTATATAAAATATTATTTATTTATTTAACATTTTAGTTTCAGTTAAAAACTGAAAGTGTAAAGAAAGAAAGATAAGATAAATGCGAATAAGGAATATACAGATGTGGAGAGATATCCGCAAAATATACAGTCATATCTACATTCAAAATTATCCACCGCAAGCAAAGCTGCGGGCACCTTGCTAGTCTCTATATATAAAGCTATCAGTAAGAAAACTGGGAACGGACGCAGAGCCAAAACCACTGGTTAACAATATTAATATGCATTTTTATTACATTCTAATAACTTTAAACTGATTTGCTAAGATTTATTGGTGCTCCCCAAGTGGACCCAATCGCTTCCAATTGGAAAAAAGGTCAATTTTCCTTTCAAAAATTCTGGACGCTAAACCGTTTAACCAATCGAAAATTCCTTCGATAAAGTTTTTCGTTAAGCTTAACGATTCATTTGATGGCTTCACCAAACCTCTAGCTATATTTTAAACAAAGAAACTAAGCAAAAAGTCGATCTATTATTGAATTTAAGTGCTCTTTGCAGTTATTGCTCTCGGAATACGTAAAAGACGTTTTTTTTTCGAAAATCTATTTGGCCTGGTTTTTGATAGTGTAGTAAAAATATACCATTCAAATTGTTTTTTAACAGTGTTTTGCCACGCGGTGTTAGAAAACATAAGAGCGGGAGATCGCAGTAGGTAAAGAGAGAGGAAAGAGTGTAGCAAGTGCGCAAAAGCAGAAGTTAAGGGGGAAACTTTGAATTTGATCAGAGCCGTATCAAGAAAATTTGCCGCGAGTTGTGTTTTTATGTGATCATTTTCCTATTAATTGGGCAAAGAGAAGGCTTTGCCGAATTGATAGAAAAATTTCGTATGTGAGCAATAATATTATTAATGAGGGTTAATTAAAGTTTCAGCCAAAACTACAAATATATTTACAAAAAATGCAAAATTACATAGTTCTATAACATAAGAAAAGTAGGATATTAGAGTTATCCACCGCAAGCGAAGCTGCGGGCACCCTGCTAGTATTTAATAAATAAAACTCAAACTAAAAGGTGGATGAGCTTTATCAATTGCATTGGCGGAAGTGGAGGAGATAAAACAGTGGACGTTTTATTCTACATGTCGACCGAGGCACTTAAAGGGGCTATTGTTTAATAACCAACTAGAACCGCCCTGGGCAACAGCCCAAAAATTACAAGAAGAACTTGATTTTCTTAATTAATTGCTTGTATGTAAAAAGCACAAAACTCCAGCTCACTAAGTGATTAAGAGAATTAATGACGAAAAAAAATTAACACCTCCACTTCCGAAGCAGATTCCAAGAAGATACAAAGTGTGTCCGAAAGACTGCCCGGGACCACTGGAAAGCACATTTTGCGAAGGCACCCGCGCAAAACCTGTGCGATGACCGGCACCGGTACCGCCCAACAGCTGAGACAAGAAGTGTGAGGCCGCCTCTTACGCCAGCGAAGGAGCATCAGCGTGCCAACCGGCGACGACCAACTGATGCAGCAAAGGACATTTTCTACAAAGACCAAAATTTATACAAAAATTTATGCATAAATTAAAAAAAAGAAATCCCAAAGGAAATAATATATATTTTTCAAATAAAAATATGATAAAATTGAGCGGAACCCTTTCTGCCTCCCCAAAGGAAATAATATATATTTTTCAGATAAAAATATGATAAAATTGAGCGGAACCCTTTCTGCCCAACAGCTCCATAGGATTTTCTGTATACAAATACAAATGAAATATAACAGTATAAGCAAATTCGAAGACAATTTTTATATAATTGATTTAACAACAATGAGGTTAATCGATACCTAAACATTGGACTCCACAGCTAATGTAATTAATAAAATTGAAAAAAAAAATAAAAAAAAATGCGTTAAAAAAGCGTTTTTCAATTTCCGATCTTGAATATGAATATATTGATAGGTACAACTTACCTTTTTTCCCCCCCTTATCTATTGCAACAGCACTCAGAAGACAATAGTACTGTTTACAGTGAGAAAACGTAAAATACTTGCAAATACCCAATTTTAGGACAAATAATTATATTAAAAATTACAAGAAAATAAACAAATAAAAATAAACAACAACAGCAACTGACTCTCCATATTCGTGAAAAAAAGAAACTTTTGATAAGTCAAAATGTATAAGCCAAAGTAGGATTACACGGGAAGAAACAATTAACAAGCATGTTAAGATTCTTTGTCGATTTCTTCAATGAGGCAAGAATATTAGTTCACGAAAATAGGAAAATAATAAGTAAAACGAATTGGTAAAAAATATCAAAATTTTTGATTAAGTTACGTTCAAATTTAATAGATATCAAAGAGAGGTATTAATTAGATATATCGATACCGACTATCTTAAATACCCCTTTGAAAATAGATACTAGTGAGGAACATAAGTTAACAGATATAAAGGAAAGAGATCTACACAATCTGACAATTCCTGCGGTAATAACATAACCGGAACTAGGAGAAGAAGAATGTGATTTATATACAACTGTAATAGACGCAAAAGATAACATAATGCCAGACGAGGTAGCTGCCCAAAGGGCATACATAAAGACATTTCGAATGTCATTCCAGAATTCAATGGACAGAGGCTACACCTTCAAAGATTCGTAACAGAGTAAACTTAAAAAAAACACATTCGAAGAGATAGCTGTTGAGGTTGTAAGATCAAAAACAAGAGAGAACGCTATAGTCGGGTGCCCCGACTATGAGATACCCGTTACTCAGGTAAAGGGAGTGCGAGGGAGATGGAGATAGAAACTTTGATCACGCATAACTTTTTAACGAATAGTCCGATTTGAAAAATTTCTTCTACATTTCGATAGGTATTGATAAACACAATAAAACTGCATTTTTACTTTTCCGATATATTTAAATTTTTAAAACCGTATATAAGGGGGCGTGGCACCTTTTTGAAACAAACTTGCGCTGCGTAGGAACTCCTAGAATCTGCATGCAAAATGTCAATCTTCTAGCTTTTATAGTTTCCGAGATCTCAGCGTTCATACGGACAGACAGACAGACGGACAGACGGACAGACGGACATGGCTAGATCGACTCGGCTAGTGACCCTGATCAAGAATATATATACTTTATAGGGTCGGAAACGCTTCCTTCTACCTGTTACATACTTTTGCACGAATACAATATACCCTTTTACTCTACGAGTAACTGGTATAATAATAGGATATATATTGAACAAAGTACGAGGGTTACTATATATATTTCTGGCCTAATAATGAAAATGCGAATATTTATGATTAAAAATTGTTTTATTGTTTTTCAATGTATTCTCCAGCAAGACTTATTCACTTTTGCATGCGCTCAAACCAATTGTCGAATCACTCTCCCTCTCTGGACAATTTACAGATTGTTACTTTACTTACAAGTATATATGAAATATATAAAACGCAAGCCTTAGTTTAAGATAACTAAAGAACATTCAATAAAAGACGATCAAACCGAATGGTCTATTCAATTCAACTTCATAAGGACAATTCCACAAATTTTTCAGCCAAAACTACAAATATGTTTAAAGTAAATTCTAAAATGCAAAATTACATAGTTCTACTACAAACCTATTATATAAGAAGAGTAGGATATTCGGGTTATCCACTGTGCTAGTTGTTTATATATGATTTATTTCCCTTCTTGTAAAGGGGAAAACAAATGACTCCGTCCAAATAAGTGGGAAATGAGAAGTTTCCAAAGATAAATGATTTGTGCAGAGATAGACCTCATCGGGCTTTAAGCACAATAAAATTTTACTAAGCTCTTAGGTATCGGTAATTTTAATCGGTACAATTAAATTTTTTTAAAAAGTTTAAGCTAAGCTACTCTTTATTAAGCAATGAGGGTGAATTTTCTCTTTCACAGAGAACGGTCGTGTTTTTGTTTTGCGCTCCGAATTTTCATTTTTCTTATTGAAACCACCGGGGTTTACTTAAATCTCTTTAGCGTTTCTACACCTTTAAGTGTTTTCTAACAACTTTCCGTTCGCTTCGCGAGTGCATCGTGATTAACTTGTGTTTAATAAAAATTTTTATCATAATTTAATTCGGTGCTGGTTTGTTGTTATTGTTTTCCATTGCCCCTCTTTTCAGTCTTTCTCTTCGTCGTTGAGCGCTGTTGGAACGGCACGCACTCCAACGCACTCTCTCTGAGGTGTTTTATACCGGAGTTAATCGGTTACTATTCCCGCTCTCTCTCTTTTCGTTTTCTATTTCGTTTCGTGGTGCCTAACATCAAAGTTATTCGGTGTTTCGCTCCCGCTTTGTCGCTCTGATCTATCTCTCATTAAAAAGTTCTTGAGCGCTTTCGATTCTTTTTTGTCCGCTATAGTGCACAGTGGTCCGTGGTGAGCGAAAATGGCTTTCTGTTCATTAAAAAATTGTAAGAAAGTTATCTCGGCTGGACAGCAAAGTATTCCCTGCCATACATGTGATAAAATTTATCACGCAAAGTGTCTTGGTTATTCTGGCCTGGTTCGTGATGCCATCGATAAGAGGAGTGGCCTACGCTACTACTGCGATGAATGCATTGTATATGAGAACCAGGCAATAACTATTAGGCGGCTCACGAAAAGCAGTGTTACGGAATTAATCCGGAACTGCCGTAAAAATACGGACCTGCTCGTGGCGCTTGAATCGCAGCTCACTAGTCGCATGCTAGCTGAGCCCGATTCCCCAAAGCGCAAAAAGTCGCGGTCGGTGGGCATTCTATGGCAGGTGCCGTGCAACCTACTGCCCGCGATTCGATTCCAGCTCAGCTGCCAATCTTAGGCGCCACTCAAATGGTACTAAGATCGGGGGCAAAAAGTGATTCGGTATCCGAAGTCGCCGGAATCGATGTGGCTCCGCTATGTGCTTCCGCTCTGTCCGATCAAAATACAGTAGTGGCCCCAACACCTCATGTAGACTTAACGTCCGGATCACCGGCCGATACTGGTAGTACAGGTACAAATTCTGTAGTACCAAAAAGGGTTGCATGTGTTGTACCAAAAACGGTTACTTGTGTTCGGGTGCCCCAGCTAAAACATGTATTTGTTTCACGGCTCGCCCCAGACCTCTCATCACTGGATATTACGGCTTATATCCGTAACAAAGTCCAAGTTGATGATTTGAAGGTCGAACAATTTAAATTTTCTTATGCTAGGAAAGTATCATCATTTAAGATTGGTATTCCTTGTGCTCTTTTTGCATCTGTGTGTTCCACCAGTTTCTGGCCCGAGGGCATATTTGTAAAAGAGTACGAAGCTAAGAGAAAAAAGAATAGTTCAGGGGAAATGGAAAATACCAGTAAAGAACCATCCCCAGCCCCCTCCACATCCTCTTCTGTCCCAAAAAACTAGCCTCCTCTTTTCTTCTTTGCTATCAGAATATAAGAGGCTTACTTAGTAAGCTGACTAAATTGTATTCGGATAGTTTTTCTTTCCCATATAATATTATGGTATGTACAGAGACCTGGTTAAGGACGGATATTCTTAGCTCCGAAATTCTCCCGGGTAAGTACACTATTTATAGGCTTGATCGTCAGTCCAGACGGGGAGGTGGAGTCCTGATTGCTGTCGACTCCACCTTTTCCTCTGAATTACTAACTTTCGACGAATTTTATGACATCGAATTCCTAGGTATAAAATTATCGTTTCCCGGTAGTTTTGTATACATTACTTGTTCATATATCCCACCATCATCTGAGTTCCCTATTTACGCAAATCACCTTTCCTGTATTCAGTCAATTTTCAAAAAACTGTCAAATCAAGACCAGTTAATAGTATTGGGTGATTTTAATATACCTAGTGCGACATAGTCCCCTCTAATATGTTGCTTCCTTTAGCGCAGCATGACTTTATTGACGGCTTGCTTGACATTGCGCTATCCCAAGTGAACCATGTTAAGAACTCATTAGGGCGTTTACTGGACTTGTGTTTTGTTTCAAATTCAGAAGGCGTTTGCCTATCAAGAACGGGACCACTTACACAACCGGAAGATCCCTATCATCCAACTCTAGAACTGACTGTAGACGTAAGAACAGAGCTGAATAAAAAATCCGAAAAGTCGGTTAAACGAATCCGCTGCTTTCGTAAGGCAAACTTTCATCTTTTAAATACTTTTATATCCGGCTATGACTGGTCCGAATTTTATTCATGCACTGACGTAGCTAAGGCCGTTAATATCTTTTATAATGCATTGAATTCCTTCTTTTATCTGTGTGTTCCGTTATACTATCCGTCAATTTCAAATAAACCTCCGTGGTTTAATAAAGAGTTGTCACACCTAAAAAATATAAAAAAAAATTGGAAATTGATGGATAGTATAACGGAACACACATTTTAACGACCCTGTTTTGGGAGGCGGTATAGCTCGTCGTGGTCAGGGTTCGTGACAGATATTTATATTTATTCCTCTATAGATCGATTTACCTCCCTTTCCCCAATAATGACACAAATGGGTAAAACTAGAGACGTGTATTTCAAGTAATCGTATAATCGTATAGTTGTGTGTAGATGCGTGGGGACTGCTTGTTCTGTTGATTCGGCGCTTCGGAAGGGCCGAGTGATGAACTGCTTGCTGTCGTGATCCGGTGTGCGAGCTTCGGTGTTGCGAAAGGGCCGAGTGGTGAGCCTCTTGCTGCTAGTGTCGGCGCTGCGGATGCGCCGAGTGATGCACTGCTTGCTGCGAGTGTCGGCGCTGCGGATGAGCCGAGTGATACACTGCTTGCTGCGAGTGTCGGCGTTGCGGGTGAGCCGAGTGATGCACTGCTTGCTGCGAGTGTCGGCGTTGCGGGTGAGCCGAGTAGTTGCTTCGTCGTGTGTACGTCGGGTCGAAGTGTTCTGGGTCGTTGGGAGTGATCTACTTGGTTTCTAGTGGGATTCGCGAATGTAGGGCATCGTTAGTTTCGGTCTGCCGGGCGTCGTTAGGTTCGAACTGCCGTTTCTACATCCGTTTCGTTTCCGGGTCGGGAGCCGGAAACGTGACTTCTGGGGGAACTCACTGAGGTGGGCCTGTATTACGAAAACCGGGCCGCCTCAGTGATCACGACTGGGTCTGGGCTGATTTCTAGGAAACCACACCGGGACGCCAGTGATCCTGTCCAGGTCGTAGAACCGATTTAAAAACCGCGTTCTTACGGATCCACTACTACTACCAAGACTATCTACCAGAACACTTACCTTGTTGCTGATGTTTCCTCGAAGATCGTCGGAACGCAAGTGACTCATCTGGGGTCTTGCCTCTGCTTATATAGGCCCCGTTGAGTGTGCCCAGAGTGGTCGATGACGAGAGTCCCGATCTCGATAACTCGTTATCGGGTCACGAAATATAGCGATGGTAGTCGACTATCGGTATATTAGTGTGACCGGTTTAATGTTTTTGGGCGCGCGTTTTGAAAGTGCGGCGCGTGTTTTGAATGTGGTGTAGCGTAGGGAGAATAAAAGATCATTGTGTGTTGTTTTTGGAATGTTCTTTTATTATTTGTGACACTGGGTCGTCACACCCCCCCCGCTTAGGACGTTGGTGTCTCCCCGGTGTTTTTTTGGATGTGTCCACTTCTCCCGATCCGGATTCGGGTCGTGAGGCTGTCCGAGACCACCAGTCTAGATCTTCTGTTCCCTCTGCGCCAGGTTGCCTTTAGGTGTGTGACCGCTTCTTCCACCCTTTTCATGTGATTGTCGTATCCCCGCGGTTTTGGTTCCCATTCCTCTTCACTTTCTTCTGATGGTTTGAACCGTTTTGTGAAGAGCGCCGCCGCGGGGTTACCCATTTTGTTTGTGGTCGTTGGAAATCAGCCAGCTTGTTCCTTTTTGTTCCGGTTGTTGTCCTGGGCGTGAGGGGTCGTGCTTCGTTGTCCGTTGTTTGCCGTCTCGTTTCCTTGGTTGTTGTTGCTGTCATCGGTTGCCGTTTTGTTGCCGTGGTCGTTTTTCTGGTTGTTGGTGTTGTTATCGTTTGCCGTGTTGTTGCCGTGGTCGTTTCCCTGGTTGTTGGTGTCGCCATCTTTTGCCGTGTTGTTGCCGTGGTCGTTTTCCTGGTTGTTGGTGTTGTTATCGTTTGCCGTGTTGTTGCCGTGGTCGGTGTAGGA
Organism: Drosophila fuyamai; assembly: GCA_018153365.1. Lineage (NCBI taxonomy): Eukaryota > Metazoa > Arthropoda > Insecta > Diptera > Drosophilidae > Drosophila > Drosophila fuyamai. Next base: position 403,051 of record JAECXW010000545.1, read on the forward strand.
ATTGGTTTCCTGGCTGGCGCTTGTCTGCCTACCGGAGCGGCCTGGGTTGGCTTCCTGCAACCAGCTGGACCTGCCACGTCCACGGCTCCGAGTATAATTACTCTTCGCCGCTGCTGGTTGAGCCTTTGGAGGTTCTCTTGGTACTTGGAGAGCGAGTTTTTCAGTTTGTTGTTCATTCTGAAAAATGTGCGTATAGTTTTAGCTTGTTGTTTTTGGGGTTACGCATGCTTGATAGTCGAGGTTTTCTACATGGGGTTTTAGTTCGTTTATGTAGGCTCTGTGTATCTTCCCGGTCACCGTGTGTTTTATTGTTGCAATCACCGCTGATATGAAGCCTGTTACTTTGAATGGACCTTCGTATTTTGGTGCTAGCTTGGCCGCGAATCCGGTTGCTGCTTTTGACAAGGGGTGTTGTCTTTCCCATACTAGCTCTCCTATTTTGGGTCTCCAGTCCCTTTTCCGGAGGTTGTATGATCTAGCTTGATCCTGTGCTGCCTTTCCCATGTTTAGGTGTGCTAGTTTCCTTGTATCCATTATCCTTTCCCATCGTGCCTCCACGGTCTCCTCTATGATTCCGGATCCTTGAGTGTTTTCGGCAAACAGGCTTCCTGGTAGTCTAATTTCCCGTCCGTATAGTAGATATGCCGGGCTATACCCTGTTGATTCCGATCTGCTACTGTTGATTGCTAGCGAGATTTCAGGTAGCCAGTCGTCCCATCTTGTGTGCTCTGTTCCTGAGAATTGGGCTATCATTGTTTTTATCGTGCGGTTTGCCCTTTCTGCTGGGTTTTCCTGAGGGGTGTATGGGGCTGTTAGTTGGTGAGCAATCCCCCATTTCTGTAGTTGTGCCTTGAACTTGTTGCTTGTGAATTGTACTCCATTGTCTGAGATTAGGTTTTTTGGAGTTCCAAACCGTGATATGATTTGTTCCCTGAGGACCTTTAATACGATTTCCGTGGTCGCTTTCCGGACGGCTGCTATCTCCACCCACTTCGTGAATTTATCGAACATTACTAATAACATGTTATTACAGTGCTAGACCGTGGTAGTGGCCCCACAAAGTCTATGCACAAGGTTTCACAGGGTGTTTTCACGATCTGTGACAACATTTTCCCAGCTGCTTGTTATTGTGATGTCTTATACCGTTGACATGTTTCGCAGCTTCGTACGTGCTGCTGTATGTCTCTGTGCATCCCTTGCCAGTAGTATGTTGCCATTATCCGGTGTTTTGTTTTTCTGACGCCTAGGTGTCCTGCTGTTGCTTTGCTGTGGTTTTCTCGTAGTACTCGTGCTCTTTGACTCCTCGCTATGCATAGTTTCCATGGCTGTGTGTCCTCGTCTGCAGCCCATGACGGTAGATGTCTGTATAGTTTTCCGTTGATTATCGCGTAATCTGGCCATGTTTCGGGATTTCTTTCCAAGTCTAGGAGTTTATTTTTAATCCAGAGGTCTTCTTCGAGCTCGGCTCCGTGAGCTTCTTCTTCTGGCATTCTGGATAGTGCATCTGCAACGACATTGAGCTTTCCTTTGCGATAGCGTATTTCGAACGAGTATGGCTGCATTGCCAACGCCCATCTGGCAATCCGTCCTGACGGGCTCTCTATCGAGTTTAGCCATTTTAGCGCCTGATGATCAGTGATGACTATAAAATGATATCCTTCCAAGTACATCCTCATTTTCTGGATGCCCCAGTGGATTGCCAGGCATTCTTTTTCGGTCGCTGAGTAATTTTGCTCTGTCTTTGTGAGCTTCCGACTGGCGTATGATATTACGTGCTCGCCGTTTTCCTCCTCTTGGGTCAGGACCGCTCCTAATCCGCAGTTGCTGGCGTCCGTCTGAAGTATAAACGTTTTCCCAAAATCCGGGCAAGTCAGTACCGGTGCTTCCGTTAGTGCTTTTTTTAGGTTTTGCATTGCTTTCTCTGTCTCTTCGCTCCACTTAAACGTTGTGTCTTTTTTGACTAAGTTGTACAATGGTTGTGCCAGTTCCGTGAAGTTCGGGACGAACCTTCTGTACCATGACGCTACTCCCAGAAAGCTGTGTACTTGCTTTGTTGTTTGTGGGTTTGGCATGTCTAGGATTGCGGCTATCTTTCCCTGGTCAGTGTGTATCCCCCTTGCGCACACAACATGGCCTAGGTAGTTTAGTTCTTCCTTGAAGAAGTGGCATTTCTCTGTGTTTATCCTCAAGTTTGCCTTTCGTAGTCTGCTCATTACTTCCTGTAGTTTTTCTAGGTGTTCCCTTTTGGTGCGCCCGATGACCACTATATCATCAAGGTATGCGAATGCAAAGGGTTCCATCTCCGGTCCTATGACTGAGTCCAGGGCTCTTTGAAACGTGGCTGGTGCTGTGTGTAGGCCGAAAGGCATTACCTTCCACTGAAACAGTCCGCGACCTGGCACGGTGAAAGCGGTGTACTGTTTGCTCCCTTTATCCATTGGTATTTGCCAGTAGCCACTTTTTAAGTCGAGTGTACTTATATACTTGGCCTCCCGTAGTTGGTTGAGTATGTGATCCATTCGGGGTACCGGGTATGCGTCTCGTTCTGAGTGCTCGTTCAGCTGCCTGTAGTCTATGCAAAGTCTCCATTCTTTGTTTTTCTTTTCTACGATTACTACTGGGGGGCTGTAAGCGGAATGTGAGGGTTCGATGAGATCCTGAGCTAGGAGGTCGTCCACTTGTTTGTTTATTATTGCTTGCATGGCCGGGTTTCGAGGATAATACCTCTGTTTAATTGGGCGATCGTGCTTCATAAAGATCTTATGCGTGGCAATGTTTTTTTGTTTCTTTTTTTTCTGTGCATTCTTGCTGTGATGCCTCCGCATTGTAGTGTCGCGTTACATTGTTCCAGGAAGTCTATCCCCAGAAGAAGGTCGCCGATTACTTCTTCGAGGATTAGCAGCGTCATCGTGCTTATTTGGTTCCCGAGATGTATTGGTACTTCCAGTGCCTCTGTGACCGTTCTGTTTGTCCCGTCTGCTAGTCTAATGGCTTCGGTTACTTGCTTCCTTATCCCCTGCCTTGCAATGTTGTTGGCTAGTTTCCTGGCGATGAAACTTCTTGTTGCTCCCGTGTCTATGGCCCCGCGAACTCTTGTTTTGCCTATATTCACTTGTGCAATCAGTCGTCGGCCGTTGAAGTTTATTGCTGTTGCGGGTGTGGTGTTTGCCCTGGGTGCCCGCTCTGATCCCATGGGCCTCTGGCGTTTCCCGCCGTTTCATTCCGTCGACAGCAATGGATGGTGCGTATTCCATCATGTCCGAATATCCAGCAATATATTCTTGGTGTGTTGTTGCACTGCTGTCCTATGTGTCCTTCTTCTTTGCACCTTGAACATCTATTATTCATGCTGAATGATCTTGTGATTCCTCGGTTCAGTGTTTGTGGTTGTTCCTGGGGTCTCCATTGGTTTCTTGTTTGTCTCCCGAAATTTCCGGATGTTTGCTGTTGTCTCCCGAAATTTCCCGGTCACTGCTGTTGTATCCAGTGATTCTCCGGTGTTTGTTGTGTTGTGCGTTCCTGTGGCTGGAGGGCCTCGAATTCCTTTGCTAACTGCAGGTATTCTGCTAGGGTTCGGCATTCTCCCCGTTTAGCATACTTTTTAAATTCCACACGACTGTTCCGGTAGACCCACTCTAGTTTTTTTCCTTCCGTGAGTGTGGTAAATCTCATAATCTTCCGTAGTTCCCGCGCGTAGTCTTTTGCTGGCTCGTTTGTACCCTAGTGTCTGCGTGTTATGTTTTCCATCGCTCTCTCTTCGTGGTCCGTTGGTCTGTAGTATCCCAGGAATTCCTTTTTAAAGTTTTCCCACGATGGCATTGGGGTAGGAGGGGGTGTGCCACCAATCCAGGGCACAGTCTCTGAGCAAAATTACCATGGCTCCTGCTGCGTGGTCGAGCTCTATCCCATAGGCCTTTGCCAGCTCTTCCATTCTAGAAATGAATTCTGTCGGGTCGCCCGTGCCGTGGTAAAATTCTCCCCAGCTTCGTATTACTCCCATTGTGGCCACTTTGTAGGTCTTTCTGGGCTCGGGTGCGGGTTTTCCGTTGCTTGTCTCTTGTTTGTCTGGTATCTGTAGCAAGTTCTGGTTTTTCTCCATTCCGTCGGGTGCTGGTAATGGTGTTCTCGCGTGCTTCTGTGCTAGGTCTTGTAGACGTTTGGTGGTTTCTTCGCTGTGGGCACCGCTCTTGATTAACTCCGACATTTGTTTCCGCATGTCCTCGCACCGCGTTTCTGGCTTGATGTCGAATTCCCTCAGATAGATTTCCAGTTGGGTCTTGTTGCAATTGTTGATCCAGCTTCGAGTCAGTTTGTCTTCCATTTTTAATCCGTGCTGTGTTGAGGAAGAGGGTAAACGATCTTTGCTGGTATTTTGAGGTTTCTATCTGTTTGTTTTTTAATCTGTTCGGGCGCCACTGTAACGACCCTGTTTTGGGAGGCGGTATAGCTCGTCGTGGTCAGGGTTCGTGACAGATATTTATATTTATTCCTCTATAGATCGATTTACCTCCCTTTCCCCAATAATGACACAAATGGGTAAAACTAGAGACGTGTATATCAAGTAATCGTATAATCGTGTAGTTGTGTGTAGATGCGTGGGGACTGCTTGTTCTGTTGATTCGGCGCTTCGGAAGGGCCGAGTGATGAACTGCTTGCTGTCGTGATCCGGTGTGCGAGCTTCGGTGTTGCGAAAGGGCCAAGTGGTGAGCCTCTTGCTGCTAGTGTCGGCGCTGCGGATGCGCCGAGTGATGCACTGCTTGCTGCGAGTGTCGGCGCTGCGGATAAGCCGAGTGATGCACTGCTTGCTGCGAGTGTCGGCGTTGCGGGTGAGCCGAGTGATGCGCTGCTTGCTGCGAGTGTCGGCGTTGCGGGTGAGCCGAGTAGTTGCTTCGTCGTGTGTACGTCGGGTCGAAGTGTTCTGGGTCGTTGGGAGAGAACTACTTGGTTTCTAGTGGGATTCGCGAATGTAGGGCATCGTTAATTTCGGTCTGCCGGGCGTCGTTAGGTTCGAACTGCCGTTTCTACATCCGTTTCGTTTCCGGGTCGGGAGCCGGAAACGTGACTTCTGGGGGAACTCACTGAGGTGGGCCTGTATTACGAAAACCGGGCCGCCTCAGTGATCACGACTGGGTCTGGGCTGATTTCTAGGAAACCACACCGGGACGCCACTGATCCTGTCTAGGTCGTAGAACCGATTTAAAAACCGCGTTCTTACGGATCCACTACTACTACCAAGACTATCTACCAGAACACTTACCTTGTTGCTGATGTTTCCTCGAAGATCGTCGGAACGCAAGTGACTCATCTGGGGTCTTGCCTCTGCTTATATAGGCCCCGTTGAGTGTGCCCAGAGTGGTCGATGACGAGAGTCCCGATCTCGATAACTCGTTATCGGGTCACGAAATATAGCGATGGTAGTCGACTATCGGTATATTAGTGTGACCGGTTTAATGTTTTTGGGCGCGCGTTTTGAAAGTGCGGCGCGTGTTTTGAATGTGGTGTAGCGTAGGGAGAATAAATGATCATTGTGTGTTGTTTTTGGAATGTTCTTTTATTATTTGTGACGCTGGGTCGTCACAACATGTAAAATCAGGCGTTTAATTCATTATAAAAAATATTAACTGCCTCAGCAATGTAGGTGTATGAACAAATTTCGAACCAGTCAAACTGGTATAAAGTCTTAAAGCAATAAAAGTTTACCTAACGAAAGCAGCGAATTCGTTTAACGATTTTTCATTTAACTTATCCTGAATTGGTAGCAATCTTTTGGTTGCGTACTTGGTGACGTTCTTGAAAGACAAACGCCTTCTGGATTTGAAACAGAACATAAGTCCTAAATAGTTTTTAACGTGGTTTACTTGGGATAACGCCATGTCAAGCAAGCCGGCTATCAATTATTATGCCGAATGTCATTAAATTATTGGAAAGTTCATTTCAGACAAAAGGTTTAAGTCAAAAGCAATCAAGACTTTCATTTGTATTCTCCCGGAAACCACTGTACGACGGTGAAATTTAATACTTAGTAGTAAGTACATTTTTTACTTTAGGGAAACAATTTTTTTGAGCATGGGTAATTTTTTTGAAGTGCGCAGTTTTGTTTTAACAATATTTTGATTACCTATAATATATTAATACTAGCAGGGTGCCCGCAGCTTCGCTTGCGGTGGATAACCCGAATATCATACTTTTTTTATGTAATAGGTTTGCAGTAGCACTAAGTAATTTTGTATTTTAGATGTTACTTTAAACATATTTGTAGTTTGCGCTGAAACTTTCATCAACCATCATTTCCACAGCACCCATTTCCCTATTAATTAGGGAAAGCGTTAACTTTGCCTAATTAATAGGAAACTGATCACATAAAAACACAACTCGCGGCAAATTTTCTTGATACGACTCTGATCAAAGTTTTTGCGCACTTGCTACACTTCTTCCTCTCTCTCTATCTAACACCGCGTGGCAAAAAACTGTACAAAAAAACAATTTGAATGGTATATTTTTATTACATACACTATCAAAGACCAGGCCAAATAGATTTTCGCCAAAAAACCGTCTTTTGAGTATTCTGACTTTTGAGCACTTAAATTCAATAATAGATCGACTTTTTGCTTAGTTTCTTTGTTTAGAAGATAGCTAGTGCTTTGGTGAAACCATCAAATGAATCGTTAAAGCTTAAGGAAAAACTCTACTGAAGGAATTTTTGATACTCAGTTTAGAAGTGCCATTTTTCGACGTTTGAAGATATTTTTGGCTAAATTGTAATTTTAGAACGGGTGTTAAAAATAGTAAAAAGCTTTGAATCTAAGCGGTCAAATTTTTTAAATATTTTTAATGCCTTAAACTATTTTTGGGCGAAAACACGGATTCGATTGGTTAAACGGTTTGGCGACCAGTATTTTTGAAAAGAAAATTTAAATTTATTAATATTGTTAGCCAATGGTTTTGTCTGTGCGTTGATTCCCAGTTTTTTTACTGATAGCTTTATATATAGAGATTATAGACGTATATCCAAGTTGTCCGGCACATCAAAGTTTTTAGAAAATGGTATTATTTCCCATTTTATTTTTTTTAGATCAATTATATCTCTATGTAATTATTGACTTATAAGGCGAAGATCTACGACGATAAACCTCTTGGAGCTAAAGTTTTTTTTTAAAAAGGCTTCGGAAGGAACATTCAGACTTACGTAGCGTACACTGATTTTTGTAAAGCGCTTTATTCGTTAAATCATTGGCTTCTTGAATTAAATCTAGACTAATCTAAAATGTATCTTAAGTTATATAAGTGGTAAGACTTAACGAGTACTCTTTAAAAGCCCTGCCTATAATTTGATCCGTATTCAGGCGACCGACAAAGAAGAATCTGCTTTTTTGCAAGTGGGTGTGTGTCATTTGCGTTCTGTACTCTATATGTATGATATAAAGGGGGTTATAAACTACATACGCTGTGTGTTTCTCTCAGGTGGTCGGACCCCGTTTCTTCCTTGCAATCTCTGGAACACAGTGACGTTGGACCTCATAGTCAACTCTACAATCCTGGAGCTGTTCGACGCAGTGACTGTTGGTAGACAACAATTTTGGCGCAGAACTCAGCTTCGTTCTGAGTCTGCGATAATTTTTTGACCCACCAATAAAAGATCGGAGAAATCTTATTCGTAGTTCCTAGGCAAGACGGACTCATTTAAGTAGCTCACATTGGAACCAGCATGGATTTCCGATCGACCAGTGCACATGCTGACCCTGCTACACACCTTATCTTGATTGAAAGACACTTTTATGGGGACTGGGATGCACAGTCTCTCTTGAATTTTCTCCTTAATTTCCTTTAAGCCCATTGGAGTACGATCTAATCTGACAAGGGCTGGTTCGAACCAGGAGAAGAAGATCTCCTTACACACACATACAAAACGAAATATTCTTCGCTTCAATATGCACAAAAATTGCATTAAACATATTGTATTTATAAGCTCTTCGGATTCGAGTAAAATTTTTTCGTGGAGAATCAAAAAGATTCAAATCTTTAACGAAACTACTGTCAAAGTTAAAAAAGTTGTGGTTATATACTTAAAAAATAAATTTCGGAAGAAATGGCAAGACGTGGTGATCCTTACAATGTATATTTTAACAAAAATTTAATACTATACAAATCTCAATAAATTTCAGAAGTGGTCTTCGCTGGACTCACTTTGTAGCTCCTCAACCGTTTAAATACTCAAACACTTAGTATACACCACCATTCATTCATATCAAAACATTTTTTGAAACGCGTATTAACTAATTTCTTAAGCACTTTAGAACTGCAATGTATAAGTCGAATTCATATAATATACAAGTATAAAACATCTGATTTTACATCTGTTATCCTTACAGAAGCGCACCTATTGGAATTAATGAAACGTAACATTGCAGATTGGTTTTCTGTTAATGCATCCTAAAATAACATTTTTGGTTTTACCGACTTTTCAAAAATAGGTTTTGGCCAACGAACTGACTTAAATTCTTAGAAAAATAAAAGTGGTAGTTATTTGGCTTAATATACTGTTATGAATATTTTTACTTTAATAAGCAATATTGTTTTGATATACAATTTATTGACATAAGCCCACTTTATTCACAACTCTGAATTATACGGCATTTCATATTAACAACTCGCTGAATTCTACTCGGAAAATGTATAGAAAATGTACTTGATAATTTGGCTAACAAACTTTACTCAACTTATTTGTATTAATGCGCATATAAGGGTATAATATATAGTTTATAGACAAAAAGGGTACCCATTTAACCTATCTTAAGCCTCGAGTTATACAAGTTAATCACAGAAATATTTCTACATTTTTTCTGAGAAATATTGCAACATTGTCGATGGCAACATTGCAACATTTCAATACAACGGTAAAGAACCCGCAAGTTCAATAACATAAATACACCAAGAACCCCCAAGTTCAATAACATAAACACACGCATCCGCTTAACAGCCACAGCGCAATACCAAAAATGCCGATTCTGCAAACCTTGCAGTTTCAGCCGCTCCATCAGAACTAGGCCACCGCCGCGGTGTCTTCCGCGACGTCGACGTCGCTGCCCCAACCCACAGCTTAGATCAGGGTATTTTTAAATGAATAAATTCAGTCTCAAATTGAACTCCGAATAAATCAAACGTTCAAAACTTATTTTTGGGTTTTTATTATACTGGAAATTAACTTTCATTTATAATTCTTTGTAAAAAATATAATAAGGTCTTATTAACTAAACTTTCATTAGCATAAGTGTATATATTATAAATATGAAATGATTATATAGCAAATTATATGAATTTCTTAAAGAGATGGATTTGAATACGTACCATCGTAGTCTTTTATAAATTCAGCATTTGCTTGTTGCTTTTGAACAGTAACAAACTTAGGCAAAATATTAGGTACAACCACTTTTTCATTGCTGTTATTTTTAGACATAATATTTACTAATTTATCTCTGGTATTTGCTTTGTTCATTGGTAGAGTATAAGTAGTTTCATAAATAACATCTTCTGGTGTCAGATTACACTTCAGTGCAAGATTAAGACGAATTTCCAATGGTATGCCTAACCATTTTATATTTAATTGTGATAATAAATAATATTTAATAAATCTAATCTTACCATTTTTTAAATCATCTAATAATCGTTTTTTGTCTGGTGGAGTCATATTCCACAGAGTTATTGAATTTGCATAAAACTTTACAGCGGTAATGTCAACTGCGTCGTAAACCATCATATGATCAGATGCAAAATTATCCAATATAATACGACTGGTTAACGCTTGAAAGTCTGAATCTGAAAATTGGCGGATACCAGCATAGCTTTGGGATACGTATATTGGTTCGTAATGACTAATTTTCACTGTTATGTCAGCTTTTCGTGGTATATTTGGCTTACCCACTGTTCCGACAAGAGCAAATAGGAACAATGGACTCCAAATTAGCGCTATGAGAACCAATATTATTGTACCACCAATTAAAAGTTTGGCATACAAGGCTTTGGGTTCTCCGCGAAGGACCGGGAAATCTGTATCCATTTGTCTATAGCAACGAACAATGAAAACCGACTGGAATATATCTTCCATTTTTATCCATTCCATTACTGTAAGAGTTGTGTCTATGCATACCCAGTCTAACATGGTTCGCAGTATATATAAAAATGGAATTTCCATATAGCTAAGTGGTAAATAAATTGGTTTTGCGTAAATTAAATAAACAAAGTATTTACATTTTAAAAGCGATATAATTAATTAAAGAATATCCTTTTGTGAATATATTTCCTAGTATTCGTTTTGGGTAACCACATCTTATTTGGTATGCAGATAGTAACATATGTAGGCATTTTATTAAATAAAAGAACACCGGTGCTGTTTCCCCAAAACTGTGCGCGGTCACATATGGCACCAAAAAGAACATCCAAATATGTATTCCGACAACAGTGATGAAATGAAAAACAATTTTATATAAAAGAGCTTTTCTTAGATATATTGCGCGTTCTGTCACAATTGTAATAAACTGGACAATTAACATAAGTAGAAAGCTAAACGGAACTTTATTTCCCTGAATATAGGTCTCCAGTACACTGGTGCTATATTTATAACGATACTGAAAGAAAAATAATAATTTATTATTATGAGTAATGAATCAATCAAATTTATAAACTTTCCCGATCGTTCCTATGGCAGCTAAAGGATATAGTCGTACTGAAAGTTAGGAAAGATATATACTATTAGGAAAGATATATACTATTGGAAGTGTGAGTGCTTTATTAAAAAGAACAAAAAAGAAGGAACGCGTCCGTTCGTTATGAAATTACAGGCGAGAGAGTTCTTAGATTTTATATCGATATATATATGGAGTTGCTCGCAGGCAACTCGCAGGCAATTTGGCGTGGCCAAATAGTTACATATTTCTAACACTCCTTCTCGACGCTATTTGTCATTTTGCAGGATAATTAAAATACATTATTTACAGCAAACCCATCATATTAATACATTTCATGTGCTTAATCTTACTTAGATTCTTTGTTAACACATCTGCCATCATGTTTTCTGTTGATACATATTTTAAATCTATAATCTTTTCTTTAAACATATCTCTTACATGATGATACTTAATATGAATATGTTTTCAGCGCGCGTAGTATACAGGATTCTTTACAAAACACTGCGCGTTTTGATTATCGCTGTGTATTATAATTGGCGGGACTTCACCAAGACCCATCTCACTCCAAAGTTTATGAATATACGCTGCCTCCTTTGCAGCTGAAAAAAGTGCAATGTACTCTGCTTCTGTTGTGCTGAGTGCTACCACGTGTTGCTTCTTAGAGTCCCAGCTGATCGCTGCTCCTGTCACCAAAAATGTCCAGCCGGTGAAGGATTTTCTGTCGCTGTCGTCTCCAGCCCAGTCGGCGTCAACATAACAATAGACAGCCTGTCTAGTTTGCTGATAATTTAACTGGAACGTCTTTGTAACCTTAAATTCGCCACGGAGTGGAGTATATCTGGCCTTGTCGTTATAGCCAAATACATAAGGGAGCCTATCAGGAAATGGTATTCAACCTGATTTGCTCTCAAACACTCCTTCTTGATGCATCGAACCTGGTAACCAGCTTCGAAGGGTAGAATGGATGCCTTACAGTTCTGCATCCCGTAGTCTTCGAACACTGCCAACTTCGACATCTCGATCAATTTCCATTCCTAGGAAATGTTTCAGGATACCGCCATCTACAACATCGTACCTTTTTGATATGAGGTACTTGATCTCATCCAGCTCAGCTTTCGAGTCGCTCGCCACTATGATATCATCTACGTAGACTACGATGAAACTCATGTGGTCACCTTGACCCCGTTTTTAGATGCAGGGTTCGCTCGGACATGCTGAGATCACTAACTTCAGAATGGTCTCGTCCAGGTTGCTGTTCCACTCTCGGCCACTTTGTTTTAAGCCGTGAAGCGATTTGTCCAGCTTCAGAACCTTTACAGGATGCTTTTTGTCAGTAAACCTCTCAGGAGTTCACTGTTGAGGTAAGCAGAAGAAACATCAAGTTGGTGCATATACATACCACGTCCGACCGCTACCGCAATCATCAGCCTTATTGATGAATATCTGGCCACCGGGGAAAACGTCTCAGAGCAGTTGATACCATATTTTTGTCCACAGCCCTTTGCAACAAGCCGTGACTTCAAACGTTCCACATTGCCATGTTTATCTCGCTTGACCGCGTAGACCCACTTGCATCCAATGGCCTTATCTCCCTCAGGCAGCTCGACAAGTGTCCAAGTCTTTCTTTCTTTTAGACTATCAACTTCTTGTTGCATAGAATTCTTACAGTCCTCTGCATATCTGGAACTTAGTGCATCATTGAAACTTGCTGGAACTTTAACATCACTTTTTGTTATGACATAGACAGTTTGGTACTCCTTCCGAGGTCTCCCACGCCGCCAAGAACGAACAAGTTTTGGCCTCCCAGTGCTCCGTTTATCGCTTAGCACCTCTGCTTCTGGCAGCACATCTTCATCTGGAAACACCTCGGATCCTGGTAGTGCTTCTGCTTCTGGTGGTTGCTCTTCTTTGCTCTCCTCGCTGGCATATACATCGGGCTCATTTTCGTCATAAGCTCCAATCTCTTCAATTTGTGTAGCGATATTAGTTTCATTATATTTTTCCACATTTCTTATCCAAGCCGATCGCTTTAACCCCGAATACCTTGAAATAAGCTTCACTCGGTTTCCGTCCGAACCAAGCTTCGAGCGTCATATCCTGCAGTGCTGATGACTCCGATCTGTTTCGCAAGTATGCTGCAGCAGCTACGGCTTCCTCCCAAAATGCTTCGTCCATATTAGCATACTGCAACATGGTCCCATCAGCGTCCTATTAGCTCTTTCCGCCACACCGTTTTGTTGAGGTGTATACGGTACAGTAAGCTCTCTCTTTATTCTATTGCTTACCAAGAACTGCGTAAACTCTCCGCTCAAATACTCCCGTTTGTTATCGCTGCGCAGGATTTTGAGCCTTTCTCCTGATAGTTTTTTCACCAGTGCTTTAAACTCCGTGAACTTTCCGAAAACTTCATCACGCGTCTTCAGAAAATATACATGCAAATTAAATTTCTTGTTAGTCGATGAATTAAAAAAATACAACATTTTTTATTGTATTATTTTGGTGATAAACCTTTTAATACAAGACACTTTCTGTTACTTTCTAATTTTTTACAACCGATCGCGGTCGCGATAAAAATAGGACTGCCCCTTCATTTCTAAATCTAATCCAATGAACCTCGGCCAGGAGCTTTTCTTTTTGAACTTTAGAACTTCAATTTATTTTTAGATTAAAAGCTTAGGATGAAACTGTTGCATCTCATTGTGAAATTCAATTATGCTGACCGATGCAATTTGGTGTGAACTTGAAACGCAAAGGGCGCAATTGATTGGGATTCAAACAGAAGTGATGTTTACTTTAATTTTAATTTGCGCTTAAGATGAAACTGTCGCATTTCATTGTGATTAAATTGATTGTTCCCTTTAATTTTGATTTGTTTAACTTAATTGGGGACCAAGATTAGACCTCAAAGCCAAAGGCAAAAACAAAGGCAAATGCAGAGTTTGAAAATATTGTTTATAAAAGCCATAAGTGGCCTGGTTTCACGGGTTGGATAACTCTCCCCCTTCTAAAATGGATCGTCCCGATCCAATATGAAATTTATTTAGTTGCTCTCTTAATTCTATTATAAAATTTTATTGAATAATAGATGTCGTTTTTTGGTTACAAATAATATAGCATTTTTGTATTTTATAATAAGTAAAAAAATCAAAAAAATAATGAGTAAAATTAATAATATAAAGGTAAGTGATATTTTAGTATTATTAATTTTAATAAGAGGATTTAAAATATTTATATTATCTAAAGAAAGTTCCGAGTTATTTGATAATATATAATCGGATATTTCATAATTTTTGAAGTGGTTCGTAGTTATGTAATCAAGAATTTTGTTTTCCAAATTGGTTATGAGATATTATTAATACTGGTTTTACCATTAAATGTTATTAATAATGAACCGTTTAAATGGGAGTTGTTAACAATATTGTTACCATTTATAAGAATGGCACCATATTGTATGATGTCAATTTTTTCATTTTTATACCCTTGCAGAGGGTATTATAATTTTGGTCAAAAGTGTGCAACGCAGTGAAGGAGACATCTCCGACCCTATAAAGTATATATATTCTTGATCAGGATCACCTCCTGAGTTGATATAAGCATGTCCGTCTGTCTGTCCGTCTGTCTGTCCGTCTGTCTGTCTGTATATTTCTACGCGAACTAGTCTCTCAGTTTTAAAGATATCGAATTGAAACTTTGCACGCAGTATATAAGTCGGAACGGCCGGGATCGGCCGACTATATCCTATAGCTGCCATATAATTGAACGATAGGAAATGCCATAACTTTGGTGTTTGTAAAGTTTGGAAGTTTGTTCATGGGTTTTATATTTGGCCAATCAATTCGACCTACCAAGTTTCATAAGGATCGGCCGACTATATCCTATAGCTCCCATATAACGATAGGAAATACCATAACTTTGGTGTTTTTAAAGGTAGGAAGTTGGGATTTTTATGAGTATTAAGAATACATCATATGAATAATTTTACAGAATATTCTGCAAGGGTATATCAACTTCGGCTCCGCCCGAAGTTAGCTTTCCTTTCTTGTTTTCTCTTATTTTTTACAAGTCGATTTCACTCCATTTAATAATCGGGTAAAAAAAGTTTTTTCCTTAATTAAAGTGCAATAATTATTAAAAAGTTCTTTTTTAAAGTTAGACATTTCATAAAACATATTTGCGCATTTTGCGACTTGATTGCTTAATACGAGTTTCCAATCTTTTTTGGGAAATCGCTCTAGCGTAATAAATTTCGCATCTATTTTTAAGTATTGGGTATTTTATATAAATGATTAAAAGTTCTTTATGCAGTGCGATTTTAAAAACAAAGCTGTCCATTAAATCAGCGATAATTACTTTTTGTGCAAGTTTTAATATTTCCATTATGTCATCATTGTTCAAAATTTTGGTATTAAAAACATCAATTTTTGCTAGTGTAATTGTGTCAATTAAATTTTGCAGATCAAATGTTAGTAATCGTAAACGATGTTTTCGCAGTGGTAAATCTTGATCAATAAAAGCATTTTTAAAATCATCAGAAAGAGATTCAATTTCTTTGAACAATTTGGAATTGATAATAGATTGCTTATTATTTTTTTCAATTAATTCATTGATTTTATTCTGAACTTTAATAAAATCATCATGATCCGGGGTTCCAGCTAACCATTTATATATTATCTGATTCCAATTTTATTATTTTTTTATAAAAACTTATGTTAGTTACGTGGAATAAATCTGCGTATGAATCGTACGTCAATACGTCTTTAATGTCATTAAATAAAAGATACTCGTGACTTGTATAGTATATTTTGTTAATACAATAAGGTGTAATATGAGCACCTGATAAAACATTTTCTGGAAAAGGTAAAAAAGTAATATATAAATATTTATAATCCTATTTCTATTGTTGATTATTATTTTGTTAGGTAAATTTTCTTTAACTACTTGTTTTTTATATATAGTTTTAAGTTTATTTCTTTCCCCGTGTTTCTTCTCATAAACTACCTGTCCTACATGATAATCTTTGTCTTTTCTGTTTTCATTATGTATTTCTAACATTTTCTCTTGTGTATTTTTTATACCCTTGCAGAGGGTATTGTAATTTTAGTCAAAAGTTTGCAACGCAGAGAAGGAGACATTTCCGACCCTATGAAGTATATTCTTGATCAGCATCACCAGGAGAGTCGATCTAGCCATGTCCGTCTGTCCGTCCGTCTGTCCATCCGTCTGTCCGTCTGTCCGTCCGTCCGTCCGTTTCTACGCAAACTAGTCTCTCAGTCTTCAAGATATCGAATTGAAACTTTGCACACACCCTTATTTCCTTTGCACGCAGTATCGGAAATGATTGATCGGAAATGCTATAACTTTGGTGTTTGTAAAGTTAGGATGTTGGGATTTTCTATGGATTTTATATTTGGCCAATTAATCTGACCTACCAAATTTCATAGGGATCGTCCAACTATATTCTATAGCGGCCATATAACTGAACGATTTGAATTGGTGTTTTTAAAGTGAGGAAGTTGGGGTTTTTATGAGTGTTAAGAATGCATCATATGAATAATTTTGGAGAATATAATTTACTGAATATTCTGTAAGGGTATTTCAACTTCGTCTCCGCCCGAAGTTAGCTTTCCTTTCTTGTTAAAATTTGAGGAATGTTATCGTGCTCTATTTTATTATATAAGTTAAACACGAGTGACTTCAGTATTTAAAAAATATAATTTTTAGGACACTTGGTCCGTATTTATTTGCACAAAAATTGGAACTAAATTATGTTTACAGAAATTGCCATATTTATACCCAATAACTTTGTCGCTGCCTCTGCCAACGTCGGAGCTTTGCCGTCGTCGTCGCTGCAGCGGGAAGTGGTTCAGACTCTGCAGTCAGCGCTTTTTGGGAGCTATCGACCGAAGCCGGGAAGTTGCCCTTGCATTTCTACATGCTGGTGCAATACCGGATGCGCGTGGCCAACTTCGGTTGCGAATTCGTTTTGTGTTAACTCCTCCACCTTTAAAATCGAGTGTCCACGCTCGATGCGGTCATTGATCTCGTTATCGGAAGCTATTTTGTTGATGTGCAGTATTTTGACCCTTTTAATCAAGAAGCGGCTAGCTAGTGCAGTTAGTCCGATGATTATTATGGAACTTATTAGAAAATCGGCTGTATGCGATGTTGTTTTTAACAGTTCCAAGGTCTTGGTATTGTTGATGTTCAGTTCTTTTACCAATTCTAATGATAGCTTTTCTTCTATTTTTTTAATGGTCATCTCAGTTTGGAGAATTGCTGGCATCGGGTGATAGTGTACCTTGTCTTTGTTAGTGAAGGTCTGTCCATCAATATTAATTGTGGAATTGCTGAAGTTAATAACAAAGGTTCCGTTGAGACTTGTGGATGTCCCATTTATTTTTACGTTGCCGGAGAATTTGTTGAGTAGAATGACTCCAGGTGCGAGTTCGTCAATAACTAAAATGTGTTGGTTGTTGATTCGAGTGCAGGTGGCAGGGCGACTTTTTAATAAATTTGGTAGGCAAGAGGAATTACTTATGTCTATCATATTTCTATGTTTCATTATAATTATTACATTTGGAAATTTTTGCATAAAGTTTTTCTTTAGATTTGATTACATTTTCGCTATGAATTTTATTAACATATTGACCAATTTTTATTGGTTTGATTAATAGTTCTTCACAATAGTTGGTGTCGGTTATAGGAATTTTAATGATATAAATAAGTGTTGGCCCATTGCTTGCTACGCCTACTTCTGCTATTTTCATGGCTTCTTCAAAAATAGTGTATGGCAACTGGTCTTGATCAAGTGTTTTTATAACTTCATTTACCTCTTCATCTCCTAATATCTGGATGTTACTAATATTTGCTTTTGCCCATTGTATTGCGTGGTTTAAGTTGACAATTTCCTCTTTAAGTATTTTAATTTGAAACATTAATATTGTGCTAGTGTCTCTTTGAGGATCTCCTCCGTATTTTAAGCTGTTTATAAGATTTGCATTGGCCTGGGTGATATTATTTATTTTTTCTACGATAAGTCGGTTTTGAATAACTTGATTGTTGTTGTTAGTTAATGCTAAATTTATTTTTTCTTGAACTATTTCGAAATCTCTACTGTCGGGAGATCCAGCTAACCATTTCCAGGCGCTGCCTAATAAATCTATATGTCTTTTCCTTCTACTCTTAATCTTGAGGTTTTTATTCAATTTTTGAAATTATAATTTCTTCGGTTATAAATGGCAATATTGGGTCGTATGTTTTTAATTTATAGTTAGCAGTGTAATTAATTTTTTCAAGTGTTTCTTCGTATTTTTCTAAGTCAATAATATGAATTAATCTGAAGGTTCCCGTTTGAACCTTTGCCAGTCCGGTAATTAGAGTCACGATATTGGATTTCGTGTAGTCAGTTATTTGTACGTCAGCAGCGCACGCAGTGAAAAGAGTTCTGTAAATGTGATTTAATTTCGAATAAGTTGTTTATGAATAATTCTTCCAGTTTCTGTTAGTACTGTGGTGTTTCTGTCTTCTTTTACGGTTTCTTTTTTATATCTGGCGGATAGTTTTGTACCTAATCTTTTATTATTTTGAACAAATATCTCATCTCCTGGGGAATATTTTTTTATTTGATCTCTACTTTTGTTATGGTATGTTAGGTCTTTTTCCTGAGTGGTTGTAATTCTCTCTGTAATTTTTTGTCTCTCTGTTTGTTGTAGTTTAGGGTTAAGTGCTACCTTTCTTCCAAAAAATAAGTCAACTGGTTTTCTGTTAGTGGTTGAGTGTATTGAATAATTATATTTGACAACTGATCTATCTATAAGATCTTTTAACGAAGCGTGTACTTTGTCGGCCTTTTAACACCGAATAATTTCTGACAGTGTTGAATGGAAACGTTCGATTTGGCCGTTTGCTGAACTGTTATATGGAGGTGTTTTGTAAACTTCGATATATAATTGATCTTCTAGCATCCGCATTACGGGAGCCGAACCAAGTGATTTCTCATTATCCATTACTACTATTTCTGGGATACCAAAATTGATTAATAAATCTTTTAAAGGTTCTTTTATGTCTTGAGTTGCTCGAGATTTGACTATCCTAGCCTGTGCCAATTTTGAAAATTTATCTATTGCAGTCAAAACGATTTGTTTGCATGTGAGGTAAAAATCAACGTGAGTAATTTGACCTGGGTATTGTGGTATTGGTGTTTTTTGTAACTCTGATTTGTTGGGGTGTCTTTCGTATTTATGTTCCTTACAAATTTGGCATTCTTTTACAAGTTTTATTATTTTGGCCCTCATGTGTGGAAAGTAAACTTTGTTTAACAATTGTTGTTTGTTTTCATTGCTATTTCTATGTGCTCTTTTATGCTCTGTTATAATTGCATTCTTTTGATCAGTTTCGTCTTTTAAATCTTTAACTAGTCTGCTTGAGAATCTGGTTTTATATTTATTGAAAAGCGGATAGATTTCCTGAAGTTGACCTAAGGTTTTTTCGTCTGTATGAATTCCGTTAATGACGGACGGGTTGAGTCTATCTCTTAAAATTTTTGATAAGATTTCTGAATTAAAAATTGGTTCTGTAATAATGTGTCTATGGTACGTGGGAAAAACAAGTTCGAATTTATAGGAGGGTGTATTTCCTAAATATAATAGTATTTGATTTTTAAAAACATTTACTGGTTGTTCTGCCATTGGTATTAGTCTCTCAGGAGAACTAGAACTGCTGTGAATAGTACCTGTTAGTGTATTTACTTCCCCTCGCGTTTGAATGGGAGGTCTACTCAGAGCATCGGCAACAACGTTTGCTTTGCCAGGTTTGTGGAGCAGTTCGTGATTGTACTCCTCTAGAATTGCTTTCCATCTCTTCATCTGATCGTTACGGCTTTTAGGGTTAGTTGGGTGTGTGAGAGATTCGTGGTCTGTAAATATTTTCACTTTAGTCGGACCGTACAGAAAATTTTTAAGAGTCTGTATAGACCAAATTATAGCTAGCATTTTCTTTTTGTTAGGGGCATAACTTTCTTCTGCCTTACTTAGAGTCCTAGAAATAAACATTATAGGTTTGTCTTCTTGGGCCAATACGGCACCAATAGCATAATCTGAAGCATCGGTAGTTAGTTGAAATTCTTTATTGTAGTCTGGATATGATAACATTACCTCCTCGGAGGCGAGAGTTTGTTTTAATTTTCTAAATGCTTCCCTTGCCTCTTTGTCAAGATCAATCAGAGTTTTGCTTGAGGCATTTTTTGAGATACGGCCTCGGCCCTCTTCCCCTCTTAAAAGGGCTGTTAGGGGCTTTGCAAGCTTTCCATAATCTTTAATGAAGCGACGGTAGAACCCTGACAGTCCTAAAAAGGAACGAAGATCTTTAAGTGTCTTTGGTTCGGGGAATTCGACGATTGCTCTCACCTTTTCCGGATCTTTCTTAATACCGGTATCTGCTACTAAAAATCCTAAAAATTCAACTTCTTTCTTAAAAAATTCGCATTTATCTAACTGAATTCTTATGTTTGCGTCTTCAAGAATTAGGTTGACGCTGTGCCGCTGTAGGAGGGACGTTAAGGACGGAGCGGTGACCGCAAGCTGCGTGGCACCCCGAGTAGCAGAAAATTGCCGCGGAGTGTCAGATGAGTGCCGTGGAGTGGCGGACGAGGGCCGAGGAGCGGCTGAGGAGTGTTGCGGAGTGGCAGCGGATCTCTGCGACCGGCGTGCTGCCGGGCGGGACTGCCGTGATGCCATCGGTGGTTCCGAGAGATGAAGCAGAGTATGGTGATCCTGGCCGCAAGTTTTGCAGCGATCACCTCGCCGACACGCTCCGTCGGAGTGCTCGTGGGCCAAACAGCGGTGGCAGTACCGGTTGGCAAGGACAGCCCGGAGCCTCTTCTCGGCACTCAGACGGAGGAACCGACGACACTTCCGAAGTGGATGGATCCCGCTACAGACTCGGCAACGGTAGGATTGCATACCTCGAGTTCGTCTGTGCTCCAATGCGATGGCGCTGCGCGGACGTGGAGACATCGTGCGAGATCTGATTGGCGGAATAGGACAAAATAAAAAAATTTGGATCAGTAGTGATAAGAACTGTGAATTGGAACTACGGGTTGGAACTATTAATTGACGCTACGAATCGAAGTGATGGATTAAACCACCGGAGTGAAGGGTTGACTGGTTATTGCGGGCAGACGGACTCTTCCATTGGAAGAAGGACGACCTTCGCTATGGGACGCTTACTGAGTCCCCGTGCAGTGCGGATGTCGACCACACGAACATGGCCATCGGCTCCTGGAAACACCGCGGCGATTCTGCCTAATCGCCACTCATTGGATGGAAGGTTGTCTTCCTTGACTACCACCATGTCCCCGGCACGGAGATTTCTTGTAGGGGTTCGCCACTTATTCCGCTTATGGAGTTCCGTGAGGTACTCCTCTTTCCATCGCAGACAAATTGTTGATGAAGAGCCTTCAGATGCTGCCAGCGGTTTATAATAGATGTGGTGTCCCCCTTTATCTCGGGTTCGACCATGGCGAGGAGGGGCCCTCCAACAAGAAAGTGCCCAGGCGTAAGTGCCAACAGGTCAGTGGGGTCTTCGGACATCGGCGCGAGCGGACGCGAATTCAGGCATGCTTCGATCCTAGCTAGAAGCGTGGACAGCTCTTCGAATGTGTATTTTCGCGTCGCCGTAGACTTGTAGAACAGGGCCTTGAAGCTCTTAACACCTGCTTCCCACAAACCTCCCATGTGGGTTGCTCCCGGAGGAATGAATTGCCAGAGCAGCTGCTGGTGACTATAGGCACCTGTCACAGCTTCCTTGAGAGCTTGGAGAAACTCGCGGGAGAGTAAGGCAGCCGCACCCACAAAGGTCTTGCCATTGTCCGACTGAACTTGACGGGGGCATCCTCTTCGGGACACGAAACGGGGGAAGGCGGCGAGAAACTTCTCAGTCGTAAGGTCGGAAGTAGGTTCTAAATGGATGGCCTTAGTGGCGAAGCACACGAGCACCAGCACATACCCTTTCGTAATGAGACAGGCTCGTCCCGTGTAGTTTTTGATGTCAAAGGGACCGGCATAGTCCACACCGGTATATGTGAAAGGGCGCGAGAAGGACGTTCGTTCTTTGGGTAAGTCTCCCATCAGTTGCGTTTGCACCTTTTTTTTGTGGATGATGCAGACCTTGCATGAATATATGACGGACTTGACCAAATTCCTCACCCTCGGGATCCAGAACTTGCAACGGATCAGACGGATCATAAGCTGATTGCCACCGTGCATAACGATGCGTAAAATGGACGAGGAGTCGAGACAGATGGCAGTCGTATGGAAGGATGACAGGATGCCGTTCATCATACTGGAGAAGTTCGGAAGCCGTGACTCGGCCGCATGCTCTCATGAGCCCTTGGGAATCAATGAACGGGTTCAGGTTTTGGACCAGGCTGGATGCTGGCACTGGCCGTTTCTGGCTTAAGCAGCCCATCTCAAGGGCAAAGTGCCTGCGTTGCGTGACGGAAATCAGGAGCCGCTCGGCCGACGCAATTTCAGGAGCTGTCAAGAGATCCTCAAACGGGGACATGAGTTTTCGCGAACGCTGGATGAACCGATGAGCGTAAGCGAGGACTCGCAACGCCTTGTCGAGTGTGGAAAAACGCTCCAGAATGTCTTCAGGGGGGGCCTTCGCAACATGGACCTTGACTGCTCGCTTCTCGAGTTCAGTCACAGGGGGTTCATAGCCTTGAGTGGGCCACTCGAAGCGAGGCCACTGCAGCCAGGCAGGACCATGCCACCACAGCTGGATGTCCGCAAGGTCTTGAAGCACCACCCCCCGGCTAGCGAGATCTGCCGGGTTATGCTCGGAGCGGACGTGTGCCCATTTCTCCACCTCGGTAAGCTGAGTAATCTTGGTCACACGATTTGCCACGAACGTTGTCCATTGGCACGCTGGCTTATGCAACCAGGCGAGAACAATCGTAGAGTCCGTCCAACAGTGCAGGGCGGACGCCTGCCCGGGCATCTTCGGAAGAACGGCGTTGGCCATTTTGGACAATAACAAGGCTCCGCACAACTCGAGCCGCGGGAGTGACACCGTTTTTACTGGGGCCACCCGTGTCTTTGCCGTGAGCAAGTTCACCATTACCGTGGACCCAGCCTCAACTCGGACGTAGAGGGCTGCGCCGTACGCCTTCTGCGAGGCGTCGCAGAACCCATGATGCTCAATTTTCAAATGTGGTCGGAAAGCGACCCATCGGGGAATGTGGATCTGATCAAGAGCGGAGTAATTTTCCAGGAAGTCAACCCATCTTTGGCAAAAATCTCGAGAGAGGGCATCGTCCCATCCTAGATTTTGGAGCCAAATGTCCTGCATGAACATCTTTGCCCGGACTATGAAGGCGGCGAGCCAACCCGCTGGATCAAATAGTTTGGCGATTTGGGATAGGACTTGACGCTTTGTGAACGTTGAAGACAAGGTCAATTCGGGCGGAATGAAGAAAAACTCGTCAGACGTCGCCTTCTACCGCACTCCGAGAGTTTTAGCCGTGCTCTCTGCGTCGATTTCAAGGAAGTCCGCGCGAAGGAGATGGTCACTCTGGATGTTGGCCAAAATCGCCTTGCTATTGGATGTCCATTTTCTAAGGGGGAATCCTGCTGAATCCAGGGCTTCCTGAAGCTCGCGGATAGCCGCTTGCGCTTCGGTTTTGGAGTCTGCCCCCGCGAGTACGTCGTCGACGTACATGAACTGTCGGATAATCCGACTCGCCTGCGGATACCTCGACTCTTCGTCGTCGGCGAGCTGTTGCAGGACACGGATCGCTAGGAACGGGGCACAATTGACCCCGAAGGTGACTGTTTTCAACTCGTAGTCGCGGATTTCCCCATCGGAATTGCGGAATAGAATGCGCTGCAAAGGAGTATGCTGGGGGTCTACCCAAATTTGCCGATACATCTTCTCGATGTCGGCGTTGAAAACGAACCTAAAGTATCGCCACTTCAGGATTTGAATCGTGAGGTCGGATTGTAAGACCGGTAAAGTATGTCATTCAGACTGGTCCCGTTTGCGGAAGGGCTAGAGGCGTTGAAAACCACCCGCACTTTAGTGGTTGTGCTCTCGGGCTTAAGAACGGCGTGATGTGGAAGGTAGTACGTGGCGGAACTGCTCGTCAAAGGGACCTCGGCCATGTGACCTAAGTCAAGGTATTCTTGGATTACAGAGTCATACCGGGCCTTCAGGGGAGGATCTCTTTTTAGGCGCTGCTCGCTACGCAGAAATTGAGCCAGAGCAAAGGATCGTGAAGATGCGAGCTCGGAACCATTATGCTCGGGATCGCGCAAGGGGAGCATCACAACGTATTTGCCACGATTGTTCCTTCTTGTAGTCTGGACAAAATTGTGCTCGCAGACGGAATCAGACTCGGGGACTATCTGTGTGGGCACTTCCTCCACCTCCCAGAATTTGGTAAGGAGATGATCCAACGAGTCGTCGAGTCCGCAGATAACTCGAGTGGAGAAGGCGGACAAATTGCGGGGGGCCGCTGGAGATATGGGGCCTGTCAACACCCATCCAAAAATGGTTTCCTGGCCAAGAAGTGAACCGCAAATGTTAGCCCTGGCGTTGCCGAGGAGGATGGACGGAAGAATATCGGCTCCTATCAAGACATCGATTTGGGAGCTCTCGAAGAACTTGGGATCTGCAAGGGGGATGTCAGGAATTCCCTTAAGAAGATCTCGAGGGACTGGATACGAAGGCAGATTCCCGGCCAGCTGCGGAAGAACGTAAGCTGAAGTTTCTAAATGCAGCCCGGGTCTGGAAGGCGATCGAATAGAAAAATGACAGAGTTTCGTGGACTGAGCGGCAACGGTTTGATTAAGACCAGAGACTTGGGCCTGGATAGTCTTGAATGGAAGTTTGACGAGGTTGAAAAGACTCCCCGTAATAAAGGTTGCCTCGAAACCAGAGTCGATTAGGGCATGCGCCTGGAAATTGCACCCTAAATGGCAAATGTTAATGAGGGCTGTGCCCAGTAAGACGGCTCTTGAGCCGGAAGCGAAGCACACTTGCACATCAGAATGATCCTCTGTGGGGCTCGTGCCTCTTGTAGTAGGCGCGGGTCGAGACCTGGATGGCGCAGACGGACTTGGAGCGGCCGCGAATGGATTACCGCGGTGCAGGAGGGTGTGATGACGGCTGTGGCACGTGAAGCAGCTATGGGCACTAGTGCAATCCCGTTGCAAGTGCCCTCGTGCAAAACAGTTCAGGCAAAGCTGCTTTTTCTTAATGTAGTCGGAGCGACCATTTACATCCCGGATTTGGTCCCGATGGACTTGGCACATGCCAGGGGAAAGTCGTTCTGGTTCAGCGGCGCTCGGAGTATGAATATCCGCTTGAAATTGGCTAACCCGGTCTGTTGTGGCAATAAACTTTTTGAGGGCGATGTCTATCGCAGTTGGAGCCATCTTGGACAACGACCGAGAAAGCCTTGACGGGGGACCGGAGATAGTCTCGACGGACTCGTCGCTTTTTGCCCTTGGAATGGCAATGGCCGCCTTTGGTGTGAATTGAGACGGCCGCGGAGACGCGGATTGGGACCTGTCCAAACGGATAGATGGGATCGACATCGGTTTCTTGTCGTCTCCCGTGGGCATTCTTGGACTCGAACTTTGCGGATCAGCTCTTGTCGACTGACCTGAGCAAGGGGCGTCTCGTTCAGAACGTGAGGATATTCACCGTTAAGCTCTCGGCGCGATCTGAGTCGCCAACGAGTTGGTCGTCGCTGCCAATGAACGCACGCAAAAGAAAAGAAAGCCACAGAGAACGGTCACACTGTTAATTTGTGCGGAGTAGAAAGCACAGTACCATAAACAACGAGAAGAATCGGAAGAAAATATTTGGAAATCGATGAAACTGTATTGATTGTTTATATATTTGTATATCTGGTTACTCCCTTTGTTGACTTCTGTTTTTTTTTTTATTCTAATTTTTCCCTTAGTTAGTGTTGCCATATAATTTTATTGTGTTAAGGTTTTTATTTATTTATTTTTTTTGGGTTTGGAAAATATCTTTGATTGCAAAAAAAATCCGGAAAACCGCAATAAAAATAAATTAATTAATCCATTAAATAAATTAATTACTTTGCCGGAAATAATTAAATAATATTTATAATTAAATAGTAATTATAATTATGAATTAATAATTTGTATATTTAAATAATAATTATAATTATAAATACTTATTTTTTTTTCTCGGAGCCGGAATGGTGGAATTAAAAAACCTTGGCTTTGGTTCGGGAGAAGCGTTCACTGGGTTATGCCGGTCGGCAGAGCAGTGCATGCGTGAGGGCGCGGTAGAGAGAGAGAAGAAAAAAAAACAGCAACAATAACAACACGGCCGCTGCGGTGGTTAATGCGGCAATTTGGCGAAAAAACAATCACGGTCGCACCCGTGTGGATATGAATTTATTTTATTTTATGTTCCTGAATGTGGAGGCAGAAAATATATTTATGTAGATATGGGCATGCATGTTATCCAACCCATAAATATTCATAGCTTATGAGTTTCATAAACAAATTTCCAATCGTAGCAACCGCTGAAAAATGTAAGCTTCGCTAGCAAAATCTCCCCTCACTCAAACCGACCACATTCGGGCTATTATAAACAAATGACCCTTTCCAATCTTACCAACCGCTGGAAATTCTAGCTTCGTTAACAGAATCTCCCCTCACTCAAACCGAGCCCTGCGAGAACCACATCCGGCCTACTGTAAACAAATGACCCCAGTCATAAACAAAGCTTCCAAATTTTCCACTTATGGTCCGATCTAGTCCGAGCCAGTTGCTAACCAAATTTTTGTCAAATAATCAATTTATTGAGTTTCAATTACTTCTCAATTATTTCATCAGCCAATTGTCCTACTCTCTTAACTTTGCCTAATCTCTTTTAATCTCTTCTGAGCAAGATTCTCTTAAGCCGAGGTTTCATGATTAATATTTTATCAAACTAAGGGCAGTTCTTTTTTGGAGACGACTCGATCGGTCGTGAAAATCAAATTGAAAATATAAGAATATGTTAAGTGACTTGTGAAAGTGAATTTAATAAAATAAAAGGTGAACATCAAAATAAAAATAAAAAATTATCAACTAATAAATTTAATTGGCGCCCAACGTGGGGCCGCGTCTTCAAAAGTTCCTAAAAATTTTTTAATGAAAACAAATTAAAAATACAAAAAAAAAACGGAACTCGCGCGGTCAAACAACTCAAAAATTTTGTGGAAAAACAAACCGTCCGCAACCGACACAAACTCTAAGTGATTGTGATCGTTAAAACATTTAAGTGGAAAATAATAAATAAAAAATAATAATCCATTTAAAAAAAAAAAATAAAAGTTGATAAAAAGGTGTACCGAAATTTAAATTCACTAAAAAGCAAGAACACAATAAATAAAATAAAGAACTCAAAAAAGGAAAAACACAAGTAATAACAAGAAAGAAAAGCTAACTTCGGGCGGAGCCGAAGTTGATATACCCTTGCAGAATATTCTGTAAATTATATTCTCCAAAATTATTCATATGATGCATTCTTAATACTAATAAAAATCCCAACTTCCTAACTTTAAAAACACCAAAGTTATGGCAATTTCAATCGTTCAGTTATATGGCAGCTATAGGATATAGTCGGCCGATCCCTATAAAATTTGGTAGGTCGGATTGATTGGCCAAATATAAAACCCATAGAAAATCCCAACTTTCTAACTCTAAAAACACCAAAGTTATGCTATTTCCTATCGTTATATGGGAGCTATAGGATATAGTCGGCCGATCCTTATGAAATTTGGCAAGTCGAATTGATTGGCCAAATAAAGAAGCCATAGAAAATCAACCAACTTCCTAACTTTACAAACAGCAGAGTTATGGCATTTCCTATCGTTCAGTTATATGGCAGCTATAGGATATAGTCGGCCGATCCCGGCCGTTCCGACTTATATACTGCGTGCAAAGGAAAGAAGGGTGTGTGCAAAGTTTCAATTCGATATCTTTAAAACTGAGAGACTAGTTCGCGTAGAAACAGACAGACGGACAGACGGACATGGCTATATCAACTCAGGAGGTGATCCTGATCAAGAATATATATACTTTATAGGGTCGGAGATGTCTCCTTCACTGCGTTGCACACTTTTGACCAAAATTATAATACCCTCTGCAAGGGTATAAAAATAAATAAACCAACACACAAAAAAACCCGCAAAAGAAGGAAGGAAGGGCTGAGGGCATTCCCTCGCCACAGAGCTACACTAAAAAAATCTATTCACTGACAGGAAGGAAGGGCTGAAGGGCAATCCCTCGCCACAAGCTACACCGGAAAAATTTTAATTGTTTTACCTCAGGAGAAAACAACAATTAACCACGACCAACGGATCAAATCTTGACGACGATAAACAGGAAGCAGCAAATCGTGAGAAATTGAAAATTAATTATTTTTTTTATTACATATATAACTATATCATATAAAGTTAGCCGATAGTTGATACCTATTGAACCTCTGTAAATCGAAAAACAATCTGGAAAATTTATTAAAAAACTTTGGAAATTTAAATTTGAATATGGCAACCGGTGGGACAGGTCAAAATCCTACCAGCAGTGGTCTGGGATCAAATCTAACAATGGAATTAATAAACCGAGTGGTAAATTTACAGTTGACAGGTTTAAATGCAAAAATTAATGAGCTTAATAATAAGTTAAACTCGAATGCAAATGTAGTGGAAGACTATAAGCTTCAAGTAATTGACCCCACAGTTAAATGCGATATAACCCTAGAAGTAGTAAAAGCTGTGCCAAAATTTTATGGAGAACAATCCCAGTATGTCGGATGGAGGGAGGCCGCAGAAACATCTATGAGCCTATACAAAATTAATAGTGAACAGTATTTTATTGCCCTAACTATTTTACGGAACAAAATCATGGGAGCGGCGCACGACGCCTTAACTAACCATGGTACCGTATTAAATTTCAAGGCCATACTTTCGAGACTGGATTTTATCTACAATGATAGAAGACCAATCCACGTCCTCGAGTCAGAATTAAGCATTCTGAGACAGGGTAAAATGACAATTACAGACTTTTATAACGAGGTAAACAAGAAAATGACAATGCTTATCAACAAAACCATAATGACCAATGGAAAAGAAAACGAAATTACCAGGGAGACTACAAGAACAATAAGAGGCAACGCCTTAAGAGTTTTCATTTCTGGACTGAATGGTTCAATCTCCGAAACCCTATTCTCTCTAAACCCACCAGACTTACCGAACGCTTTAGCGAAGGTACAAGAACTAGAATCGAACAACTTCCGAGCTCAGTTCGCAAATAAATACTATGGATTTCAGCACGAGACCAAGAAACAGGGAAACAATTATCCTAGATTCAACCAGGTGCAGCCCAAGCAAAATTTCAACCCTAAAACGGGAAATAATTGGTATCAAAATAGAAATTATGATCAAAACAATTTTCACCAAAAACAAGCAGTAGAACGTAACATAGAACCAATGGAAGTTGATCCATCAAATCAAATTAAACCGTTTAAAAATTGGCAGGGACATAATGAAAGACAGGGGAATTACAATTATTATAATTCCAACAAAAACTACAACCAACCGTATTCAAGCCATCCGAACTATTACCAACAAAATAGAAACGAGCCTAAACAAACACATCCACCACTAAAACGCGAACCAACTAACACTATAAATCAGCCCCAAAATAAAACCATGCGAATTAACAACATCGAAGAGAATCATTTTTTAGACCAGGAACAAAAGTAGGGTTACCCTACTTGACGAGGATAGATAGGCAATCAAAGCAAAAATTAAAAATATTGATTGACACAGGAGCGACATCCTGCTATATAAAAAAGGGAATCTATTCAAACAAAAGTGAACTCCCCATATACAAAAGAGTCTCCACTGTAAATGGATACTCAATAATAAAACATTACCACGTTATAACTATTTTTAATACAAAACAAATATTTTACGAAATTGAAGGGTTAGACGCCGATTTGTTAGTAGGATTTAACCTACTCAAAAAAATAGGTGCCATAATTGACACAAATTTAGGCGTCATGAAATATCACGGAAAGGAAGAAAAATTAGTTTTTCATAATAAAGTGAGCGGAAATAAAGCATCCCCCACCGAGGAAAAAATTAATTTTCCCTAAGTGAATTCATTATAAAAAATACTTCAATGAATTAGCATTAAATAAAACCGATTCACTCTACGTTGAAAAGAGTAATTGCAGCTCGAAAACCGAGCGTTCCGACGTTGAATTATCCGTCAATAGTGAATTAAATAATATCCAGTTGGAATTTTCAAACCAAGTGGAAAGAATGAAAGAAAATATAATAAATCAAATCGAAACAAAACATTCTACGATCGATATCCAAATTCCATTTCGAACGGATATAAGAAGAGAAATTACTACAATTCGTGACAGACCAGTTTACAGCAAACAGTATCCCTACGCTCTGTCTGTCTCAGATTTTGTTAATAGGGAAATAAGCCGAATGCTATCAAAACAAATAATAAGGCCCATACAACTCACCCGTCTCAGTGGTCCCGAAAAAGGAACAAAATGAAGACGGAAGCCCTAAGTTAAGATTAGTAATTGACTATAAAAAACTTAACGAGAATACCGTTCCAGATAGATATCCGATGCAGGATCCATCAGTGATCTTAGCAAATTTAGGGAAGGCAAAAGTATTTTCAACAATCGACTTAGAGTCCGGTTTTCATCAAATCTTGATGAAAGACTCCGACATTGAAAAAACGTCATTTTCCATAAATAATGGGAAGTACGAGTTTTTAAGAATGCCATTTGGTCTAACGAACGCTCCTCGAATTTTTCAGAGAGCTATGGACGACATATTAAGGGAACAAGTCGGGAAAATTTGTCACGTCTATATGGACGATATAATTATATTCTCCGACTCAATTCAACAGCATTACCAAGACTTGCTGAAAATAATAAATATTTTATTCAAAGCAAACATGAAAGTTTCTCTGGAAAAATCCAAATTCTTCATGAAAGAAACCAGTTTCTTAGGGTACGTAGTATCCTACAATATCATTAAAACAGACCCCGAAAAAATTTCAACAATACTTAAATATCCAAAACCCAAAAATATTAAAGAACTCAGAAGCTTCCTTGGATTAACAGGTTATTATAGAAAGTTTGTAAAGAACTACGCACTAATAGCGAAACCTCTTACCAAATATTTAGGAGGGGAAAATGGTAAAATATCTAAAACAATGTCTAAAAAAACTTCCATACAGCTGGATGAACCTGCTGTAAAAGCTTTTAACGAGCTAAAACAAAATCTAGTAGCTCAAATAGAATTAACTCAACCCGATTATAACAAGAAATTCACATTGACTACAGACGCTTCAGATTTTGCTATTGGCGCAGTCCTTTCACAAGAAGGCAAACCAATAACTTTTATTTCAAAAACTTTATCGAAAACAGAGCAGGTTTACGCAACAAACAAGAAGGAATTATTAGCCATAGTCTGGGCATTAAAAAACCTTCGAAATTATCTCTACGGGGTAGTTGGAATAGAAATCCAAACTGACCATCAGTCATTATCCTTCACGGTCTCAGACAAAAACCCTAACATAGAAATGAAGCGATGGTACTCATTTATTGAAAGTTACTGTCCAAAAATTATTTACAAACCAGGAACTACTAATGTAGTCGCTGATGCATTGTCAAGGATCCAAATTAACCACCTCTCCGATGAAAATCCAAGTTTAGACAATTCAGAATCAACAGATTCAGAACAAAATACCATCCACTCGGCAGAAAGCAGTTTCGAGAATATTATCGATGAAACAAACAAACCTTTGAATCAGTTTAAAATTCAACTACTAATTACAACGGGCAGGGTCACCATTCATGAGTCATTGAAAATATTCGACAATACCAGACACATAATCCAGTACGATACACCCGAGAATTTAGTATCAATTCTTAGAGAATATATTCAACCAAACATAACCGTTGGACTTCACTGTACCCTTGAAGACCTTTACGTAATTCAAAAACCTCTTAGGGAAAATTTTATAAATAAGTTTTTATTTACAAGAACATTCGTTCTAGACATAGAAAAAGATGAAGATAAAGCAATCATTATTGAGGAAATTCATTGCCGTGCCCATAGAGGACTGGACGAAAACTATAAACAAATAACGAGACTTTACTACTGACCGAAATTATTTTTAAAACTCAAAGAATATATTAAGAACTGTACAATTTGCAACGAAAACAAATACTGTAGACACCCTGTAGAAATTCCGATTGGGGAAGCCCCTATACCATCAAAAGAGGGAGAAAATCTACACTTAGACATTTTTTACGCTGATAAAAAAATATTTTTAACTTGTATTGACGCATATTCCAAATTTTTAGTAGTAAAAGAAATTGAGAATAAATTAAATATTGAAAACAAGGTCTTAGAAATTTTACAACAATACCCACTGGCCAAAACACTTATGACGGACAACGAGCCAAGTTTCACTTCGGCACAATTTAGAGCATTTATAAATAGATGCGGACTTACAATACATTACGCTGACCCTAGACATAGTTCTTCGAACGGACAAATCGAAAGAGCACATTCCACACTGACAGAAATTGCTAGATGTATTAAAGACGAATTTAATCTTACTGACCACTCAGAAATAATTATTAGATCTGCCCAAAGGTATAACCAAAGCATTCATTCTGTAACAAATGAAAAACCAATAGACATTCTATACAATAAAATAAAACATGAAAAAGTCCCTGAAATACTTAAGGTAGCTCAATTAAAAATGCTTAAATCACATAACCAAAACAAAAAAACAAAAGAATATCATGTAGGACAAGTAGTATATGAAAAAAAGTACGGGAAACGAAATAAATTAAAACCAAGATACAAAAAACAGGTAGTTAAAGAAAACAAAGCTAATAAAGTAATAATAAATAATAGAAATAGAATTATCCATAAAGATAATATTAAATATTAAAATATTTTTAAATTACAGATAATGAATACCATAATATATATAGTTTTGATACTCGCAACCACTAATTCTGAGATAATCGACTATTCAAACCACGACTTTTTCATCTACAAAGACAACAAGGACATCCTGACTTATGATTCATACGCAGAACTTTTTCATATCACTAATATAAGCTTTTACAAAGAAATTATTAAGGAAGAATCAGAAAGCTTAGAAGAATTCAGAAATGATCAGTTCCATTGGGAGTTGACTTACAACCTAAAAACCATCGACTTAACTTTATCACAATTAACTCCATCTAGAAATAAAAGAAGCATTAACGAATTAGGCACCATTTTAAAATGGATAACTGGAACACCGGATCATGATGATTTTACAACAATTCAAGAAAAAATTAACGATTTAATTGAAATAATAATAATAATTTAATAAAAATAATAATACCTTTAAGAAAACACCGCTTACGCCTAATAACTTTAGATTTACAAAACTTAATTAACACCATTACTTTAGCGAAAATTGATGTTTTTATCACAAAAATACTAAACCATGACGATCTTCAAGAAATTTATAAGCATGAAGAAAAACCCGTCATGATCACAGATCTAATGGATATTTCCGAATTTAAAATTGCACTACACAAAGAAATATTTGTAATTTTTATTCGGTATCCAGTCATTCAAAATCGATGCGATACATATTTCGCCAGAGCTATCTCTCAAAATGATGGCAAATTAATTTTAAGCAACCAAGTTGCAAAATGCAACAACACATTTTACGAAATTTATAATTTTAAGAAAGAATTATTCAACAACTATTGTACTCTAAATAAAAACCAATCATGTTTTACTCGTTTATTGAATGGAGAAAAATCCTACTGCATTAAAATAAAAGAAAAAAATAAACAAATAGATGTTATACAAGACGGTGCAGTGCTGATAAGCGGAAATAATATTGTAAACGATACCTATTTAAAAGGAACATATTTAATTATATTTAATGGCACTACCGTAATAAACAATATATCCTACACAAACATAGATAATAAGATGCTCGAATTTATTACAGCCCACAATTACATTAATTTTGAAATATCCGAATATATATTATCCAATAATTCGGAACTATCCTTTGACAATATCAAAATTCTAAACCCATTTGTTCAAATCAGAAAAACAAAAATACCCCTATCAATAGTTTTAGTATATATAATTTTATTGTCAATCTTTAAAATCAAAAAATATCTGTTTATCATCAAACCACGGCTAAAAAATATTATAAAAAATAACAATATTCAAAATAATTCCCAAGAAGAAAATGTTGTAGCAGATTTAGCAGCTCAACTAAACGCCATCTCACCAACGACATTTGAATTGGGACGCTTCAATTTAGGAGGGGGAGTGTTATCCAACCCATAAATATTCATAGCTTATGAGTTTCATAAACAAATTTCCAATCGTAGCAACCGCTGAAAAATGTAAGCTTCGCTAGCAAAATCTCCCCTCACTCAAACCGACCACATTCGGGCTATTATAAACAAATGACCCTTTCCAATCTTACCAACCGCTGGAAATTCTAGCTTCGTTAACAGAATCTCCCCTCACTCAAACCGAGCCCTGCGAGAACCACATCCGGCCTACTGTAAACAAATGACCCCAGTCATAAACAAAGCTTCCAAATTTTCCACTTATGGTCCGATCTAGTCCGAGCCAGTTGCTAACCAAATTTTTGTCAAATAATCAATTTATTGAGTTTCAATTACTTCTCAATTATTTTATCAGCCAATTGTCCTACTCTCTTAACTTTGCCTAATCTCTTTTAATCTCTTCTGAGCAAGATTCTCTTAAGCCGAGGTTTCATGATTAATATTTTATCAAACTAAGGGCAGTTCTTTTTTGGAGACGACTCGATCGGTCGTGAAAATCAAATAGAAAATATAAGAATATGTTAAGTGACTTGTGAAAGTGAATTTAATAAAATAAAAGGTGAACATCAAAATAAAAATAAAAAATTAATTTTTTTATAAAAAATTATCAACTAATAAATTTAATTTGCATGCGTTTATGGATATGTGTATGTTCCTGTATGTGGAGGCAGAAAATAATTCTATGTAGATATGGGCATGCATGCGTTTTTGTGTAAGTGTGTATCGGTACAGTAGAGCGTCGAAGAGTGGACTGTATTTGAAGTGACGGAACAGATAAAATTATGTGGAGAGAAAAAAAACACAAGGCAAAAAAATATCTCGACAGCGGCGGATTGTACGGCGAACAGGGAAACTCCCGAAATTACTTCACACCGAGTGGCTGATATTAGTTATGCCTTTTTATTTTCCACCACACAATTTCACTTTTTGTCGTTTTTTTTTGGAGGCAGAATTGCACTGCACTATGTACACAAGTTGTCACGCGCGTGTATGTGTATGTCTGGATGCACATATGCCTTGACTGTTGGCAAGTTGATGTACAACGGGGAACGAAAGGAAAACGGCAAGGAGTATGGCGACGCACACAAAGCGGAGACGGATAGAACATTTTTTGGAATTGAAGGAATGTTAAATTTCTCGACTGCCGTTGTGTCGGGAAAACTCGGAAGTGGAGTTGACACGAAAAAAAAATCTTACTGCAGTGTGAACGAAATTTAATGTTCGAACCACTGCTAAAGACCGGCAGCGAGAGGGAGTCGGAAAATGCTCGTACTTATTTTTTTTGCGGAAGAAATCACAGGAGCTGCTGGTCGAATGGATATCCTTATCCGGTTCGAATGGACCAAATGTTCGTTTGGGGGCGATCCTTCCACAAAAGAAGCGAATTAGAAGCACAAAAATTCCCACGGCGCAAACGCAAAGGGGTTGACGAAGATGAGAAGTCGGGGGCGTCGTGGTATATTTCCGTGTTGTTTATTCAGCGTTTTACATGAGACTAATTAAAACTTAAAACTAAAACCGCGCTCCCGCCCGCTTTACTCCGTTCAAGCGAGAGCGGGAGATCGGCAGCGGCCATCCGAGGAGTTTGGATGCGAAACCCGAAGTTCGCACTCTGGAGCGCGGACGTTGTGAGAGGCGAGCGAGGGAGCGCAAGAGGGGCGAGAGCGAAAGCTCGGAGAGCTCAGTGACCAGCGCCAATGCAGTGGGCCACTGACCTAAACAGATATTTCTACGTCGGCGTTCTCAGGATTTTCGAATCCCAAGCTTTTCTCACTATTTCCACAAATAATGAATCTGTGTTTTCGCTACATTCTTTATATATTCTTTTAATTTTGTAAGTAAATTTGGCCAATAATACAATCTACTGATTTGTTTATAATTTTCGTCTAGTCCCCTGTGCGCTCTACAATGTGTGTTTCTTCGATTATAAGTGCTCTGTCTTCAGAATTTTCTACATCTTGGACAAATATTCTTTTATACAAAATTATCTTTAAATGGTTTTTGAATTCTATAAAAGTTCTATACCGACTGTTAAATTAGGAGGAATATATTCCCTTAAGATTGATATCAAATTTTCGGGAGTGGGCATTCTATTATATGTATGTCTGGTATTTTCGAATATATTAACCGACTCATGTATTGTATACCTCCCCGTTGCTAATAGCAATTGTTGCTTAAACTGGTTTAAGGGTTTACGGGTTTCTTGTATAACATTCTCAAAACTACTCTCTGCTGAATGCTGAGTGTTTTGATCTGAGACCGATTCGTTACTGTCAGTTAAGTTGTTGATCTGAATCCATGATAAGGCGTCTGCAACTACATTAGTTGTACCTGACTTATAAATGACTTGGGGAGTGATACTTTCTATGAAGAAGTACCAGCGTTTCATTTCGATATTAGGATTTTTATCAGAAATTGCGAAAGATAATGGTTGATGATCGATTTGAATTTCAATTCCAAACACTCCGTATAAGTAATTTCTTAGAATTTTAAGGGTCCATACTATGGCTAAAAGTTATTTATTTTAGTTGCATAAACTTGTTCTGTTTTAGTAAAGGTTTTTTAAATAAAAGTAATTGGTTTACCTTCTTGAGATAATACTGAACCAATTGCGACGTCCAAAGCGTCGGTGGTCAGGGTAAATTTTTTATTATAGTCCGGTTGAACTAGTTCTACTTGTGCAATGAGATTTTCTTTCAGCTCGTTGAAAGCTTTATTAGCTGGGTCATCCAGCTGAACTAACATTTTTGTTGACATTCTTTTTGAAATTATGCCATTATGACCTCCAAGATATTTGGTTAGAGGTTTCGCTATGAAGGCGTAATTTAAAACAAATTTTCTATTATAACCCGTAAGGCCTTGGAAACTTCTTAGTTCCCGAATATTTTTTGGAAGTGGATACTTATTAATGGTGTCAATTTTTTCTGGGTCTGTCTTGGTGACGTTATAAGATACGATGTATCCTAGAAAACTGGTTTCGCGTTTAAAGAATTTTGATTTTTCTAAAGAGATTTTCATGTTTGCCCTTAATAATATATTTATAATTTTGTTTAAGTCTTCATAATGTTGTTCAATCGAATTTGAGAATATTATTATATCGCCCATGTAGACATGACATGTTTTCCCTATTTGTTCTCTTAGGATGTTGTCCATTGCTTCCTGAAAAATTCTTGGTGCATTTGTTAGTCCAAATGACATTCTTAAAAATTCGTATTTTCCATTTTTTATTGAAAAATATTTTTTTTCGACATCAGATTCTTTCAATAATATCTGATGAAAACCTGATTCTAAATCTATTGTTGAAAAATATCTTGCTTTTCCCAAATTGGATAGAATTACTGATGGGTCTTGCATTGGGTACCTGTCAGGTAAGGTACTTTCATTTAATTTTTTATAATCAATGACGAGTCTTAATTTACGGCTTTTGTCTTGATTTTCTCCTTTCTTTGGGACTACCAGAACTGGTGAATTGTAAGGGCTTCGGCTAGGCCTTATAATTTCTTCTGATAACTTTCTAATGATTTCGCTATTCAAGAAGTCCGTGACAGATAAAGCATACGGATATTGTTTCCCATATAATGGCCTGTCATGAATAAGATTTATTTCCCCCTTTATGTCTGTTCTAAAATGAATTTGCATATTTATCTTTGAATGCTCTTTTTCAATATAGTGAACTATTTTTTCCTTTAGTTCGTCTAACTGATTAGTACCTAAATTATTTATCTGTTGTTTGTCGGATAACTGAACGACGGCGGGCTTGAAATTTGTACATTTCAAACGATTTTTATTTATTCGATTTTTGACGCTATTTAAGTTGTCGGCACTCTCAGGATTTTTAATTCCCAAGACATTTTTATTTTTATTGACGGATATTTCTACGTCGGCGTTCTCAGGATTTTTAATTCCCAGGATATTTTTATTTTTATTGACGGATATTTCTACGTCGGCGTTCTTAGGATTTTCGAATCCCAAGCTTTTCTCACTATTTCCACAAATAATGAATCTGTGTTTTCGCTACATTTATCATCGAAATATTTTTTTATAATAAATCCTTTATCGGAAGAATATTATTTACTTCAATTCAACTTATTTCATTTTTTCCTCATTATCATAATAACTTTTCTATTTTCCCTTTATATTCCAAGACTCCCTTTTTATACCCTTGCAGAGGGTATTATAATTTCAGTCAAAAGTTTGCAACGCAGAGAAGGAGACATTTCCGACCCTATAAAGTATATATATTCTTGATCAGCATCACCAGGAGAGTCGATCTAGCCATGTCCGTCTGTCCGTCCGTCTGTTTTATATTTGGCCAATCAATCCGACCTACCAAATATCATAAGGATCGGTCGACTATATCTTATAGCTGCCATTTAACTGATTGATCGGAAATGCTATAACTTTGGTGTTTGTAAAGTTAGGATGTTTTGATTTTCTATGTATTTTACATTTGGCCAATTAATCTGACGTACCAAATTTCATAAGGATCGGCGAACTAAATTCTATAGCGGCCATATAACTGAACGATTGGAATTGTCATAACTTTGGTGTTTTTAAAGTGAGGAAGTTGGGGTTTTTATGAGTGTTAAGAATGCATCATATGAATAATTTTGGAGAATATAATTTATTGAATATTCTGCAAGGGTATTTTAACTTCGGCTTCGCGCGTTTTTAATAAAATTAATCCAAATAGAAGGTCAGATTCTAATCCTTCGATTTTATAAAATAAATGTGTTGTTTCAAATATATTTATAATATGATAATATTTAATAATTGAATACCCATGAGCTGTAGTTACCTTTTTGTATATTGATAACTCATTTTTATTTTCAAAAATTCCCTTTTTTATATAACAAGCAGTGGCCCCCTGTATCTATTAAAATCTTTAACTGGTTCTTTGTTTTCCTGTCTATCATATTTAAATAAGGCATTCGCCTGTAGAGGTCTGGTCTAATAAATGATCTTCATTAATATTATTTAATCTGGTTATTTTATTAGCTGGTTGATTTACTGTTTCATTTTGTTTCCTTTTTTGATCTTGAATTTGCTCTCTATTTTGATTTGTGTGATAATAATTAGATCGATTATTATTTTGATAATAATTATTATTATATCTTCCTTGATTATTATTTGCCTGCCAATTATTATATCTTCCTTGATTATTACTTCCCTGCCAATTATTATTCGGCTGCTGATTGTTATAAGGTTTATTCTGGAGTTGAATCGATGGATCAACGTCCATTGGCTCGACGGCTTGTTGCTTTTGATTGTTATTTTGATTATTGTTTTGACAAAAATTTCCCCTTTGTGGCCAATTATAATTTTGGTTATTACTAAAATTATTTCCCATTTTATTAGAATTATTATTTTGTCGTATTTGATTAAATCGTAAGTTGTTTCCCTGATATTTATTTTCATTTTTAAATCCATTAAACCTATTTGAAAATTGAGTACGGAAATTATTTGATTCTAATTCTTGGACCTTTGCCAAAGCATTGGGCAAATCTGGTGGATTTAATGAGAAAAAAGTTTCTGAGATAGATCCATTTAGTCCGGCTATAAATATTCGTAGAGCATTGCTCAGCATTATTTTGTTTGTTTCCTTGGTAACTACGCTCTGCTTTCCGTATGTCATTATGGTTATGTTTATTAATAAAGTCATTTTTTTATTGACTTCATTATAATATTCTGTAACTGTCATTCGTCCCTGCCTGAGGATACTTAATTCTGACTCGAGAATATGTATTGGTCGTTTATCGTTATATATAAATTCCAGTCTAGATAAGATTGCTTGAAAATTTAAAACGGTGCTATGATTTGTAAGAGCATCATGGGCAGCTCCCATAATTTTATTTCGTAAAATTGTTAAGGCAATAAAATATTGTTCGCTTTGAATTTTATAAAGACTCATTTTTTTATATTTTTTCTCAATTCCCTAATCTTAAATTATAATCTTTATTTATTTTGTTTGTTATTATTGAAAATTAATTCCTCACGAAACTGTCCCGATGGGGTCTTCCTTCTATAATGTTGTGGGTTGATCTTCCTTCTTGGATTCAGCGAATATTAATGGCGTGAGAATGGCCTTCCTTCCTTCTTTAATTTTATTGTTTCAGCGTGTTGTCTTTTTTTGTTGTTGAAAGTTCTTGTTTGATTAAACAATTCATATACTTTAATGCGTTTTCAGTTTTTAATTGTTTTTTTTAAATTTAATTTGTATTTTTGTGTCCTTGTATTTTTTTGTTTAAAATTTCGGTCCACCTTTATTTTAAATTCACCTTTAAATGGATTATTTCATTTATTAATTTCCATTTAATTGTTGTTAACGATCACTGCCACTTGGTTGGGCCGTTTGGTGGATGTTTTAATTTTTCCACTAAAAATGTAGAGTTGTTGGCCGCGCGAGCTCCGTTTATATTTAACTTTTTTTTCATTAAATAATTTTTTGGAATTTTTTTAGATGCGGTCCCACTTTGGGCGCCAATTAAATTTCCTGTTAGTCGATGAATTAAAAAAATACAATTTTGTATTTTATTATTTTGGTGATAAACCTTTTATTCTTAAACACTTTTAATACAAGACACTTTCTGTTACTTTCTAATTTTTTACAACCGATCGAGGTCGCGATAAAAATAGGACTGTCCCTTCATTTCTAAATCTAATCCAATTAACCTCGGCCAGGAGCTTTTCCTTTTGAACTTTAGAGCTTCAATTTATGTTTAGATTAAAAGCTTAGGATGAAACTGTTGCATCTCATTGTGAAATTCAATTATGCTGACCGATGGAATTTGAAACGCAAAAGGTCGCAATTGATTGGGCTTCGAACGGAAGCTGATGTTTACTTTAATTTTGATTTGTTTAACTTAGTTGCATATATCACGATTTATTGTATATAAATGTCACGAAATACCGAGATCCGCCATTTGATTTTTTGCTCATCGGTCCGCAAATGTCCGATTTTCTGCAAGCTTAGGAAATGGTTTTACAGTTATTTTACATTTATTCGCTTTTAGACCAAGCCTATGATGCCACTTTATTATTTCTGAGTCTTTCACTTCTGCCGCAAAGCACAAATTTTTCATTGTTTCTAGTAAGAACAAGTCGTTTTCCTTATCGGCACTGTTCCATTTTTATTTATTATTTGGGCACGTTTTCCAGAAAACTCTGCACGAAATCCGTTTTCAAGTGCTCTCGATATGGATAGAAATTTACACTGTAAATCTTTTACATAAAGTACATCCACGAGATCGATCGTACTTTTCTTCCACTTTATCCGCTATGATGCTACTACTGCCGGCCAAT
Source organism: Drosophila fuyamai (assembly GCA_018153365.1). NCBI lineage: Eukaryota > Metazoa > Arthropoda > Insecta > Diptera > Drosophilidae > Drosophila > Drosophila fuyamai. The sequence continues at coordinate 444,498 of JAECXW010000545.1, forward strand.
ATTATTTTTTCTCTATGTTCCTTCATACTTGTAAAACTAGAGCGATTGCAACACAAATGCGTCGTGGCGCCACTGCCTAAGCACCAAACGCTCTCTCGGCGCTCTCCGAACTCACTTGGCTCATTAGAGAAAACAGAATAATTACGACTGTTCTCCTTTTTCTCTCCGTCTTTCCTTTCGGCTATACCCTTTTCGCGACAATTTACAGCAATATGCCCTTGACGACCGCATGCCCAACACGCTCTCTTGTTCTTGTCTTTGTTCTTCCATTCGGTTTTGGAAGACACTTTTTCACTTCGCGACGCAAACATTCTTGTCTCTTTCTCTTTCTTTCGTCTGTCTAATTCTTCCAGCAATTTGATTTTTAGCACATGCAACTACGGCAATCTGTCTCGACAGCAACAACAAAATAACTGTAACTTCTTCGGAAAGCATTACCCCGACTTCGTTCAGTTTCTCCAGAGTATCAGAAAATTTGCTTATATGCGATCCAATGTTGTTTTCTTCTGACATTTTCGTTCGAAGCAATTGCCTAAGCAGAATTTCACGCCTCGCCGGTCCTGTTGTCCTATGTATTCGTAGAAGCCTGTCCCATGCTTCCGCTGCATTAACACAATGTTTTACATGATTTATTTGAGACGGTTTTATATGTAACATTGTGCTCGTAAGAGCTTTCTCATCTTTTGTATCAAATGCAGCCTTGACTTCTTCACTGTCATTTTCATTCTTTACAACACGACGGCAAACCACTGCCCACAAATCATCGAGTCTTTCTATGAAATTCATACTTAGATTCATTTTTTCGTGTTTAATCGCGAAGCCACTAAGTCCAGAACTTTCCACGCAGGGACAAGTTCACTTTTTACCGCGATTACCAAACACGATCACCAGCAAATCTTTTTATTCCTTTCGCAGTGTAAAGTCACTCTGGGTCCATAACCTATTGGATGTGTGAGTGCTTTATTAAAAAGAACAAAAAAATAAGGAACGCGTCCGTTCGTTGTGAAATTACAGGCGAGAGAGAGTTCTTAGATTTTATATCGATATATATATGGATTTGCTCGCAGGCAACTATCGCAATCGGATGACAGACGGCGTTGCCAAATAGTTTCATATTTCTAACATATACATTTAAAAGTTATATATTCCTATACTTACACTGGGGAAATAGACACCAAAAATCATACGGCCGCTATTGTACATGCATACATATATGATAGACTAGGATATTGTCAGCCGATTTTGATAAGACTCAGGGTTTTTCTCAAAAAATGAAGTAAAATAATTATATAGTCAAAATTTTATTAATGATTAGTCCTCTTTTGCAGCACATTTGTAGATAAATGATATCTCCCTGTCAACACGGATGTATTAAACGTAAATCAACAACCACCACCTTTTAGAGCTCACTTTAATTTTGATAAAAACCTTCAAAGTAGTTCTCAAAAAGACGTCACCTATGTTACCATGATATTCTTGTTTGAAAGCTTGACTTGTAAGGGTTTCCAGTTGATCTCCTTACATAATTCTTAAGTTACTTGTGTTTCAAGGGCCTTTTTAAAAATTTTTTTCTAAAATTCTCCGAATTACCTCCGGAGTCTGACAAGGGAGGCCTCTTGGTGCGCAGATTTTATTTCATTCTCGCGTATACTATGTACGCAGTCGATGTCATATGCAGTATAAGTATATTTGAATTTATTTAGAATTGCAATCCGATCCAAATATCTTCAAAACTGGTGCCGGGATAATTTACTAAATTTAAACGGCTCTAAGTGTGAGCTGATGACTTTTTATCGTGTCACCTTTTTGTGTAGAAGAACTCGTGTAAAAGATCTTAGCGCCCTTTTGGATCCCAAACTAATGTTTTTTGATCGCATTTGAAGGCAGCCGAAGAATGCGGATGACATTGTGTAGTGTCAATCCGAAATATGCGACTTAAGCTTACACTTTGGATAGAATAACTCTTGTATAAGATCTTGGCGTCCTTTTGGACTCAAAACGAAAGTTTTCTAATTACATTGCATCCATGGGTTTTGGTTTGCAGAACCACCTTGGGCTGTTAGTCCGGACTCAACATTCCCTAGCAGCAGAAACGTTATGAAAGTGGTGATTTTCCTCGCCCTTGATGTTTAGACTAATCGAATTCCCCGCCTGACTTGTATTCCAGATGTTCGCCAGAAAGTTCTCGGAAAGCCTTTTCCTTTAACCCTAATCCTAAACTCTCTTGAATCTCACCACAACCGCGTCCATCGATTGTGGGTTCAAACATTGCCATCATTGTTGCCTTTTCGTTGTCTTCAGTTGCCCGCGTTGCAATTTGTATGACCGTACATGAAAATATCCATTTTTGTTAAGCCCATCAATCAGTGGCGGTGACTATGGCGTCGGTAGCGGCGGCGACTGTGGCGACGGTGGTGTCAGAGCCTGCTGCGCCAACAACGGAGGCTGCATGGCCTATTTCGACTCGGCCTCATCCAGCCGCTTCTGTAACTCCTTTGCTGCGACCGCCGCCCATGCCACTGCACATTGCGCGAGCACCAGTTTCACCAAATTGGCCCTCGCCGACTGGGTCCGATCCAGCTCTTCCTGCCTCCCCGACAGCGTCCGATTAGAGCGATGACCACTGCCATGGCCTGATCCTCTGGCCGGACGCCGGGTATCCTTCCATCATTCTGAGCTTCGCTTCCCGGTGACGGGAATCGGGAAGCCAGCTGCTGGAGTGAGGAACCAGAGTTTCGCCTGCCGCCGTTACCCCTCACTTTGCGATGTTGCTGCTGTCTGCTTGCGTGCAAGTTGCCTTCTCGATTTTAATAGGACGGTGTTGCGGCGCTCGCTTTCTGACTTAACCTCGGTTTCGGTGCCTCCTTAGTTCCGTTGTTTGTTTTCCGGTGTCGGTGTTTTCCTCGTCTTACAAGGCGTTTTGTAACCTGGGTTCCCTTCCTTTTGTGACGAAGGCCGGCGAGTTTCCCGTGGGCTCTGCCACGTTTGTGTTCACGGCCAACCCCAACTCCGGCCATTTTTCGTCCCACGTCCTCTGGTCTGCCCGGTGAACTTTTCGTTGTTTTCACCGTCATGTTGTCCGTGTTTTCTTGGGGCTTATAAAGGGCTATAAGCTGGTGTCGGACACCTAACGGTTGTCTGTCCACTCCCACTTTGTACTCTTTCGGAGAAGGATGCACCAGCGTGGCAAAATCTGGAAGAAAACGCATGTTCCACGACGCCTCTCCTAAGTATTGCCCCAGCTCCGTAACGTTGGCCCTGGGTTTTAGCAATACAATTGTCGATAATTTTTCTGTGTCTGTTCCGATGCCTTGGTCTGTGAGACGATGCCTCAAGTATTGCAGTTCCTTCCTGAAAAACGTGCACTTCTCAGTATTTACTTTTAGGTGCGCAGACTGCAGTATTCTTCGGTCGAGGACCGATGACGATAATATCGTCCTGATACGCGAATGCACGCGGCATCATTTCGGGTCCAATAACATGGTCCAACGCCATCTGGAATATTGACGGCGCGGAGTGCAGACCGTTTTGCATCACCTTCCAGTGGGCAGCAGTCTGCCCCCAGTACCCGTCCTTTAAGTCGAGGATGCTGATGTACTTAGTTTTCCGCAGTTGGTTCAGAATGTAGATCTTCATCAATTATGGACCTCGCATTTATTGCCAGAAATCCAGCATTCTCCCAATTTTCTTTTCACACTAACTATTGGTGAGCTGTACGGACTCCTGGACTGCAGCAATTTGGTGTTACTCTCGCCTTTCATTTTCATGTTTTTAGGGTAGTATAGCTGTTTGTCTGGTTGATCGTCCTTTATGATGATTTTGTGTACTGTCACTTTGGATGTGCCTTTTCTGGCCTCCAGTTTAGCTCGTTCTTCAAGAACCCCTCCACGTCTTCTTCCGCAATTTTTTTTTTGGCGATTCCACGATTGCCACCGATATCTTTTCATCCTCTTTGTGTGTCCTGGTGATAAAATTTCAACCTAACACCAGGGCTGATGTCCTGGTAAAATCAGCCGCTCTATTATCACCTTTTTTGTGCCAAGTCCGATGTTGATCTCCAACTGGGATTTTATCTTCTCGCACCGACCGTCTGCCATCCGGACTTGCCTTCTCATGGGCCCAACCCATTCTGCCAAACCGCCAGATCTTCGGTGATGAACCTCGCCGTGGCGCCGGTATCCACCGTGGACTTTTTTTCCTTCACCTATGAATACTGTGGCGATCAGCTGCATTTCTTCCGCCTGCAGGTCGCCCATTAATTTCGAGAGGCAGCACTTTGCGATTCCTGGTTGCCTTTCGGAGGCTAAGGTCGCTGGGCGGTTTTCGATCCGGAACAACATTGGACCGTCCGGACTCCTACATTTCCGCATCGCCAGCAGAACATGAGCCGTTGATCTCGGCACTCTTTAGGCCAGAGGTCTGTACCCCCGCATCTGCGGCAGGCCTGGGCAAGATTCATCATGTATCCGCCGCGATTATTTCCTGGTTCGTGGCCACACGGCGTATTCCTCGGCTGTGTTTGCGTCCTCCTGGTACCGCCTGCACACCGCACCCTGGTCTGTCCTTGGCCTTGCCACCGGATGGCTCTGCACCTGCTGCTTGTGGAGATTGTTCACCCTCTTGAACTTTTCCCTTAGCTGGTCGAGCTCTTCAAACTTGTCTGCCAGCGCCATTAAGGTGTGGATGAACATCTGGAGTGCCGGCTTGCTGTTGTCCTCTACTCACTCTAAGTCTTCCTTGGAAGACATGTTCAGTTTCCCCATGTCCAACATGCTTTTCCCGTAGGGTTGCTTCCTTTGCCAGACCTGGTCTGCCAGCTTCGCCATTTATCCTCGAGTAAAAGAGTAGTTTTGGAAGCTGTAGATCAAATCGCTTTTTGTACTTTTTGTACCTTTTGTACCTTTTGTACCTTTTGTACCTTTTGTACCTTTTGTACTTGTTGTACTTGTTGTACCTTTTGTACCTTTTGTACCTTTTGTACTTTTTGTACTTGTTGTACTTGTTGTACTTGTTGTACTTGTTGTACTTGTTGTACTTGTTGTACTTGTTGTACTTGTTGTACTTGTTGTACTTGTTGTACTTGTTGTACTTGTTGTACTTGTTGTACTTGTTGTACTTGTTGTACTTGTTTTACTTGTTGTACTTTTTGTACTTGTTGTACTTGTTGTACTTGTTGTT